>BLKR01000499.1:0-497462 GCA_011170035.1 Teleogryllus occipitalis | reverse complement strand
TCATAACTCTCAAAATTCCATAATAGGATTTCCGAAGTGAAATTCCCAAAAATAAGAATAAAGAATATATGAAAAGTATGAAATATATGAAAGCTATAACAAAGAAGAAACATGTCCTATGTTACAATAGTCCTCTTTTCTAGCAACAAGAATGCAGCAACGTGGTTTTACAGATTCATTTCAATCTATTACCACCGTCGTTCTTTCATTCATTGCATTCTTGTTTAATATTCATTTACTAATTCCATGTAATCTCACGATATTCACAGTACGTAAATCCATGAAAAGTGCTCAGTCAATTACCTTTTATTAAAGCTTTTGTGTTCCGTTATCTTCGCGTGTCCCTCGTCGACTATGTGGTGTACTTGTAGGCAACCGTTCACCTCGGCGTCTCGAACCAGAAAGAGAGCGAGCTCTTTTCGACGTAAGTCACGCCACGTCCGTATTTCCAACAAAAAAATTTCCTGATTGGCTATGGTCTGAGTGCGTCTAGAACTCTTTCCTGACTTCGCGCGATCTCTTCGCCAATTATAGAAACTACGTGTAGGGCCTAATGTCGGGTATTATTGCTTCTATTTTCCGTTATTATAAATGTGACCGACGACAAGCGGTTACAATATATATACATATATATTAGTGATCGGTCGATACCGGAATTTCTCGATACTCTATACTCGATACCGTTACCTGTCCGAGAGCTTCGATACTCGATACTCGATACCATACTACTTTAAAGGCTCAGCAGTAAAAGTGGTTCAATCAGAAATGGAAGGATATATTCTGTTCTTCACACATACATACATGTACTATTTTAATATTTAAAAACTATTGAGATGAACACACATTTTTTAAAGTTTTTAAAGATTCTTTTTAAGGAAAACTAACATTCTAACTCTTTCTGGGTCCATTCTATTTCTTTTTTTTTGTCACATATCAATCCAGCTGTACCGAAGTCTCTCCGAAAACACTGTAGCCGATGGAATGCACTGGTATCGATCAGCACTTTTTCTTAAATTGAGGAGCGTCACTTTGTTTTTTCAGTAAGATAGTAATTTGCATCAGGAGGAAGAAAGTCCGCACATTTAATTCATCTTCTTGTGCTGTGGTTTCGTGTTCACAACATATTTCTTAGTCACTCTTCAGAATATTCCTATAAAGAGGCCACATGTCAATGCATTTTCGGGGGTTCAGTATATGAGGATGGCGAAAAAATAAATTAAGTGAATTAAAATTTTGAACAATAAATTCTTATTTGAAATTTCTAATGTAGATAATGAAAATGAGTTATTCGGAATCATATACACTGATTTATTTTTTTTAACTACGGAAATATCGGAGAATCGAAATCGTGCTTAAAGGGTTGTTATTTTTTTGTTGGCATGGTGTATCTAGGTTCAAGATGTTTAATTGATTCCTTGAATCTATTGTCCTCAATAATACTGATCGATTGATTATCTTTGCATATCATGTAAGCAAATTTTCTTGTTATTGCTTTTGAATGGTTGTCTCCTGATTTAAATTTGTTCTTTTTGGCCAAAAAATCAATGAGTGTTGGTTGATTTGTTTGATGATCTTGACAGGACTGGCCACGGGTCATTAACTTCTACCACTTCACTTGTACGATCCGCGACGATTTAAAGGTCCGGTGCAACATTTTTTTAGTTGGCTTGACTCACTTGTTTTCGGTGGAACTGAATACTACCTGTTGTGTTGATGTAACATGTTTTTTTACTAGTATTGTGTAAATTTTCATCAGGCGAAACTGTTTTTTTACATATTCTACAATTAGCACGATTGTCATCTTTGAGCCCTCTTCAAAATAATTCCACACTTCACTCCTTTGTTTATGGAATGCACTAATCTATAATAGTCGTATTTCGGTCATTTTAAAATGCAGAATTGAGCTCCGTCAGATGCCTCCGCAGTGGACTGAGGAGGGGAGTATCACGAGAAGAAACGCTGTCATTGAGCATTATTTATCATGCCTGTCTTCACTAGATTGCTGGGAGCTCACAAGAAAGAGTTTCCCAAAGCTGAATTGGTCACGAATTGCCTGCTATCTCAAGAGATGGTGACAGGCGCGAGTGGGATAAAGAGCGGGGCACGGCGCTCGGACGTTGCAGCGTTGGGTAATTTCAACGACTGTAAGTAAATCTGAACAGACGGACACTTCCTTGTTGCTAACAGAAGAAAAATAGGAGAAAGAGGAATGTAAAGAAGACAATTCTTCCGTAAAATCAGAAGAGATGAGGAATGACATAAATAATTGAAAGTATCGAAAAAGTATCGAGTCGTTTTCCGAAAGTATCGATCGCTATCGATACCACCCGAGTATCGAGGGTATCGAGGTATCGAAAGTATCGAGGACCCATCCCTAATATATATATATATATATATATATATATATATATATATATATATATATATATATATATATATATATATATATTGTAACGCCCCCACTTCGGGAGACGCCTTGTAGAATGCTCTTTCGAGCTTTGAATATCTCGGGGGGGCAGGATCTTTTGGGGTATGAGAAAGTAGCACACCCAGACACAAAATTAGATAAAACAATGATATATTCTGAAATATGGCACAAGAGACTCTTTACACTTGACACTCAAGTTGAAAATCAAATCAAAAAAATTTACAACACACAAAAAAATCTTTACTTAATGATTTGCTCGTTATATTGTGACTAATTACCTCCTAACACCCGTGCACGGATTTTTGCTAGATTATTAAATTAAGTGAAATTGAACTTTCCCACACTCCTGGGATTGATTACCATTACACGTTATCTGGGATCTTATCGCTATTTTTACATTCATAATTTTCCTCGTTAATAATTTTACACACAATAAATGAGGAACTCTAATCAAATATTTACACAATTTCTAAATCGAATGCAATTGAATGCATTACCGTCGTACAAGGTTAATTTACTTCGCCGTGAATCAAATCTAAGGCGATCTTGCAAAGTTTAATGTTCTTATCTTTCGCTATCACTCCCGTCCAAATTCCTGTCTCCCCACTTTGGTTTTATTCAAATGCGGATTACCTTTGCAGCTGCCCAAGCCCCCGGGTTACGCACCGCCGTCGTGTCGTCGAGGTCGCCGCTCAACTCCAGCCGCGCCGCCGCTCGCGTTTCCCAAATGTCCTAGGAAGCCGTCTCCGTAGCCCGCTACCAAATTGCCGAACCAGTCTTCTATCACTCTCGCCGCCAGATCCAGACACGCACACGCGTATTTCTCAGTCTCTCGCGTGTGTTAACGTGTCGCTCCACCAGCGCGTTGATTATCTAATACGGTTCACAGTCACGTTTACTACTCCACTCAATTCTCACTTATTTCAGCTCACGTTCTCACAGTCAACGTTCTCTTTAATTTATGCAGCCTCGTTACAATTTCACTTTGCTGCTTTCGCCGCCTCAATGCTATAACGCTCTCCTCCACTACTGCTCGTGGTATCATTCACGACCCCGCGTCTTGACTACCGAAGTTACCTCTCACGTCGCCGTCTGATTCAAGAAGAAGGCAACTCTTCGCTGCTCCGCTGTATAAATGCGGCTCTGACGTCATAGTACACCCCATGCGTACCGCCCCTACGTCGAGAGTACCCCGCCGCCGCTTCTGGCCGCAACCGACAGGTAGCGCCTTTTTCCATCTCTGGCTGCTTTTCCGGTGTTCTCACGTACTTTCCGTCACCGCCGATGTTGCGTGGGTGCTGAGGGTTTGTGAACGCAATTGTATATATATATATATATATATATATATATATATATATATATATATATATATTGAACGTAGATCCAGAAATCTATTTTAATAAAACCTTTTTAAACTCCCTTTTATATGCGGCCGACAAAGTAATAATACAAGACTGAAGATAAAATGCAGATGGCAGTTTACAAACTTCACCAAATTGCGGCAGATTATGGCTTTAAAGTATCCATTAAAAATTAAACAATCGTATTCAAAGGAAAATAACCCGTGAGAACTAAAATAATAATAGAAAGAGACTAATAAGAGGGAATAATAAGAAAATGTACTAGAATAAGTAAAATACTTCAAATATTTAGGCTGTTTTGTATCTTAAGAAAATGATATTGATTTAGACGAAAAACTTAATTCAGATTCAGAAGCATCTGTGTGCACTGCAGAATTTTACCACAGATTCAGAAGCATCTGTGGTACAATTAACTGAAACTTCAAAATAAAACAAGGAGAGAAACACGGGTAAAAGTTTTCAATACTGTTGCTATTCCAGAACTCATGCACGGAAATGAAATAACAGTAATGTCAGAGAAGGACAAATCCGGAACCAGGTAGCAGAAAGGAAGTTTATGAGGAGTGCTCTTGGTTATACAATTTTAGAATAAAAAAATACCGATATAAGGCAGGAGTTGAAGGATGAACTATTGCTGGATACTCTGAGAAGAAACAGACGAAGATGGTGCAAACATCTGGAGTGAATGCCGACCACGAGACTACCGGCAATCGCAAGGGATTATGGAGCAGCTGGAAGAAGAGATATTGGAATACTAAGAGTAACATGGGCACCGAAACAGGTTCATTAGAGCCTAAGCCTTGGAGTGAAGAAGAAGAAGACTTTTACGAAAACTAAATGAAAAAGCAATTAGTGACTTAACTACAATATTCACCTCAATGTTAAGAATTGGGTACTACCTCAGAAAATGGACAACACTGTATAGTAATTACGATACCAAAACCAGATAAAAACCCAGCATTTACAGAAAACGATAGACCTATAAGTCTGTCCTGACATTGAAAAATTAATGGGAAAACTAATTCTAAAACAACTGCTGAAATGCCTAAACGAAATATCATACATACCACTTCACCAATTTGGATTTAAAGAAAAACGCTCGACAACATACCAACTTTTAAGAATTTCTGAAGTAATATATAAAAATTTCGAAAAAACAGCCTCTAGCAGTATTCTTGGACATAACCCAAGCCTTTGACTGAGTTTGGCACGAGAGATTGATATTTTTATTACAATAATCAGGTTTACTCCTTTACTCTATAAAAATAATACAAAGCTTTTTAAAAAAGAGTTTTTTCATTAAGAATAAATTCAACCTACTCTACATAAAAAGAAATCCTAGTAGGAGCACAACAGAGCAGCGGCCTCGACCTGGCGTTGGTGAGCAAGCGCCTCTCGCGCGCCGCCGTGGCCGCCAACCAGCTGCAGACCTCGGCTGGACGCCGCGTGGCCGCGCAGTGGGGCGCTGTGTGGTAGGACTGCTTGGTAGCCCGTTGGGCGCTCCTCCTCTGTGGGAGCTCGCGAGCACTGTAGAAGCGCCTGCGGCGGGGATATCCCGCCTCCAGCGGTCACTGTGGGAGGGGACGGGGAAAGGTGTCACGTTCCGAGTCACTACCAGGACTTGCCGGAGAGCATCCTGCTTACTCCGCGTCGGATCACCGCCCTCCAAAGTATGGCAGCGGCGGAAGGTCACTAGGTTCGGTCCCTTCGCCTTCATCGGCTGTAGCAATTGCAGTTCAACTAGCATCTGCTGATGGAGGGGGCCACCTTCGAGGAGGTTCCTCGAGTCAAAGGTGCCCGCGCCAGCGGCGATGGGGCGATGTGGCGATGACCGCGAGCGCCGAAGCGTTACCTATACCTCGTCTTGCTCCCCGCTTTGATGCTCGTCTCGCCCTGTGCACCTTCCCCGACGAGAATACACGCTTTGGGACGCCCGGAGAAATATCACTGGCGGCGCCCGGCCACGTCGCAGAAGCGCGGCCTCCAGTGCGGTGGCAGCCAGTGATTGATTGGTGTTTCCAGGCGCGAGAGAGGACGGTAATCTTCCCCCACCGGATGGCGAGATCCGACACCGCCTACACGTCGGCTTGTGAGGTTTCCCCATCCAGTTATCGCCCACCAGAGGGACACCCCCTAGCAGGAACAATCTCTAAGCTCCTGACTGGTCTACTGGTAGTGTAGTACATATAAGAGTACGTGTAAGCGCTAAAGATAGAACAAGGAAGAGGAAGGAAAGATCGCTCGCTATCTGCCTATTTGTTAGGGTACTTTCCCGTCACTCGGCTGAAGAAGCCACGGAAATTACCAGAGCAGCCGGTAGCTAAATTTTCCTCCAGACAGTGACTGAACTCGACTTCCTACCCAATTAGAAATTTTTGAATATCCGCCACCGTGGGGTCTCGAATTCTAGGACCTTCCTATCAGCGGCACTGCACTGACATTAGTTGATGCCCCGAACCTCCTAAGCCAGTGCATCTGGTGAGGGTGGAGCCGGCGGACCGCTTCCCGGGGGTACGTTACATCTCCTTTAACAACGCGTCATCAGTGCGTTCCGAGCGTGGCAAATGTGATTTGCTCAATGTTCTCCGCGCATCATAGTTCATCCCCACTTCCGCACACCCACTCCGCATAACGTTTTTTAACGAGAGAAAATGCGGGCGCGCTTACATGCACGCGGCCTTTGGCGGAGGGAATTGGCTTTAGATTTCCCATTTCCTTTTTCAGACCCACACTTATTTTTCGGATTGGCCGGTGTGCAGGCTGGCTGCAACAGGTCTTCAGGAGGGATAGAAGGAGGATGCGAGGGCTGGGAGAGGGATGTGAGGCGCCAAGTGATATGGCATAGGAAGGGGTGGGGAAGATGAGGCAGGAGTGTAGGTGCCTCACGGAATGGGGAAGTTAAGGCACCACGTCCAACCCCAAATCAAGCATTGCGGCTGGATCTATTGGCCTCTTCGGGAGTTAAGTCAGTCCTGCTGTGTGTGGAGGTACACGAGGGTTGATTTATATGTGGTTGGATGAGGCGGTCGACGCTGACCAGTTTTCGGAGTAGCGAGTTCAGCACTCACACTACATACCACATCTCTTCAACCACTTACGAGTAAATTTATGAAATTGTGGCTCAAGGTTTCCTGCGCATTTACTTTGCGTAAGACATGGGGTGCATGGAGGCCGCGTGCGCCATTGTTTCATCTGCGGGCAACCAGAAGGGGAGGGAGGTATATTGGTTTTCCCCCTTTGTCTCCAGATGGCTTGGTGGCGAACAGGATCGCGACCTTAGCAGGCTGCATTGATTTCTCCGGCTGAGGTTCTGCGAGGTGGAGAGCTGGGTGAATTCTCTTTCCTTGGGCCTACTGTTGATGTTTGGGGCGGGGTGAGCTGTTTCCTCCTGCTGTAGGTGGCGAGGGTGTGGGGTGGGCTGGGATATGGGTGGCCACACACGCTTCATATGCTCAAAGTAATATTTCCCTGTAGAGTTTATGGCCCACGCACGTGGTGACATAATGATAGGGGCGGGGAGACAAGGTGGTTACGCAGATCTATTGCGTCAGTGGCAACTGCTCCTTACGCAGAGTAATATACTCTTGGGTTTTCGTAACGTAGCGTGTGAAAGACTTGTCTTCACAATGGAATGAAGCACAGTTTTTTGCGTCTTTCTCGATCATCGTCAGGCCGCCAGATGACGCATAATCACGACCTATCAAGCAGTGCTAAAGATCAAGCGACATATAGCACGACCGAGAAAAACGCCAAAAGCCATGCCACGTGAAGACAAGTGTATTCCATCGTGAAGACAAGTCCCTCACACGCCACGTTACGAAAACCCAAGTATACCACAGCGTTGAGTGAAGCGGACGTGCTGTTCAGCGCACTATGCGGGAATGAACGCGCAGCCCGGGCGCCGATTCTCGCTGGTGGGCAGGGAGCGCGTCACTCACGGGGAGTGCGGGGTGTTATCATGGCGGAGAGGTTGTGGGGGCGGGTCTCTGGGCAGCGACGTGGGGCGGTTCCTCGTCTATAACAGGGGTTGTAGTAGGTCCCCTTGGTAGCAGTAGGCAGCGGCGGCAACTCGTCACTAACGCCCAACACCCGCCATGCTGGATACTCGGATTCTTATGGAATTTTGCCAGCTGATAGAAAACCGTGCGAAACCCACATATCCAAATTTTTAAGTGATATGCAGTATTAGAAATAGCATTTTAGAGGTGCTTTGCAGCAAGATCTTTCTTGACCTCCGCGCCTCCCGCAGCGACCGAACCGTTGCATCCAGAGACCCAATAACGTTGTGACGTCTTATCAAATGGCGTTAGATTTCTAGCGCGTTCGTTCTTTCACGACTGATGACAAATACCATATCCGTTGGTCTCTTTTTAGTTTGAAGCGCAGAGTTAATAACACGCGTTCTTAATAATTATACCGAAGTCATTTGTAAGCATACATGTTGTAAGGAAATAGAAACTCACATATGGTGCACTACAAAACTATACCACATTATTGTGAAAATATTGTTCCTAACCGCAAAGTGAAATGTAAAAGTGTATTTATTTATTTATTTATTTATTTATTTATTTATTTATTTATTTATTTATTTATTTATTTATTTATTTATTTATTTATTTATTTATTTATTTATTTATTTATTTATTTATTTATTTATTTATTTATTTACTTATTTATTTATTTATTTATCGTATATCGAGGTAACATTTTGAAGAACTCATATCTTTGCAATAAATGTATTTGGATTATTCATGCACGTGTTCGACCTTCTTGCCTGTTTGAACCTGTCACGTAAACACCCGTTTTTGTCACCCTGCATGCCCTCCAAGGCAATTGACAATCTGCCAACACGTAGGCTGATAGCGGCGGTGCGGCTCACGAGGAACAGCCGTAAGTCCAGTGGCGCGCGGCGATTTCCGCGCTTCGATAAGCAGTAAGGTCATGAAAAGACTTAATACTAATTTCTCAAAAATACAATTTGCAATGCTTCATGGCACTTAAAAATTCGTATATATGGGTTTTGAAAGGTCCTGAACAAGCTGGTATAATTTCAAGTCAATCCGAGTATCCAGTGTGGTGAGTGTTGCGTGTAAAAGGTGCCGGGGTAGGGCGGGGGTGGTGCCGCCTGCAACTACTTCTTCTGGTTGTAAAGTGGCCAGTCGCATAGACGGCGCTCAAGTGACATGACGTGCACGCCGCCTGTGGCGCTGTTGGCTCGCGCTGCCTTGGAGCTTCCAGCTAGTGGACACCACATTTCGTTGGTGGTGCTTAGGCGTTGTTCGACCGGCGCATTTCCAGAAGCGCTAGCAGCGGTTGCTGGAGGAACATTGTTCGGTCTCACGGCAGCCTACCTTGTAAGGCGGGGTATCGCAATTAGTATGCACCACTTTTGACTAACAAGAAAAATACAACAGATTTGTATAGACTTCTCATTCAAGAACGGAATTGAATTTGAATTTGTTGCCGAAAATGTGGTGCTATGTGAAACAGAAACGCATTGATAGCCTCAGCCCACGTGTATGAAGGCACGGCGAGGGCCTGGCGAACGAACGATATCTCAAAGGGCACCGTGTTGCACGCCGTTAACTTGAAGGTGCAGACAGTGAGAAGGCGATGCTAAGCTCCTGGTAGTCGGGTTCGGCCGGCTACCCACCAGTCGGGCGTTTAGCGCGTCGACCATTGGGCAATATTGGGTGAAGGATGCTTTTCGGAGTACTCCGGATCCCATTTAAAATTCCTGCGGGAAACTAGATACCAGGTTACCCAGGTTCCGGCGTTACCCATGTTGATAGCTGGCGGTATTCAATGGGAAAACGGGATGGGGGCTCCTAGTCGCGTTCGTGTGGCCCTCAGTTGGGCTCTGGAATTCGTCGTGGCAGTGGCCCGATACTCTGGGAAAGAAGAGGGAACTTGTTCCCGGCGCATGTGAGTGGTGCATTGTTTAGACTCCGATACAAGCCTGGAAAGCTAGGAGCTCTAAGCTAGTAGGAGGGTCCTTACCTAAGCATTGAATGGGGAGGTTGTCATGAGGGCAAACAGGATTCCGACTGGATCCGGACAAAACCCCGTCCAAAACCCAGCAAGCTACAGCAGTTACCACATACCACAACAACCTTCTCATCGGAGCAAGCTACAGCAGTTACCACATACCACAACAACCTTCTCATCGGAGCAAGCTACAGCAGTTACCACATACCACAACAACCTTCTCATCGGAGCAAGCTACAGCAGTTACCACATACCACAACAACCTTCTTATCGAACAAGCTACAGCAGTCACCACATACCACAACAAACTTCTTATCGAACAAGCTACAGCAGTCACCACATACCACAACAAACTTCTTATCGAACACGCTACAGCAGTTACCACATACCACAACAACCTTCTTATCGGAGCAAGCTACAGCAGTTAATGTATCTTGCTCCGCATTGGCCACGGTCACTCATGACACACGGCGTGCGCTCGCGGCGAGCTTGTTTAACTTACTTTTTGATTCGCCTACGTATTATAGATGATTGTTATCAATTTTTAAAATTAAGAATTGAATAAAATTATTTGAAGGCATACTTTAATAAGTTGATTTTGAATAAAAGAAATAAAATCTCCAATCTTAAAAATGGTATTGTTGACAGTAAAAGGGGGGCCTCAAAAACATTTTTGCTTGGGGCGTCGGCGGAGGTCCCAACGGTAGATCTAGGGGAAAACGGGTCAGGACTGCGTTCCACCACTGAGCTAATTCAATCTTAAGAAGTTTTTGTATTCGTATACGGATTTTTCATCACAATGGATTTTACGTTCCAAATACGTGTGAGCTTTTGTCTTGAATTGGATGGTTATATTTTTTGTTATCTACATGATCTTAATGAAATTATTATTTATGGACTACAAACTTTATTTGGAGGGATAATGTGTGTCTTCAACTTTATAGTTGTATGAAGACGCCGAAAAAATCAAACTTTTGCAATTTTCGAAAATTTAAAGTTAACTGTGAAAATCGAACCTATACCATCTTTATAAGTGTATTTTGCTCTATTCTTACAAGAAATTTAAAGAAAAAATTTGGAGCCGTTTTTGAGAAAATTTTGAAAATGTCCGAAGGACTTCATGTAAAGTACCCCCAAATTTTAAAGAATGTTTTTCAACAATTCAAAGCTTCAACTAGAGCCAGATGGACAGGGATTTCTTCTATTTGGAAAAGAGCGTACGTGTGGTTTAGGCGCTCGTAGTGTTCACAGACGGACGGACGGACAGACAGACGGACGGAGGGACATTTTGCTTTCAGTTGCTTTTTCGGCATCAATGACCCACAAAACAGGGATTCTGGCTACACCACGTGTTAGAGGATTTTTTCTCTTTATTTAGCAACTGTTTTGTAAACAGAGCGCGGCAATGAATTGTTTTCCGCCGAAAATCCGCCGTTTTTTCGCGCAGCATAACATAACTTTCTCTGTACTGCGTATATTGCTCCGTATATACGTACGTATACCAGAAAGTAAAAATATAAATTATGTGACTACCAAATCAAAACTTGTATCACATTAAGTAGAGGTATAACGTGTAACAGATCAATTAATTGATGAAGAATACATACTATAACCGTTACACTATAAATGTTGTGAAACAACTAATGAAAATAAAAATTACACCCGGTGAGTGGTTGTTTATGCTATGCTTAATGTGAACTGTTTTGGAGAATGATATGTGTTCGTTTTTCTTCTCATATGCGATATTTATAAAGGTAAGTTGGATATTCACATTAATTGCATCTAAGCGTGAATGCATTAAGTGTACGAGAGATAAGAAAATTAATATATTATTAAATGTTAATATTAGTATTCTAACACACCCTACCTACTACCTTCCACACGTGGTGTGGGCGTGACAGAATGAATGCTCGTGAAGCGAGCTTAAAATTCTCAGGAAGCAGGATCTTTTGGGTATGAGAAAGATCTGAACCCTTGACACAATGAATCAGATAAAATACGAATGAAATGAACATATATTCAATGAAAAAAATTACAGTGACGCAATTTTATAACAGGATAATGCACTTTAAGTAGTTGGTCACTGAAAAAAAACAAGGCAAAACAAAAAAAAATTGGCGTCACCTCGACTGCCTGAACACACTTTCACCAATTACAATTCACAATTTGCTCATTCCTCTTTCTGAATTTTCATCTACCAAATTATTTTACTCCTTTTAGCCTCTAGTTTTTCCGTGCACGGATTTTAAAATGAATTTTACGCTTGTTTTAAGGAATCCCGTTCACAGGTGCTAGCCTTGGGCTTCGCACTCACTATAACACTGAACTTTAAAGAAAAAACAATAAAACGTAACATATACGTTACTTAAATCTTACCCCTTTACATATCACAGAAAACAATTACTTTTAACACAATACAATAAAGTATGACTTTTCCAGATAACATCAACTGTACAACATGTGAAAATCATGAATTATTGAAGTAAAATTGTACAAGGTATGGCTTCTTTGAATGAATTTAATGACACGTGCAGTAAATGAACTTGAAACTGCCACTCACATCGTTCGGAATTCTTCTCCCACCTATTCTGGACTATTCACCCACTTTTAACACGAATTGTGTGTTTACTGCTATTCTCTTTCCCCAACTGATCGCCGCATAAAAGTTGCCAGTTTTTTTACCTCAACAGCTCCGCATCGCTCGCCTATAGGTAACCTTGGGAATTTTCTGCCGCTCACAGCCCCGCGTCTCTACTCTTCTCCGCTTGCTGTCCCACAACGTTACCAGTTTCCTACCCTCGAACTCCGGACTCCGCCAAGCCTCCAACTTCCACACCCTTCTCTCGTTCTCCGGACTCGTACGATTCTCGTTCCAGTCCAAATCTTTCTCACCTACGCTTCGCTCTTCCTGGGGTCGTCCTTCTTCTACCGCGCCTCGTGCAAGTTCGTTCGCGCTTCCAGCCTCAAATAATTATTGTTGCTGAAGTTATGCTATAAATACTCGGCCTACCTACCACACTTTGTGCGTGTGTGGTCTCAGCGTGCAATATGAGATGCTGGATTTAGTTAATGTCCTTCTGCGCGAATTTTACAAATTTGAAATTATTTCGGAGTCAATCAGTCGCTTCACTTGCTCTCTTAAATATTGTGAATGCGAAGAATGTTTGTGCACTCCACTTCTTAATTACCTCACTTTCGAAGATACGCTTCTCAAGCTAACTTTTAACTACTAAGTTAAAATAAACTCCTATGCTATCAAGTTACAATCGCCTTCAGAACTCAGTCGCTGCTGCAATCAAAGAGAGCTCAGTCTCGTCACCGTCGCTGCTGCAATCAAAGAGGGCTCCTCCGAGGCGCGCCGCGATACTTATGGTACTCGCGCCTGGGGAAAGTTTTGGAGGGGTGAATATTCTCCTCTTTTCGTGACCTCCCGGAAAAACATTATTCGCTAGTTCGGGCGTCAGAGTTCGAAAAGCTGTGGGTAGATGGCGCGTTTACAAGCCATCGCTCTACCGCGTACCCTACTCCTCTCTATTCGTGGGCTTCTTTTTGTAGCTGGCGTTATGGGGTTGTCTAATCCCATGACGTCACAGTATATATTTTTAAATTATTTTAGTTAGTGTGTCGTAGATAGAGGGTTTGAGAGCTGTGGAAGGTGAGGTAGCGCAGAAGACAGGGCAGCAGAGAAATTTTTCATCGATTTTATTTATAACGCGTCTCACTAAAACTTTTCTTTCTCTTTGCTCAATTACTATCATTATTCGAAAACGTGTTCAATAAAACACTATTGTTTCTTTCAGGAAAAATAATTATCTTCCGGATGCCTTCTCAAGTGAAACAGCTATCCACTTCATGCGAAGTTCTGGAAGCTTCCTTTACATCTCTTCGGGTGCTGGGTGTTTGGAACCATGAAGGAGAGGATTCACCAAAGGGTTGGAGGGGGTGGCGTATACTATACAACATTTATACGACTATCAACTGCAGCGCCATGTTTTTCTTTCTTACTTCGGCCTCAGTTAACTTGAAGCATAGCTCGTCAAATTTTCAAGAATTCACGGACAGCCTTGTCATAACAATTGTCACCGTTCACGCACTTGCAAAGGTAATAATAATAATAATAATAATAATAATAATAATAATAATAATAATAATAATAATAAAACAATAATTATAACGTAATATCGGAATAATATTTACAATATATTCTAATAATAAATGAAATGTTAAAAAAATAATAAAATATATGATAAAATAAAAAATAAAAATAAAAAATAAAAAATAAAAATAAAAAATATAAAATAATATGGCATGATATTATTATATACATGATAATTCACTGAGGTGACGAAAGTCATGGAATACCTACTAATATCGTGCCAGAACTCTTTTTGCCCGGTGAAGTGCAGCAACTGGACGTGGCAAAAAGTTGTTTGAAATCCCCTGCAGAAATATTGAGCCATGCTGCGTCTGTAGCCATCCATAATTGCAAAAGTGTTGTCGCTGAAGGAATTTATATACAGACTGATCTCTCGATTATATCCTATAAATGTTCGCTGGGAATCATGTCGGACGATCTGGTTGGCCAAATCATTCGCTCGGATCGTCTAGAATGTTCTTCAAACCAGTCGCGAACAAGTGGCCCGGTGATATGGGCGCTTTGTCATCCATTAAAATTCCATCGTTTGGGAACATGAAGTCCATGAATGGCTGCAAATGCTCTCCAAGTAGCTGAACATAATTATTTCCAGTCAATGATTGGTTGAATTGTACCAGAGGACCCAGTCTATTCGTGTAAAATCAGTCCACATCACTATGAAGCCACCACAACCTTGGGGTCTGCGCCCAACCCAAAGGTCGGTCGGTGGGTCTAACTCAACCATCTGCTCTTACCAACTGAAATCGGGATTCCTCTGTCCAAGCTATGGTTTGCCAGTCGTCCTGGTCTCGACCCATGAGAGGCACTGCGGGTGACGTGCTGTTTGCAAAGGCACTCAAGTCGGTTTTCTGTTGCCAAAGCCCATGAAAGTAAAATTTTGCCGCACTGTCCAAAAGGATACGTTCGTCGTACGTCCCACATTGATTTCTACGGTTATTTCACGCAGTGTTGCTTCTCTCTTAGCACTGAATCTTACGCAAACACCGCTGATCTCGATAATTAAGTGAAGACCATCGGCCACTGCGTTGTCCTTTCTGAGAGGTTATGTCTGAAATTCGATTTTCTCGACACACTCATGACATTGTAGATCTCAGAATATTGATTTTCTATATTATCTATTGAGTCTCCCATACGTCTAGCTCTAACTCCTTTTTGCGTTCGAAATCTTTTAACTTCCGTCATGCGGCCATAATCACAGCAGAAAACCTTTTCACAAGATTCACTTGCGTACAAATGAAAGCTCTGGCAATGCACTGCACTTTTATACCTTTTGTACGCGATACTACTGACAACTGAATATCTGAATATTTGTATATTGCTATCCCAAAACTTTCGTCACTTCAGTGTAGATTGCTACAAGGTACTAAAATTCGTGGGTTTACAAAGTTTCAGCAATCATTTTGAAAAACGAAAAGCAATATTTCTCGAATGACTCCAGATTGATTGATTGATTGATTTTTTCCCGTTAGTGACTAATGGCATGTTTTTCTCTGGAGATGGCGGTGATCTTCCCCCGCTAGATGGCGAGATCCGGCGCCGACCTACCTTTGGCTAGTGGGGTTTCCCCCTAACCAGGACTCTCCCACCAACGGGGCACCGCCTCAGCCGTGACAAGCTCTAAGCTCCCGACCGGTCTCCCGGAATATGTGTTAGTGTAGTGCATGTTAGTGTAAGTGCGTGTGTAAGGGGAGAGGATAGGACAAGGAAGAGGAAGGAAAGATCGCGCGCGGTCCGTGGCCCGTTTGTTAGGATACTGCTCCGGGCTCATTCGCTGGTGTTGTTCGGCGAAACCACGGAAAACTACCGATCAGAGCAGCCGGCCGCTAGAATTCTCCTCCAGACAGCGACTGAATTCGACCTAGTTGAAAAGTGAATAATGACTCCAGCATTGTTCATTTTTCTCCTGCGCGATGCAGCGCATGCAGTGCACTTTGGCGCGCAACGCGCAGGTGCTGCCGCTGGTGCTGCTGCGGTCGCGCGCGCGCCGCTGCCTGCGGGCGCTGGACGCCGCCGCGGGGCCCTGGGGGCTGGCGCAGGAGGCGCGCCCGTCGCCCGCGCAGACGAGGGCCGCCGCGCGCCGCGCCAACCGCCTCATGTGGCGCTTCACCGTCGCGCTGCACGTGCTCGCCGCCATGTCGGCCGGCTTCTGGGCCTTCTTCCCGCTGCTCGTGCCGCCCGTCGCGCAGGACGGCGCGCGCTGCCTGCGCAACTCCACCGCGCACTGCCACTCACGCAAGTAGGCAGCCGACCTTTTCCTTTTCACTTGCAAGCGGAGTCGCCTCACGCGGTAAAAGCACGCCGGTGTGTTTCTCATAACAATAACTAGGGAACGGACTTTATTGTAAGAAAAAAATCAAAATATGTGCATAAATATGTACTTATTTTTTCAAAAATATTTAAGAAAAATAGGAAATATGTGGAATAAAAATTCGTTATAATGTTTACAATTCCATTCTTCAAGCGTTTTCCGAGCATACTACGTTGCTGATCACAACTTAACATGGATTCAAAGAGACTGAATGAAAGTTTTTCATCTACAGAAGCAATTAATCGCTAGTTTCATCCGAAACATATAATACTTTCGTATTGTATACAATGTTGTTTACGAGGCGCCGACGCTCAAGTGAATAGTACCGTGTAGTCTCTGATAGAATAGGGGGGGAGGGAGCTTTCGCTCCCCCCTGCAACTCCAGAAAAAGGATAAGACAATAATCTGGAATATTTTATCGAGTTGCGCATGGGGTCCATGAAATACGAGTAAGCACGTGGTGGAAATTCCTTCTGCTTCACATACTACATCCGCTCATCCTTGATTCTGACAACGCTGTTTCCAAGAAGCAGATGGGGGCGGGGGGAGTTAAGTTTGACATTTAATAACGATTCTCCGGCGTTAGTACAAGCGCAGTGTGTGATTTTTTAAGTACTTCAATAACTAAGTTAATTTTCAAGTAACATAACATATATTTTGAACATCACTAGTGGAATGTTCATTTTCGGCCTATACATATATTAAAATGTAACGAAATATGTGGCAATAGATAAAATATGTAAAAATATGTAATTATACCAAAATAAGTAAAAATATGTAAAATAAAAATGGTTCCAATTCGTTCAGAATATCGTGTTAAGTCTAAAAAATATTAGTGAATGCAGGTATCGTATCCCTGTAAAAATATCCGTCCCCTAATAATGATCCGTCCCCATGAAAATCCGTCCCCTAACAATAACAATAAAAGCGAGTGAAGACCGCACCACAGTAGCCCGCGAACAGGAACCGAGACGCGAAGGCGAAGACGGGAACGGGAACGGGAACGGGAACGAGAAATACCAGCGCTTCACAATACACGCCAACGGGAAGTGGAACAGCGCTATGAATCTGTGGTGGCAAAAAAGAGAACTTCAAGAAACAGTGCCGAAACCAATGTACTTCTAGCTACGCCGCTTTGTTCACTCTTTTATTTGCCATCACTGTCTGTTGGGTTGGCGTACGCTGCTATGAAAAATAAATACTTGAATGAAATAATATTAATTAGAAACTACAAAATGATAAGAATGAAAAAAACTACTATAAACTTATCGAAAATACTATTATAAACTAACTAAAATTTTGTCAACTAACAACTCCAGTGTACATTAACGAAATTTATAAAAAATATTTTGGAAGAATTATAATTCTAAGTACAATTAATATGAATACAAAAATAATGAAACTATTATCCTCTATATAAAAGAGAAAGTTTGTTTTGTAACTTTCAATTTTGCCATGGCCTGTACAACACCGCATGCGCGATTACAAGAGTCGAACCGATGTTGTAGGCTCAGAAGATCATCAGTGAGCGCAATTCTTCTGTCAGTTGTCGGGCTCAGTTTCTGGCGGCCTAAGATCGCGCGAGAACCCAGGACCACACGCTATACACGATGACGTATTTTGCTTCCCAATTCCGTCATTTTACATATTTTTGCTTTTCTTCGTTTGTATCCGGAAAACGTACATTTTTCTTCGGTAATATTAAAAAGTAACCTCAGAGTTTAGACACTACAATGATGAAATCCATATCTCATGATATTATTAAAAGTTACCACTTGTATGATATAGGTATTGGACAAAATAATATGAACACCTCATATGCATATAAATTATTGATTTATTAATAACATGTTGGGCCACGATCTGCTTTTAGAAAAACTGCAATTTGTCACGGAATAGATTCTTTAGAATGTCTGAATAGTTTCCAACGGAATGTTTCCCCATTCTCCTACCACAACATCCACCAATTGCTTCAACGACATTGTATCTAAAAAGCTGCTCCACACACTTTTCTCTAAAACGCTCCATAACGGTTCAATTGTATTGAGATCTGACGATTGTGCTGGCCAGGAAGATGTTTGATGATAATCTAATGTTCCACAAACTACGTCTGAACATTTTTGATGTGAGTATGGGCGCATAATCAACTTTGAATATGGCATTGTTAGGCGACAATATGCAAGTCATTTTAAGTACTCTATTGTTGAGGATGTTCAGCCATTCAGTCGCAGTAATCCGGCCAATGAGAGTAATGGTAGGATCAGCTAAATACCACGATTTAGTCGTCGAAATCGTAACGGAACATCTCCTATGTTTGTCTGCAGGGAGCAGGCTTGTTTTGGGGTTCTCTATACATAAACCTGACGCTTGTAGGAAATAATAATTTGTGTAAATAATGTAAATGATGATTAATTGAAACTTACCACATTCTTCCAGTCATAGAGTGTCCAGGTTTTATGCTCGTGGCACCATTTCTTTCGCAGTTTTTGCGTTGGCTTCCGTTATGAAAGGTTGTGCAATCTACCTTTCACGAGTGTTAGCTTTGTGATGCTCTCGCCATACTGTTTTTGTGGAAACAGTATTACTGAAGTGTGTTGAGTTCTCCATTCGCGTTTGCCGCGGTTTTACGTTGCCTGGCCACAAACCTGTTTAACGTTCATCGGTCTCTGTCAGATCACTTCGGCTTTCGCCAACTATTCCGCTACTCCGATGATTTTTTACCATGTTTTGAGTGCACTGTCATTACCGTGGACACAGTCGTTCGTGAAACGTTAAACAGTTCAGCTATTTTCGTTACAGAAGCTCTCGCTAACCGCGTCACCATCGATGGATATCTGGAGAGATAACACATTTCGTCGGTCGCAACTAAAGTCTATAATACACTGCAATATAACCTTCAAAACGTGGCACCTCAACTGTGCAGTGCAGCCGCGTCGCAGTGTTTATATATTCGCTGTGGCGCTAACATGCAAAAATATGTGTACATATAAGTATACTACATTGCTATAGTATATAGTACGTATTGCTAATATAGTACACTATATTGTATTCAAATTATAGTGTTCAAATTAAAAGTGTTCAAATTATTTTGCCCAACCTTTGTAAACAGGCGGTTGACTAACATTAGTGTACACTGAAATCACTTCGAGTTAAATGTGCACTATTTCTAATAATTTTGATGTGAAATAAACTAATATGTTATTTAAAATATTTAGTTAGCTCTCATTCTCTTAAAATATAGGATTTTATTTTAAGATTGTAGGAAATTTTATAATGTTGGTAACTTTACTTTCTCAGTAACTAACTAAACATCAGGGCCGAGGCATGGGAACACCGCTAGTGGCAAATGGATTCATCTGTCAGTAAAATGCCAAATACATACATACATGTGCTTGGTGAGTTAGAACAGAGATCCCAGAGCTGAAGAAATCGTGCACACTTCTCTGCATCGTACATTAAATAGTTTTTAACTGTATTTTGACTTTAAATAAATGAAGAAATTTGTCGGAAATTTTCAGTTGTTTAACCTGTTAGTAATATCTCAATCGAGAAAACAAGACGTTCTACAGTAGAGCGAGTACTACAGTAGACAGAGTTTTACCGTAGTTTACAGTAGTTTACAGTAGTTACAGTAGTTACAGTAGTTTACAGTAGTTACAGTAGTTTACAGTAGTTACAGTAGTTTACAGTAGTTACAGTAGTTTACAGTAGTTACAGTAGTTTACAGTAGACCGAGTTCTACAGTAGACCGAGTTCTACAGTAGACCGAGTTCTACAGTAGACCGTGTTCTACAGTAGACCGAGTTCTACAGTAGACCGAGTTCTAGAGTAGACCGAGTTTTACCGTAGTTTACAGTAGTTTACAGTAGTTACAGTAGTTACAGTAGTTTACAGTAGTTACAGTAGTTTACAGTAGTTACAGTAGTTTACAGTAGTTACAGTAGTTTACAGTAGTTACAGTAGTTTACAGTAGACCGAGTTCTACAGTAGACCGAGTTCTACAGTAGACCGAGTTCTACAGTAGACCGTGTTCTACAGTAGACCGAGTTCTACAGTAGACCGAGTTCTAGAGTAGACCGAGTTTCTCTCTACAGTAGACCGAGTTCTACAGTAGACCGAGTTCCAGTAGACAGTAGACCGAGTTCTACAGTAGACCGAGTTCTACAGTAGACCGAGTTAGACCGAGTAGACAGTAGACCGGAGTTCTACAGTAGACCGGAGTTCTACAGTAGACCGAGTTCTACAGTAGACCGTGCCTCTACAGTAGACCGAGTTCTACAGTAGACCGAGTTCTACAGACCAGTAGACCGAGTTCTACAGTAGACCGAGTTCTACAGTAGACCGAGTTTACAGAACCAGTAGACCAGAGTAGACCGTGTTCCAGTAGACCGAGAGTTCTACAGGAGTAGAGTTCTTGCCAGTAGACCGAGTTCTACGTAGACCGTTTCACAGTAGACCGAGTTCTACAGTAGACCAGTTCAGCCGAGTTCTACAGAGAAGCCTACAGAGACCAGTTCGAGACCGAGTTCTACAGCAGACCGAGTCTACAGCAGAGTTCTACAGTAGACCGAGTTCTACAGTAGACCGAGTTCTACAGTAGACCGAGTTCTATAGTAGACCGAGCCCGAGTTCCAGTACCGAGTTCTACAGTGTGTAGACCGAGTTCTACAGTAGACCGAGTTCTACAGTAGACCGAGTTCTACAGTAGACCGAGTTCTACAGTACCACGTTCTACAGTAGACCGAGTTCTACAGTAGACCGAGCGACCGGTAAGCCTGGCAGCGTGGGTGTTGCAGAGTGCGTCCGCTGCCGTTCGCCAGCTGGTTTCCGTTCGACACGCTGGGGCCAAGGAGGCTACTGGGTGGCGTTCAGCTGCAATTGGCGGCGGGCTTCTTCAACTCCATGAACTCGTGCGGCGTGAACAGCCTGTACTTGGGCTCATGTGTGCTCGACCTCAGCCTGCGCGCGCTCGGCGCCGCCCTGCCGCCTGCCGCCCCGCGACCGGCGCCTCGCGCGAGCTGCTCCAGCGCCACAACTTGGCCCTCGAGTGAGCCCCGTCCATTGACTCAAGTTACACGGTTTCATAAAGCGTATCCTTTTTAAAACAGCATCTCCTGAGCCTGTCCCTGTTCGATTACTCTTTCTTCATTTCTCTCCCCCATTAACATATTTTTCATCCCACCATATACATTACTCCATACTCTCTCTCTCTCTCTCTCTGCCTCTCTCTCTGCCCCTCTCTCTGCCTCTCTCTCTGCCTCTCTCTCTGCCTCTCTCTCTCTGCCTCTCTCCTCTCTCTCTCTGCCTCTCTCTCTCTCTGCCTCTCTCTCTGTCTCTCTCTCTCTCTGCCTCTCTCTCTGCCTCTCTCTCTCTCTCTCTCTCTCTCGAACGAACGAACGAACGAACGAACGAACGAAGGGAATGGCCTCGCCGCATATCACCCGGAATTTCTCGTTCAGATTACGGAAACCAGCTGTGGGCATGCGTCTTCAAAACTCTTGGTCAGCCGGCAGGGATGTGCCACCCCTCCATGACGCGCGGAGTGGTTGGGAGAGGGTGTTTGGATGCAGGAGAGAGAGGCTCAAGACGTGCGAGCGGAAGGTGGCAAAAGTGTGCAATTGGGGATGGGTAGTGTGCGTGGTGCCAGGACGAGAAGGAAGAGAAACGGCCATCGAAGCTGATTCGTCTAGATTTCCGGGCGTTGGGACACTCCATCGCCGCGTAAGAATTGAAGCTGCTCGGAGACGTAAATTCGGCGTCACCAGCCTACTGGCCGTCGCAAACTTTGCACCGTTTGGTTAGGGCCAAGGCCCCGAGCAGAGGTCGGTAATAACAGTTTTTCCTAATTTTTCTTCTTATCATTTGACACGATCTTGCCATGACTGCGAGAAACCTCGATTTGTTCGCTAAGACGTAGGAGGGACTTGACTGTGTTCCCTTAGAGCCCCAAACTACCCTTTTCAAAGAGTAAGTGCATTAATTGCGCATCGTGCCGACCCGTTGTAAATAGTCGTAATTAAACCCTATATTAGTGTAAAAAGTAAATGCAGATAGTAACGAGCATTTAGGAGAATGTTGTAACAAGAGATTAGATTGTACGTAACTTGAACTTTACAAACTCGATGCTTGATGCTCCTTTTATACTGTTTTTGAAAGTGTTATAAATTGTGGCTTATCGTATTCAATGGTCTGGCGGTCGTACAATCCCTATGCAGTATTTGAGTAACTCTTGAGTGTGCGGATGTTCGTGTGTTCGGATGTGCGGTTCAGTCCCTCACGGCTAGACCACTTCCCGTGCGCCAATGGAGGCATACGAGGTGTCGTTCGACGCGTCTCAGTCTCCTGAGGTGGCTAGACTATTTCCCGTGCACCAATCGAGACATACGAGGTGTCATTCGACGCGTCTCAGTCTCCTGAGGTGGCTAGACTATTTCCCGTGCACCAATCGAGACATATGAGGTGTCGTTCGACGCGTCTCAGTCTCCTGAGGTGGCTAGACTATTTCCCGTGCACCAATGGAGACATATGAGGTGTCATTCGACGCGTCTCAGTCTCCTGAGGTGGCTAGACTATTTCCCGTGCACCAATCGAGACATACGAGGTGTCATTCGACGCGTCTCAGTCTCCTGAGGTGGCTAGACTATTTCCCGTGCACCAATCGAGACATATGAGGTGTCGTTCGACGCGTCTCAGTCTCCTGAGGTGGCTAGACTATTTCCCGTGCACCAATGGAGACATATGAGATGTCATTCGACGCGTCTCAGTCCCCTGATGTGGCTAGACCACTTCCCGTGCACCAATCGAGACATATGAGGTGCCGTTCGACGCGTCTCAGTCTCCTGAGGTGGCTAGACTATTTCCCGTGCACCAATGGAGACATATGAGATGTCATTCGACGCGTCTCAGTCCCCTGATGTGGCTAGACCACTTCCCGTGCACCAATCGAGACATATGAGGTGTCATTCGACGCGTCTCAGTCTCCTGAGTGGCTAGACTATTTCCCGTGCACCAATCGAGACATATGAGGTGTCGTTCGACGCGTCTCAGTCTCCTGAGGTGGCTAGACTATTTCCCGTGCACCAATGGAGACATATGAGGTGTCATTCGACGCGTCTCAGTCTCCTGATGTGGCTAGACTACTTCCCGTGCACCAATCGAGACATATGAGGTGTCGTTCGACGCGTCTCAGTCTCCTGAGGTGGCTAGACTATTTCCCGTGCACCAATGGAGACATATGAGGTGTCATTCGACGCGTCTCAGTCTCCTGAGGTGGCTAGACCATTTCCCGTGCACCAATCGAGACATATGAGGTGTCGTTCGACGCGTCTCAGTCTCCTGAGGTGGCTAGACTATTTCCCGTGCACCAATGGAGACATATGAGATGTCATTCGACGCGTCTCAGTCCCCTGATGTGGCTAGACCACTTCCCGTGCACCAATCGAGACATATGAGGTGTCGTTCGACGCGTCTCAGTCTCCTGAGGTGGCTAGACTATTTCCCGTGCACCAATGGAGACATATGAGATGTCATTCGACGCGTCTCAGTCCCCTGATGTGGCTAGACCACTTCCCGTGCACCAATCGAGACATATGAGGTGTCGTTCGACGCGTCTCAGTCTCCTGAGGTGGCTAGACTATTTCCCGTGCACCAATGGAGACATATGAGATGTCATTCGACGCGTCTCAGTCTCCTGATGTGGCTAGACCACTTCCCGTGCACCAATCGAGACATATGAGGTGTCGTTCGACGCGTCTCAGTCTCCTGATGTGGCTAGACCACTTCCCGTGCACCAATCGAGACATATGAGGTGTCGTTCGACGCGTCTCAGTCTCCTGAGGTGGCTAGACTATTTCCCGTGCACCAATGGAGACATATGAGATGTCATTCGACGCGTCTCAGTCTCCTGATGTGGCTAGACCACTTCCCGTGCACCAATCGAGACATATGAGGTGTCGTTCGACGCGTCTCAGTCTCCTGAGGTGGCTAGACTATTTCCCGTGCACCAATCGAGACATACGAGGTGTCATTCGACGCGTCTCAGTCTCCTGAGGTGGCTAGACTATTTCCCGTGCACCAATCGAGACATACGAGGTGTCGTTCGACGCGTCTCGGTCTCCTGATGGGGAACTGATAATTTGTTTTCGGATCCAGTCAGAAGATTCAAAGAAATTTCCAGAAACCTTTTTTTGCGTGTTTTGGCGTTGCAATCTTAGTAAGTTAGCCAGTAATTCAACAATAGCGTGATAGGCCGAAAGCGCATCTGATGAGTTGGACAGGACGAAACGTTGATTGTTGCTAATGGCTTTCTCATGACCCTTTCGGATATTACACTGGACCAGAACGAATGTTCGGGAGAAGTAAAGCAACGTGGGAATCATGTGCTCTTTTCAGAGCGTCGCCACATACAAGTTGGTGATGTGGATGAATAGCCCAGTTTCGCCTTGTTTTCGGCTCTTCAAATGCGAAGAATCTGCATAATATATGCGGTTAGATCTATGTAGGTGGCGTAGATTAAACTCCAGTACCCAAACTCCATGAATAGTTTTATGGCAAACATCATTAGTAAAATCACCTATATAACACTCCCACTTCATTTCGATAAACCGTCACACAATTTTGCACAAAGACATAGAAACACTATTTGGAGGAAAGGGAAGGCAACACTGAAACCTCAAACGTATAGAGATAGACGATTCAAAAGCCAGTGTTTCGAAATCGTGTTAAATATTCTGCCTATCGCGTTGGTACTGTGCGATACACGAACCTTAGGTTGTTGATATTTTAAGAAATGGTAAGAGGTGCTGGGTCAAGTTGGGTAGTAGCGGCCATTCTCTTGCATTGTTTGTTAACTCACTCACGTCACTTTGAACCAGAGAAATACTGTGCGACCGACTGTATCTCTGCAGAAACGTTCAGAAATATTAAGCAGAATGGCAAATTTAAACGCGAACAAGTAAACAAAACGCTGAATTTAATTCATTGTTATATTTTATAAACAATTTTTGTATTCGCTGGTTCAGATTTTAAAATCAAAATGACCGTATTTTTAATTACAAACGTAGTGTCAAGATCTTAGTTTGTTTTAAAGTATACATAATATTCCGAATTATATGTTAGGCCACTTTTATGTTTATTATTAATAAAGTATAATTAATTATTTTAAATCAATATAGATTTTAATTTAAAATAGCTTCCAATTAATATTATTACTATTTGGCGCAACGTATCCTCATTGTGGAAATGAAGCCTTTTTTGTGTGTAAGTTTACAATTAAAAAAATACGTAGAGTTAAATCTAAAAGTGGGAATTTTTACTGATGTATCATAGCGATCTAGCATGTGTGCAATTTTCAGATTTTAACTGCTACCCCAACAGAGATATTACAGTTGAAAATTCGGACAAAGTCGAAAATTCCAATTTTTAAGAGGATGTAATTTTCAACTGGTTCATTATTTACCAATAATATTTGACAAAAAGTAACTACACTGCCATGTGTAAATGTACAGAAAAAATTAAGGCTGTGACTCTATTCCTTCTATGAAAAATTACTCTCTGAAAATCGGGATTCGTTCATTCCGTTCCATAGATTTGGTTGCAAATATTCCCCAAATAAAAACATAGAAGGTAGGTAAATAATATTGGATTTGTAGACCAGAGTATAGTGAATTCAATGCCTTTTATTCTAGAATGCTAGAATAACCTAGGGCTGAGTAATTTAGAAAAGAATAAATGAATACAAACGCGGAAAATGGCGTACGGCCTAAAAACAAAAATGTCTGCCATTTGTAAACCAGACAATGAAAAAAATTAAGGATGTTTTTGAACAGACAAAAAATAAGGAAATTTATGTACAAAGGAATTTTTTAGAGATGATCGAGCGAGAAATTTATTAAATTCTGGACAAATTAAAATGGATTGACCCAGAGACTTCCCTACAAAAACTTGCTAAATGCGCCAGGAAACACTTCTGAAAACGTTTAGAGACGTTATTTTAAGTTTCGGAGTTATGACAAAGGAATATGAACTTTAAAGGTAAGAGAACCTTTATAAAATGATTCTGGGCAGACTCAGTATTTTGCCTAAGTTATTGAGATGGCATTTTAACAAAATCGGAGACGAACAGGCCAAGAAATGCAACACTTTATTTTTTCTCGTTTTTAACTGAAGTTACATTTGCATAATCTTTGTTTTTTACTACAGACTTTGAAATTGATAGGTCAGCATTACATTCCGAGGAACACATAAAATAATGAAGCAATCATGAAATTATTGCAGAAAGCATTGTTGGAGTTAGATCTTGTATTTCCCCTAATAAATCAAACGAAACTTTTGCCCCGTTGCGAGTGCCTTCTCAGCCCTGTTCCTGACTGTGCAGATGATCGGGTGCGAATGACCCCAAAATTTACTAGAATCCTGGAGGCTTAAAGATTCCGTTTTTGTTGTGTTTTATGTTTGGTGAGAGCAACAAGATACTAGGCGTAAAATTAGCTTGCTGCAGTAATTACATTTTTCTTCATTCTCTCTCGTAAGTTTTTCAAAAGAACAGTTTTATGACGATGCAAACAATAATATAATGATTTATTTGAATAACCTGTTGCAGTTTTGTGGAAGAATTGTCGGCCTTTCTGGGACCTGTCATGTTTATACATAGTCTGGGAATGTCCATGCTGCTCTGTGCCTCGGTTTTACTTCTTACGGTAAGATTCTAAATCCTTAATAAATAAGTATCATAAAAGGTGTGAAATGTTAAGTTCTGAGCAATGTACTTATTTAAACCCTCTGTAAAAGAGGCAATGTAAAAATGATAAAGGCAAATCGTTCAACAGTTGATAATGTGATATAAATAGTATGAATAATAGTCCACTGATAAATATTGTCTATCTGTGACACATCGTTGCAGCAAAACACATTGGTTATTACCACGAGAAATAAAATGTCGATTTCTAAAAAGTTTCCCTGAACACTTTATATCTGTTCATAGAATGTTGCAATAAAAATGATAATTCTTGGAAATTAATAGTAAAGTAGATAATTTCTAAAGAAACTCACACCGCGTACGCTAATGAAATTTACATATTACTAATTCCTTTTTACTTTCCTGAATGACATAGGAACTTGAAATAGCTTCGAATTTCGCGGAGGCGAAGGTTGCAGCTTCCAAACCTGCATGAGGCATGAATGTTTTCACCATGCGGCGGGAGCGTTGGCTTCTCATATATCCACGTGCCACATATGAACTGAAACTGAAATGATAAAGGAAGGAGGCAGATGTTTTTACACAGTCAGTTTATTGTTTTCACAAGAGTTATAAACAAAAAGTCCCTTTCCAATTATACAATAAATATGCCAGATGACCGTAAGAACGTATCAAGTTCGTAACTTTATTCCGTATCACTAGAAGATATACCAGTCCGAAGCTCCATAACAATTTTTCCGACGGAAATAGAGTAACACTCGGCGTAGTCAGCGTAGCGGTCACAGTAACTGTACCTAGGCACTCACAACTCAGTCACAAACTCTTCTCTCCTTTGTGCCGCTGGGCATTATATACCGGCGACCGACGCTGCCCCAGACTCGCTCTCGTGGCTAGATGTTCGATGGAGCGGGTAATGCCCGGCTGCTTTGTATACTTCAATATAGAGCGCTCACCGTCTCGTGCGCGCGCCCCAACTTCAAAGTCGGCTGTGCACACAGCATGAACCATCCACGATGTCTCCAAACCCCTCTTGATCATCCCTACCATCAATCATTCTAAGAAAGGTAATAATAATAATAATAATAATAATAATAATAATAATAATAATAATAATAATAATAATAATAATAACAATAACAACAACACACATAGCTACAGAATTAATTATCTGCTATACATGGACGATTTGAAGTTATAGGCTAAATCAAATGATCAGTTTCATAGACTTGTGGATATAGTCACTAAATTTAACAATGAAATCTTCATGGAATTTGGTCTGGACAAATGTAAATCGGTACGTATTAAACGAGGCAAAGCTGTTACATTTGAAAGCTATAGTGTCACGCTTGATGGAATGATTGAAGATCTGGAAGATTCTGATAGTTCAACATAGAAATTACCCAGTCACGAGGAATACATCACACTAGTATTAAACGAAAACTGAAGAAAATATTCTTCAAAGAATCAAAAGCATCCTCAACACACAGCTCTATAGCAGAAACAAAGTAAAGGCGATTAATAGTTTTGCAATACCACTACTTACTATTAGTTAAATGGTCAGTGACAGACTTGGAAGATCTATCAAGGCTAGTCTCAACACAACTGACGAAACATCTAATGAAACATCCAAAATCAACCATAGAACGGGTGACTCAATACTCATGGGTGGCATGAGTATCACCAACATTCCACGACTCCGTAGCAAGAAATTAATGACCTCAGATCCTACCTTCACGAGAAACAAACCGACAATAGAATGTTTAATGTCATTTGCAAAGTCGATATCAAGGCAACTCCATTTCACCTATCAGATGCTACAATTTTCACTTCAAAAAGTACATCAGTAGAAGATCAGAGAAAGAACTGGAAGCAAAAAGAATTGCATGGCATATTTCCGAATCAATTAAAGAAAGATAATGTAGATTAAGAAGCAACAAGCCTCTGGCTCAAGAATAGAATCTTTGCCGAAACAACTAGATTTGTGATGGCGATTCAAGATAGAGTAATAGCTACTAGAAATTATCGGAAATACATAATAAAGGAAGCAATCTCAGATGATGGAGCAAAAATCATCCATCAAAATTTAGCTGGAGGCACAGCTTCAGGCTCATCTTATTACAAGAATGAACTGTCACCAGTAGTTGTTAAAAGCGATTTCAAACTGTACTGGGATAGAGAAATAAGGACTGACGTCACCGTACCTGCCAGTAGACCAGACATCACTTTGCTAGGTAAAAAGAAAAAAGAAGTCCATCTGATTGGCATTACCATTCCACTCTCCCACAGTATTGACAATAACTACAGCAACAAGATCAGCAAATAACAGGATCTGGCAGATGAAGTACAGAAAATGTGGGAAGTCAAGACAGTTTATGTTAGACCCATCATCATTTCGACCACAAGACTAATTTCTAAAAGCGTGAAGAAACACTTGAAAATCCTTCAAGTAGAAAGCTATTTATCGAAAATTCAGACGTCTCTGATACTGGACACTAGAGCATTGCATCTTCGCGATATTACTCTCTCGTACTCGTTCGAATATCCCATACCCGAGTACACAATATTCGAGTTCCACATACTCGAGTGACCCTTACTAACGTGGCTGGAAGCTGTTCTCGTAACGCTTTGGGACATCGACGATAAAACGTCCATCGGACGTGTTTCATTTTGAACGATAGAGGTTATTGTGTGTAAAGTGCACATAGAAGACAATTGCAATAATATACAAATGTAGTTTACGTACCATATGTTTTTCGAAACCAATACTAAATTTAAAAACTGAACTCCTGTATCTTCGAACACTGCATCACAAGAACTCCTGTATCAAAAGAACACTGCGATCACAAATAGATGTTTGTAGTAGAAAAATACAAGAGTAGCGAGGTGTATAATTGAATTTTCCAAGAAAGACAGCAAAAGTTATGTCTGGAATACGGATCGTTAAATGCAAATGGCTATTTTATTTATTTCGATATTATTAAATTTTTATCTTCACGTAGAGGTAATACAAAGAAGTTTCATTGAATTTTAAGAATTTTTGAATATTTTAATATGTGGGTAATATTTATTAATATTTTATTCCTGATGTTCGCAAGACCTTCGAAAATTATCAATAAAGATGACAATGACATATTTCTAAATAGTACTTAATCTACGAAAATAAAATATGGTGTATTTATTTATTTAGTCAAAAAACAGTCAAAAACTGTATGTGACGTATGGGGGAGAAATCATTTGCGTGTAACATTACTTTTAATCCTAGAAATCTTATTTCGAAAATGTTAATAATATAATACAAAACTAATAACTATTCTACAAAATAACAATATACAATAATAATATAATACAAAACAAAAACATAAGTATGATTTAAATTCTCTCTGTAATGTTTTACCATTCTTCAAAACAACTGTAGAAGGGAATTGCAAAAGTTTGGCGTGCAAGACGCGACGTGTACGTGGGATGCAGTTTCGCAGATACACTGCAAACAAGATGACCTACAGGTCACTAATCGAAAGATGAACGTCGCTTCACAAGGCGTGGGCCAAGAACTTACGAAAGGATGTTCCACAAATTGTCGGCTTATCGCTATTATGACAATGACCAATTCACATTTCGTGTCGCGCTCACTGCCTGTACAAATACTAAAACGTATAAAAATCCAAATACTCTTGGTCTAAAAAATAATAGGAAGTAGATGCATGCCAATAACATTTGACAATTTTGATACTTAAGGATTCATACACACTTTGGCGTTGTGGATCAATAAAACATCACACAATGGATAGGGTGTCAACGAGTTTCTCTTGTGTCTCTTGTCTTGTCTAACACAAATAATAACTAATAGAATAAATAGCAATTAAAATAATTACTAATAGAATAATGACTAATAGAATTAAGACTAATAAAATAATTAACTAATAAAGATAATAACTAAATAACTAATAACTAAGAACTAATAAACTAATAACTAAGAAATAACTAATAATGACTAATAAAATCTGTTTTCAAAGTTCACTTCTCCCATCTTTTTTCTTTAGCTTGTATTCATTGCTGGGAAGTTTATTTTCTATCATATTTTTCTCTTTACTCTCTCATCACTGTACGCCAAGTAGCACTTCGGGCAGATTTCGAATACAGCACACTCGACTGAGTATCGGACACTCGAAAGAGTCACTGTTCGCTGCACCTCAGTGACATCCAGCGGCCAAAAGGAGAACTATTGGTGCAGCTAGCGTACTCGAGTGAAATGCTCGAATGCACGGCACTACTGGACACATGACAAACTGTGATAAAGTTCTTGGGAGGCGAGCTTGACTGAACTCAACTCAATTACAGTGATTTTTTTATTTATTTACGTCAAAAACAGTTTAAAACTCTGTATGACGAGCTATGGGGAGAAGTGAATACTGTGCACGTTCCCAAAATTCTGTGATTCCTACACTAAGCCATGAAATTTTTTAAAAAACACGCTCCGATGTAATAAAAACTATTTCTAAGAATAAATCAGCAATAAATTTTGAGCTCTTACCCATCATGTACTTCGTCAAGGAGTAATACTTCCTGCCGCGACAACATGGAACGATAATTTGAATAACTATATTTTCCACTGAATTCTAGGAGACGTGCACAGATAATGAAGTTGCATTTATGTCCTGAAGCAAAACAAGGGACCATCTCAGCATTTGCTCAATGGATCAGGGAAACTGGGCGAAAAACCTGATAGAGATGGGAGTCATTGACTCGGAAGCTGCAGTACAATACTTGTTACAGGTTGTTCACATTTTTACAGTCCAAATGGTAAATAATGCATTAAATATCACTGTTGAAATTAATGTTACTTTCCTTGTGATACTCAGTATAGTCTCTAATTGTATAGAAACAGTTATGCAGCAGAAACTATTTCACTTTGGATTTAAACTTTTGTATCGAATTTAATCGTTTAATGTCATCTGGCAAAGTGTTGTAAAATAATGTACATGTATTGTATGTGAATTTTTTGTAATGAGCTGTTGATACTGTTTTTGCAAGAATTTTGAACGCGTAGCATAATGAACTTAATTTTGTGTTCAATTCATTTAAATGGACGTTCCATTTAAGGTTTGACTGAATTGAGAGACCTAAAAATTTTGTTTCCTTAACATCAGTCAATGGTACACCGTTCATTTTCAATGGAGCACAGAATTGTATATTTGAAATGGAAAACTGCATTAAAACCGTATGAACCATATGAAGGTAATTTGGAAAGTAAAATGTCATAATCAATGACGTCAAAAGCTTTTGAGAGATCTAAAAATAATCCAATAGGTGCCTCGTTTTGATCCAATGATGAGGCGACATCTTTAAGAAAAGAAAATATAGCTGTTTCCGTTGATTTTGATTTTCTAAATCCATGTTGGCAATCTGAAAGCGCGTCGTGTTTAGTGAGAAAGGTTTCCATTCGTACGTAAAAAAGTATCTCTAATATTTTTGAAAAAACTGATAGAAGAGAAATGGGCCGATAATTTTGAATTTCATTTTTGTTGCCTTTTTTGAAGAGCGGCTTAATTTTAGCTGTTTTGAAAATATCTGGAAACGTTCCAGTGCATAAAGATGCATTAAATATGTGAGTTAACGGGTGTATAATGGCATACGCACAGGTCTTTAACAAAGAATCCGGGAATTCATCTAAACCGGACGAATATTTATTTTTTAGTTTACCGATTATTTTGAGAATTTCATAGGAAGAAGTTTCAGAAACGAACATCGTGTCTAAAATTTTGGGTGAACTGTCTATTATTGAATTTTGTGGCTGAAGACCCTTAGTGAGATCGGCAGCAATTCTCGAAAAGTATTGGTTAAAGAGACTAGCCACTGTTGCCGGATCGTTCACATTTATATCGTTATATTTTAAAACAACATTCTCTACAGGGTTTCTAGTTGATTTGGTCGTATTTTTTATTATATTCCACATTGCTTTTGTTTTGTTATTTGAGTTCAAAATATCCTGATCGTGTTTCATGATTTTAGCCTGCCTTATGACTTTTCGTAACAATGTTTTGTATTTTTTAAAGTAGATAAGGAAATCTTGAGATACGTTATGACGTTTAGAAATGAAAGAAAGAATTCGCTTGTTTTTACAAGATGTCCTAATCCCTTGTGTTATCCAAGAATTGCTTTTCCGTGAAATATTTAATTTTCTTTTTTGAAGAGGAAAGCAAGTGTTAAAATGAAATGAAAGAGTTGAAAAAAAATATATATTGTCGTTTGTATCAACAGTATTATAAACCGCTTCCCATGACTCCTGCATCAAGTAATCAATGAATAATTTTATTTTACTTTTTTTATTTATTTTACGTAAAAAAACAGTTAAAAACTGCGTATGACGTGCTATGGGGAAAAGTGAATTGTGTGCACATTTTCAAAATTCTGTGATCCCTACACTAAGTCATATACTACTTAAATTTTGAAATTTTGAAAAGAAAAAAAAACAAAAAACTCCCATGTAATAAAATCTATTTTCCAGGATAAATAAGCAATAAATTTTGGCTCTTATTACTTCCTGCCGCGACAACATGGAAACGATAATTTGAATAATTGTATTTCCCACTGAATTCTAGAAGACGTGCACAGAAAATGAAGTTACATTTATGTCCAGAAGCAAAACAAGGGTCCATCTCAGCATTTGCTCAATGGATCAGGGAAACTGGACGAAAAACCTGATCGAGATGGGGGTCATTGACCCAGAGGCTGTAGTACAATACTTGTTACAGGTTGTTTATACACATTTATACAGTCCAAATGGTAAATAATGCATTATGTATCATTGTTAAAATTAATGTTACTTTTCTTGTGATACTCAGTATAGTCTCTAATTGTATAGAAACAGTTATGCAGCAGAAACGATTTCACTTGGGATTTAAACTTTTCTATTGAATTTAATCGTTTAATGTCATCTGGCAAAGTGTTGTAAAATAATGTACATGTATTGTATGTGAATTTTTTGTAATGAGCTGTTGATACTGTCACCTGATGAATATGATTTCTACGTCGAGTGTTATAGTAATAGACATCGGCATTTTCTGAAAATATATTCCCGCCCTTAAGCAAGTAATTTTTGACAAAAACCACTGATTCGTAAATAAACAGACACGGTAATGGTAAAATTCCTAGATTAATGAAGAGAGGCTTACATGAATCACGTGGGTGGAATTTGGTTATTATTCGTACAATTCGTTTTTGTAATCTAAAAGTCTGGGAGCTATAAGATGTATTTCCCCAGAATAGTATGCCATATCTCAGGCGGGAATGAACATTCGCGAAATATACACAACGAGCAGTATGAAGGCTGACTAAATTTACAAGAATTCTGAACGCGTAGCTTAATGAACTTAATTTTAGTTCAATTCATTTAATGGACGTTTTGACTGAATTGAGAGACCTAAAAATTTTGTTGCCTTAACATCAGTCAATGGTACACCGTTCATTTTCAATGGAGCACAGAATTGCTTATTTGAAATGGAAAACTGCATTAAAACCGTTTTCTTGGAATTTTCAATGGAATACACATTTAATTCCGCCAAGGGGATAGAATCAATATTATTTCTAACGTAAATACAGGAACCCCCATACGTAGGACCTTTATGCGATTCTCTCTCTCTGCAATAAATGCCTGCGAGGTAAAGGTTTGGAATTTGGAAAATGCTAAGTTCATTAGGATATAACCAATGTTCTGTCATACGTGTAAATGTAAACATACATGTATGTATGTTACACACATGTATACGTACATATGATGCATACATGTAAACAGTCATACGTGTAATATTTATTGTGTCAGTGTTTATTGTGACTGTTTTCCCATCTGTTTTACCACTGTCGTGTAGTATTTATTGTGTGTTTTACCAAGCGTGCAAGGCCAGTGAGTGCCCTGTGGATGTGGATGTGGAAATGGTGATAGTGACACGATAGTGTACGGTTTATGCCAATGTGTTATTTCGATAATATATTTAAATTTAATTTGACTTGTGTTCTTATATGCAAACTTAATTTGACTTGTGTTCTTTTATATAAATTTAATTTGACTTTTGTTCTTACATGTAAATTTAACTTGACTTGTGTTCTTATATATAAATTTAATTTGACTTGTGTTTTTATATGTGGATTTGATTTCATTTGCGTTCTTACGAAGCAAAACAATGTGTCATCTGTTTGTAATACGTTTTGAATCTGAATTCCATGCATTATGTAATGACCAACATTGTTGAGAGAGTTAATAAATCTTTGATCCCGGTGAATAAGCTGATAAGTGATAAACCCTTAATATTACAGGGAAGCAAAAAACAACTTCCAACTGAAGTAAATCAAGGATTAATGGTATTCAAAGGAAGGTGATAAAATAACGGAACAATTTGTGTGTAGGTTTTGTCTGAATATCATTAATCCCAGATTTACAGCATTAGTTTAAATTTGTTTTTTTGCTCTGCTGTAAAATTAAGTTTTTTTTACTTATCAGCTTATTCACCGGTGTCAAAGAAATAATGATAACAATATAGTATTATTTGATATCATATTGATATTCTTAATTTATTATTACACGTATATTTATTTTGAATAATAACAGCCATTGACTTGCACTCAATTACAATGAAATACATCTTTGCGAATAATTATCGTTCATGGCACTGATCATATCCTTAATATGGGAACTAGAAACTTTGCTTCAATTTTGTAATATCGAGGTACTATTTCATTAGGAATAAATGAATTAGTTTTGAAGTCTGCCATTTTAATTTCAGTACGTACTGGACCTAGATGACTTGGTTATTGATAATATTATATTGTATTGTGAAGTTCTTAACTTTTAATTTTATTGAGAAACATTGTTCTGTGACGAGAGTTCTTTTCAATTTTTAATTTAACATCAGTTGCAATGCTTCCAAATTCGTGAAATAAAAATTGTTTTTACTTTGTCAAAGAAAATGTGTGATTATATAACTTTTAGTTCAACCAATTTCGATTAACTTCATTAGAGTTTAGCTTCATTTTGACATAATCATCGTGACAATCTTTCCAAGGTAATTGCGAAGGCCATTAGCGTAATGGACTAGATCTAATTCGCGTTTCCTACATTTTTTTCTTTCAGAGTGGACTTGAAGGCATCAAATTAGTGGCTGTAGCAATGTTCGCTTTCTATGAAATAGGCGAACTTTTCATGTATTGCGTGATGGGTACAGAAATCCAAACAGTGGTAAGATCCTAACTACTTTCTAAAACTTATCAATAATGTTATGTAAATTTGCATTTTCTGTATTTCTTATCGGTCTACTCTAATGTTTTTGTGCATTAATAATGAGGAATTTTATTTTTTATATCCATCGTTTATCAATTGTTTAGAGGATTCTCTTTAGATATTTTTTCGAGATCAATGTTGAAGATTATAGTAAGTGGAAAAGAACAGTTTAAATTAATTCCAAGGGATGAAATAATTTCTTATGTCGGCAAGTAATCCGCAGAGTGCAAAAGTTAGCAAAATAGTTATCTAGAATGAAACAAAGGACTTAAGCTTGGGAAACAAAGTGTATCATGATCGAATTGGATCCTACACCCAGTTTGAGAGGGGGTAGTCGTTTGAGAAGTTTATTAACACTTTTCCTTTGGGTATGTTTTATGTACCCGGACACTAGTCAAAACTCAATGCTTTAGACCTCCTAGAGCCTTTGGTAACTCCGGGAAGTCCAAAAACTTGTATTTTTCTGAGTTTTTCGCCTTTTGAATCTAACTCTTTATTCTCAATTCCTGTAGAAAAAACTTTCATGCCAGTTTTAAAGATGATACATTTTCTTACAACATTTTTACAAGGCATTTACATCTAAACTAATTATCAAGGCGCTACATCTTTTAAAAAATTTCAATATTTTATTTTATCCAAAATTTGCCTAAAACACACATGTTTATGATGTTAAATTCAATTATTATAAATAATTTTATTACATGTGATAGTATTACTTATTTTGCCGTCAATGTAAAAATGTTGAAAATGAACACATGCAGAAAATCTTAATAAATAATTAATAATTTGCAATGGCCGCTCGCGAGCCATTGAAAGACTCGCCGCAGGGGCCCAGCGGCGGGACGTCATTGCCCCCGGAGAGTTCGGCCGAGGGCCAAGAGAGAGCAGAGCGGGCGGAACGCGCGCCACCGTCACGCCTCAGTCGGCGCGCTGCGACGCGCCACCGGCCATACGATCGGGCTGGCCGGCGAACCTTCAGTCCGGAGGGGTACAAATGAGCCCTCTCCGGGAGCTAAGGGCAGTCTAAGCGATCCCTGCGTGAAGGGAAGTAGTGGTTTACGAGTGCAAGTGAAGAGTGCAGTGACCAGCAAGGCAACGGACTTTCTCTTCTGGATTTTCGGCGATTTCGCAAAGTTAATTTTGGACAACTACTGGCGAACGGCGACTAGGCATTCTTTCGGCACTTCTTCTGGTTAAATGGTACTTGCGCTTGTCTATGGTGCACTCTGTAAAGTGTGTGGTAATAAAATTACTTTTTATGAACTTGGTCAATTGTTTTGGATATAACATAAATGAATGTGCACGTGTTTGTGATCTTGTTCTGTCTTAACTGTTCAACGCGGGAACCATTTCATTTCAACAAAACTTGGTATTCTTAACTATTACTTCAATAAGGAAAAGAAAATACGCGGGGAGGGGGGATACCCTAGATGTGGGGGCATGAAGAACAGACATGGGTTAGTCCGGCACACCGACTTTTCGCTCGTTCTGCGTAGTTCAACACAGGCACATCGTTTTTTGTTTTTTTTTATTTACTTTACGTCAAAAAAACAGTTAAAAACTGCGTATGACGTGCTATGGGGAAAAGTGAATTGTGTGCACATTTTCAAAATTCTGTGATCCCTACACTAAGTCATATACTACTTAAATTTTGAATTTTTGAAAGGGAGAAAAAAAACCCATGTAATAAAATCTATTTTCAAGGATAAACAAGCAATAAATTTTGAATTTTGAAAGGGAGAAAAAAAAACAAAAAAACTCCCATGTAAAAAATCTATTTTCAAGGGTAAATAAGCAATAATTTTTGAATTTTGCAAGGGAGAAAAAAACCAAAAAAACTCCCATGTAATAAAATCTATTTTCAAGGATAAATAAGCAATAAATTTTGGCTCTTATTACTTGTTTGAAAAGCCAAACCAGACGCTGGTCACCATGTTCCATGGAGAGCGATAAATGTTGAAAAACTTTTTAAAGTGGCATAAAGGTACAATTTTCAACGCTGACCGACCAAGAATAACACGATGAACATGTAATTGAAATAAAAAAACGCAGCGTAAAAAGGAAGTTTCATGTATCGGTTTCAATGACTTGTTACAAAATGATAATTGTGGTATTTGGCTGCATTTAACTTTGTGTGACGTAAACCGCTTTCCACCGCTCTATCACAAAACTTCTTCTTATGATGTAAGGGCAAGAAATTAAAAACGAACAAAACCCGAAAACACTGGTTTTCAGGCCTTCCGGAGGTAGCGCAGGGTCTCAGAAGTCAGAAACTTGAAGTTTTCTCTAGTGCCTGAGTGAATAGAACATATAAAAAGAGTTAATACTAAATAAAAAGTTTTACGACCTTCTTCTAGACAAAAAGTATTGTCAAGTGGGCCATTGGAACATTGATCTTCGTTACATATCGAAATGCGTTAAAATAGTATGTTTTAATTTGTGTGTATTCTATAATTTGTTATCTGGGTATAAGTTGAAACATACCTGCACACTTACCAACTTATTCCCAGCGACATGACACCGTTTAGTTTAGGATTGGGGGGCCTGTTTTGGCCGCTACGTACCACCAGTTAGTAACTACCAGGCATCTGGTGATCCTAGACCTTTATGCAGTGACAGCGATCACGCTGAACTAAAGCAGTGGGAAGAAGGGCAATTTGGGTAGCTGTGATTTATTGCGCATTTTGATTTGTATTGTCGTCTGATTGCTCATCATACGATGAGGATTGCGTGTGTTGCAGAGCGTGGCGTGCGGTTTGGAAGCTTACAGCTCCCCTTGGTACGAAGCGCCCACCTCCTCCAAGCGCTCCTTGCAGATGCTGCTCTTGCGCGCCCAGAGGGCTGGGCAAATTCGAGCTGCCGGCTTCACCACACTGTCACTGGAACTCTTCGCCTCGGTAAATGCACGTGAGAATCGTAGTAGAGTCATTTTTAAAATAAATGAGCGAAATGGGTCTTGTGCCCAATGAATATGCTTTGTTTACCGAGACTGATACAATTATTTCTCTCAACAAATAAGTAATAACAGCATTCCCTCACGAAATAAGTAAAAAGGAGTAGTATACTACAAATACTTGGAAATTATATAATTTTGCCATTGCCAGGTTATAATGTGCAACAGTGCGACTTAAAATGCAATCATGAGGAAGGCCTTTGAATATATGCCCCTCAAGACAACGGTATAGGAAAAGTTGTCACAAACAGACAGAGCCATCAAGTGTGTTACAGATAGATGCGTGTAAGCTACGAAGGATTCGAACAAGTGTCTTTTTTATAAAGTTTATCTTTATATTCATCATTATCATTGGAATTTCCTCCTTTTAACTTCATTTGGTCACAACTGACGTTCCCTGCTCGTAATTAAGTCCACTTTCTTTTTCAGCGGACGATACCTTTTTATGCCATAGCTTCCACTCCGTCTCGGCTGTAGCTCGTAAACACATTGCGGCCGAAAACTGCCTCTACCGCTAGTGACCCGTAAGTTCGAGGCGGCACTTTAACCCTACTCTTGGTAGGGAGGCTCAGCGGTGGCGCTTGCGTTGTAGCCCATAGGCCCGCTACGAAGCTTTCTCCCCTGGCACGCTGACACCCACGGCATCACATTCCGGTGGAGAGAGGACAAGGAAGGAATTAGGTATTACACATGCTGCACAGGGTTCGCGACATGCTCCAACACGTCACAATACTAAAGCAAACGTCCATGTCCAAGGAGGGATTCTAACCCGCATACACTACGACTGTCGCCGTAACCAATACACAAAGGAACTCCTTTATCTATAAATCTAACAATAATTCTAACATTTGTATTAATATCCACTAGCTTTGCGAGGCGCCGGCGGCGGGTATTTTCGTGCTAAAAAGTTTTATTTGTGCTTAGACAGTTCGTAATAAAAATACATTTTCAGCATATTACAGTTGTCTGACTTGCATCAGGTATACTACGTTATACGAAAAAGTATCGATTAAAATATTTGTTTAAACTTTTGTTTCATTACAAAATTAGGTTTAATTTCAATCGGTAATAATTAAAGTAACTCGTAACGATTGTTGCCAATGCCTGAAAGAGTGTAAATTAAGGCCTTTCACCAATGTAACCGCAGAAACGATGTAATGAATACTCATGTTAAAAATAGATATTATATACGTATTTATCTTGCTGACGATACTGTATGCCACTTTCTTTTGATATTGAATTAATATATTCATTATCATTATCGCATATTATTTATAATATTTACAGAAATCATACAATATTACTCTTCTTTTTTAACACATAACATTTCTTCGTACATAAAACAACTCTCTTACTCCTTTGCTTCCCCTGAAAATACATTTTATCATATTCTGTGAGATCATGCGGATCACACAACACTCCGAACTACAAAACCGTCAAAAATAGGTGCTTTGAATCCTTCCAGAATATTTTAGTGGGAATCGACTAAGAATTATGTCAAGCAATTTGTCTTGTCGAGAAGTGAAAGCGCTGTTTATCACCTCTGTAGGTGCCGGACGTCACCTCAAACAAAAATCAGGCGTTTCTAGTACATCGTTTTTGAATTTTCTGGGTGGACCTGCAAAATATGTTCAGATCGCCGCCAGGAGTCAAAAGACACCTCATTCGTCTCGACTGGTGAACAGGAAGAGTTCCAACCGTAAATGAGGAAGACGGGCAGACACAAAAACGGACGGGCGCAGGTTACTTGATTATTACTTATGAATGATTTGTGTTAATGTACGGCCGTAAAAATAGGTCCAATTTTGGTAAACAAAAACCTTATCTTAATACAAGTACTTTTTGTACAAATGCGAATGAAAAGTAATAATTTTTATATGATTTTAGATGATTTTCTCCCCCATACGTCACATACAGTTTTTTATTGTTTTTGACTAAATAAATAAATAAATATATAAAATTTTGAACATATTATATTTATTACATTAAACGCATTTTATGTTACAAAATATGTTTTGCATATTTTTTCGAAGCATGTGGCGCCTTATGGAAAGGGACTGCAACTGCTTGTTTTGCTGGTAGGTAAATCCGGCCCTGCAAATTTCACTCAAAAATGCTCGAAAAATAGATTTTTCAAAACATGTACAGTATATTAATTAAAGAACTATTGGGGAGAACAAATTTGAAGAAAATCATTAATTTGAAGAAAAAATATTGTAGTTGTAGGAAGACGCCGAAAAATATTCGAATGTTTATAACATTCAAAACGTAAGAGTTATGAGTGAAAATTGGATCTAGTTCATCTTTATAAATAGTTATATTCCACTCAATGCATATTTTCGACAAACTGAACGTGACCTAATTTGAAGATCTGCTTTTGATTAACACATTTAAATAATAATAGAAATTTTTTCTTAATAATTGTAGTTGTAGCATGACGCCGAAAAAAATTTGAATTTTTGCAATTTTAGAAAAAACAGGGATTTTAATGAAAATGAGACCTGCATCATTCTCTTTAAATGTCTGACAACATCTATCATCTCAAAACTGTGACATCTGACAACAAAATGTAATAAAAAACTTGGACTCATTATCGATTTATAGTAATAAACAAATCGTTTTCAGAAGGAGCCTTTAAATTGCGTTCACTTACACAAGAAGAAAAATTTGGCTGTGTTCGGGTTCCCAGGTAACTGCACCTGCCTGGCCGGCGGTAGTTACGCCACTGATCACAACAAAATTGTTATTCGATTCTACAATTCCAAACATCATTTTTATACAATCTCTAATCGAAGTGGTTTGGTAAAGAGGACGTTTACAAGTGTGCAAAGAAATAAATATCGCACGAAAAAATAACGTCTAAATCAAGCTGCTGCAATCTATGAATGCTTTTGAAAAGTTCGTACTTTCGTCTACGTTCGTAGAAAGTATTGCCAACGAATGGAAATTCCTCAGTGAAGTGGCGGATAACTGACTCTCGGTTATTGAGCAGTGGTAATACGAGACACTTACTTTATTCAGAAGATAACTTAGGTGGGAGTCAGTTAACCCGCGCACTTACGGAAGGTGGTAATACAGGTCTTTAATAAAATAATGACTAATGATTACATATGTCTCAAGACTTGGTTTGTAAACTTATCTGTGATTGGTGAAAGGTCTTTACTATAATGAAGCTGTATCATAATCTTCATTATCCAGCAGTGATCTAACAGAAGAATAGCATAATTGGAATAGATAAAAATATATTTTATGAAACCGGTCACCTTCTAATAACTATGCCTCCTTCCCCCTAAGTTATGCCTCTAGTCGAATTTATCATTATGAATATTGTTAAGAAGCATGCATTAGAAAGGGATCTTGACGAAAGAAATGGGGACTAATAATGATAGGACCTGCTGATAATGATGATTCATCTCTAAACTGAAAAGAAAGTTGAGAGAAAAGAGAGTGAATGCATCATATATTTTTGGATGATAGTGATTATTCCTTAGAAGAATCCCACCGCTGTCACCATTAAAAAGTACCTCGTCTGTTACGTCGTGGGTAGGGATCTACGCCACAAAGAAACAGACACTAGTGGGTATTTACAATTTACTTAAAAGAAATTATTTACAGTAACTAACCTCACTCTAAGGCGTTTGTCGGAGCTACCTGCCGCAGCCCCCCTCTCCCAACACGCGCCTTGCGGCCGCGCCTGCGAGTAGCCAACTCGGTCGATTCGCAACTGGGCACCTCATGTGCCTCGGCAGACCATCTGACCTGAAGTATAAGGCATACTTCACCGTGTCCGAGCCTCGAACACCTACTCGTGCCTTCAGCACTTCCGCCCCAGACTTGGCCGGACAAGTTTTGAAGCGAGTGCCACCGACGCCGCATTTTGTGCCCGGCGTCTACGAACCAGCCCCCTACCCTCTGGGATTTCCGTGAGGGGTGACCTTGTTCGGGAGCCTATATTTGGCTCCCTCATCCCCATATCGTGCAACTCAGGACAATACCACCTAGACATACAAGGCCTGAGCAGTCATTGAAGATGGCCGCCTAAGAAGGCCATACAAACTGAAACGCGAAGTATAATTGTGGATTCCAGACGAAAATATATAATTAATTACACTATCAAATAAGAAGAAAAGAGGTCTACTTTCTCCAGCTGGAAGATTGTACATTAATTTAAGTTCTTCTTCAGGCGAAACAAGCTGCATACACTTTCTATTAATACTGTTATCACTTACAACGCACAGTACATGAAATCATATGTTCTAACCCTAATATAGTTTTTTTCAAAATATTTTGCAAGTCTTGATTTTAAATTTATCTCATCCATCATGAGAGTCACTAATTTATCACTTTCACTTAATTTTTGTAAATATTTATTTCTTTTATACTTAAAAAAATTATTTTCACTCTGTTCCATTTGAGGTTCTAAACCAAATGAAGAACACGATCTCCTTATTGCACTAGGATAAGGAAATATTATGAACCCTAAATGTTTGAAATATTTATAATAATATGACTATAGGGTAAATAGCGTACAAGAGAATATGAACAACTACGAACTCTACTGATAAGTACTCCTTTTCTGGGTAAGAAGTTTTAATTGTTCAAACATAAAAGCAACAGGTTTGCCAAATTGTGAATTTGTGGTATCGATTTGAAGTAAGATGTCTAAATTAAAGCAAAACCATCATGAGGACTGTTACTTCTACTTGTATTAAAACATAACTTTAACCTAACAACCGAACCTAACCTACTAACCTAAAACATCACTTATTTCATTTGTAATATAAACACTATCTGATATTGTAATGCATCCAAGTTTTAATACTTTTTTACAATAACAAACACTGCGTTTCAATTCCTGATCCACCACAACTGAACTGATAATTTTAGGGACAGAATTACAATCAATATAGTGAAAAAGAATACTGTCTTCCTTATTATATTCGAATAATAATAATCCAAAATAAACAAATCCAGTTTGCTTCTTAGTTCGTCAAAAGTACTGAAAGATATTTCATTTAATTTTGCAGTGTTTTCTTTTGCACTTTTTTCAATAGCACCAACCTGATACTCGTTTTCGAAATTTAATTTCTTTTCTTGAAGACTATCTCTGAAGAAAGTGCTTGGGCAATTCAAGTAAGAAAGACAATTAGGCAACAAAGAAGGCATAGCTCCGCGAGACAGTCGGGTATGTTTTAAAGGAAGACTGGCTTTTAGTCCATTATCAGAATAGAACACTGAATTCTTCTCAACTTCCCACGTTCGCAAATGCAATTCACAAAGCTGAAAGTAAACACTGAACTTAGCAACTGACACACTTCACTTTTTACTATAATTCCCTCACCTGGGGATACTGCCCTTATTCACCATGATTCTCACTATTTCAACAACAGATCACATCTACATAACCACGACTGGAAAGCCACACATGCTACTCATCGTACACAACTGGATCGCCTCAACTTGAATAAGTCGGCCTTCTCTAGCCGCCATATTGTCTTTGAAAAACTCCAGTGCGCAGGCCTTGAATGTCTAGATGGTGTTGCTCAGGAGCAGGGAGTCAAGTCTATGACGCTACATATTGTTCTCTGATATGTCTTTGGCATCCCCGGCGTTCGTTGTCCGAAGATATAACTTTGAAATCAAGATTTCGCACCCATTGTTCGCCCAACACCACCTTTGGTTCACCCCGCTATCGCCTAACGTCATATTTACTACTCGCGCACCTTTTCTTGAACGATGACCTTGCTTCCCCCTCCCTGGAGCCATAAACAGCTGAAGGCAAAAGATCGCAGCGAGCACTGATGACAACATTCCCAGCATTAAAACTTCGTTGGCGCGAAACATAAGCTAGTAGCTTTCATAGTAAAGAACGTCTGTTCAGGTTTATTATCAGTAAATGAAGAAATGGCTGAGGCATGTTCAAATCCTTCAAGGGAGGCACCTAAAACTCCCGAAAAAGTTAGGAGGACGTATCGTAGCGGCGAACGCAAAATTATAGAAAAAGTTGTGAAATCTTGTTAAGTGGAAAAGGAGAACAAGGTTTTGTTGCATCCTATCAGTCATGCTGTAGATCGACAAGAATGCTTGTCAAAATTAGCAAAGATCTACACAAGCCGACTACTTAAATACATTTTAATTCATCTAGTGTCCCTGTTGTTGCCTACCCAGAGCGTTGACCTGGCCGCAAACGTAGCAGGTTTGACTTTCATCTACCAAAGGTTGGCATTACTGAAAATACTCTAGTGGCTGTCTTTGTAACTAATACCCCCACTCCGCCCGCATTTCGTCAATCTATCGTTCAAGAAAAGTTGCGCGAGTGGTATTAAAGTTATTTACAATAACTGAATCACGTTCAACACGGGTCAGACGTGTTGACTCTCGTTCTTATAATTTTTCAGGATTATTATTGTATTATATTGATGAATATCATCAAGGATAATAAATATTATATTCACTGGTACGAATGCGGTCAAACTTATGTGATAATTCCAACATTTTCTAATGTTTGTTATTCTTTGGAAGGTCTTTCACCATTTTTAATTCATATTTTTATTTCCTTTCAGCTGATGAGACTTTCATATTCATTCTACGCACTACTACGACAAATGTCAGACTGAAGCGCTACCTCTGGAAAGATTAAAATGTTAAAAAGCTGTAAATAATGCATTTATGTAAACAACGAATTGCAAAGCAATCACCTGAAATTACCAGTATTTCTTAATATACTGCCTATGCAATTGGTTTGAAGTATTACTTTATTTTACGTACCATTTTTAATTCATATTTATGTCTGAATCTGATCATTATTGACGTATATCTATATTCTCTATTTACAAATGTAAAACATAACCTTAGTCCAACTTTTTCTAATGTTTTCTAACGTTTTAAAATATCAGTTTCTATTTACAAGTGGAGAATTCAGGGCACTGTACTTACCGACGACGTTTACACACTTCTCAAGAAACTGCTCACAGTGACCGAAATTGCGTCAGAGTATTTTTTTGTTTGGAAAATAACGAAAAGTAGCGAGACGCGACGTTTTCCTCTATATTCACATACGCTTGTCGGCAAGCAATGACCAAAAATGGCGTCTGCGTATACCTGTCTTTTTAGAACTCTAATTCCAGAGGGCGCTGAGCCACGCCGCTTCACAAAGTGTTTCGGGTTCCCGTGAAGACAGTCTAAGAGTTTAGAAGTCAAAGTGCAGAAGTCTAAGAGTTTCGCTGAGGTATATGCACGTGCGCGAGTCCGAGAAATATTGAAATTTAATTACGTACGGGTAAAAATCTCTTAAAATGCTCTCATATATTCAGTAAAAGAAAACTGCCATGAATGTAAATACAGTTCGCCACTTTACAGCACAGGTTCCGAAAACAGGTGAACCAGTACGCGTCTCACATTCAAGACTCGGTTTTAAAATAAACATAATACTTATATCACAAAAAGTAAATGCAATGTAATGTTTATAAAAATAATTTTTACAGAAGAGTACATAGCATTGTACTCCCTAATTTCAATTATTTCTCGTGGCGCACTATATTTTCGTCGGACGAGGACATCACAAAAGGACGTGTCGAGGCCATTTACAAGTTGGGCAACTGCAAACGAACGAAGGAGAGTCTAATGGGCTCAAGGACACAACGACCCAATGATGTATAAGATATAGATAACTCACGTATATATTCTATGGATAGGGCAAAGTGATGTCAGCTGCGCCATGACAGTTGTTGGCTAAACATACTCTTCAGCGTGTGTTATCGTTGTGATATAGGTACTGTTTCTGCCAATATTTGGAGTTTTGCTGTTATGCATTCTGCGTGAGAGCATTCATTAGTATGCCTGTTTCATGTGCTGCGTACAATTGCACTAACAGGTTAAAAAAAGGATATGGAATTACTTTCATAGCTATGTACCAAAGATACGACTTTGAAATATTGCTTGAGTTTTTCTTAGAATTTACTACAAAAGCGACATTTAGTTTTATTGTTAACCTTGATTTTTTAGCTTTCCTCTAAAAAACGAGGATTTTCTCAAAAAGTAGATTGTGTCGATGAAGGAGGATTGGACACCAACCCCGAGAGAGAGGTAATGTTCAAAACATTTTGAACCTTCCTGCTTTAAGTAAAAGTCTCCTGTGGGTACCACTGGTTGATACACCTTAGAACACTGTATTGTGCATATTTTAGTATCAATGTTTTTTTTATATTAACATTTTTTGCATAATTACATGTTGTGCAATCATAGACGGGAAACATGTGCGTCAAACCCTGACTAAATTAATTACTTTTAAGAGATCAGTAATTTAAAAAAAATGCAAATAACAGCTTGTTTTTGACATTGTATGAAATATATGTATTGTCCTTTCTCATAGATCCTAACATGATCTTTCTTTGACGTATGGGTTCTGTTTGTCAGACAATGATTAAGCAAAAAAATATTATTTTTCATTAAGATTCTTAAATATCAATAGTTTCCGATGTGATTAGAAAGCAGAAGTATGTAGTTTTAGTCTGTCTTGTGGGCGCATAATATACGAGCTAGAATATAATAGGATAATGTAGATCGTTGATAATACAGAATAACCTTTTCATAAAAGCTTCAAATATGGTGGGCCAGTGAGCGATCTATATCATATACATCATTGCAACGACCACAGAACTTTCCGTTATGTTGCCAGCACTAGCTGTCAAAACGGTCAAAAATCGCTCTATACATCGAGGAATGCGTTGCGAGAAATGTGGAAAATCGAAACAAGGGACACTTATCGACCCCCACACACTTGAAAGATTTTTTCTCGTTCGCCTCTGCGGAAGTGAAACGGCAGAAAAGGCATTCGCTGCCGCTGGAAAACACTAAAGAGTGCGTAGAACTGAGTGAGGTTATAATATTTAGCAATAAAATATATGATAAACAACCAGTTTTTTAATTGTTTACTTGAATTTTCTCTTTAAAGGGAAATTAACAAGAAAAAAACTTGCGTGGAAGATATTCTTACTTGTATAAAAACCGTTCATAGTGAACAATACATTAAAAAATTGAAGCAAGAAACTTGAAGAGGTATTTTGAAAGAATTGATTTCATTCATTATGTTTCTTAATTCGTATTTATTATTTATGAATGAATTTGTTAATTGTGAATTTTATTATGAATTATTTGATCATTTACCATTTATTCATAATTCAACCTACAAATATAGTAAAGGGAGTTGGGATTACGGAGCTCAAAAAAATATGCACAGATAGTATTTCTCCACTACACGTCACATAACTTCCTATTTTGTTTTGTTATTGTTTTGTTTCTGTTTTTGCATTAAATAATGATTTGTATGCAGTGACGTAATGTATTTCTCTTTGGACAATTCGAACTCGTTAAACAGTTGGTTTACGATTATGAAAACAAAAACCGGTTTTCATGGGTTAAAATTACAAGAGCATTTAATAAAACAAGAGATGAGACTCGCAGCTGATCTCATAGCTAACTGCTGTCACCACACACACACACACGAGAGCGTTTTTAACTGTCACTGGCGGTATGCTCCTTTTCAGGAGCTCTTCCGCGCACTTTTAGAAATGAATAGTTTTTGTAGTTGACCACTTTTGTCGGTTTTCCCGACTGTCACCACTCTCGGCTTGCGGCACATAAAGGCATTTCGAGACATCAAATAACCTATTTGTAGTGTGTAGACGCAGCCCCACCAACCTCTTTCCTCACTTCATGTCGCACTTTTCGCGCAACGCATCTCTGGGTGTAGTCTGTTGTGGGCCTAACAGCTGATTTACTTCAAAGAACTATTATTAATTCGATTTATTCAGCGTATATATGGTATTTTTCAAACACACTTCGATCACTCCGCATCATCTTGTTCTGAGTCGAATCATGCACTTTACTGAATACGATGACTTGTGTGAATTTGTCTTAAAAGTTGGCGATAAATCTGAAAATAACTAAAAATCCCGTTTTTTTTTCGATTTTCGAGGCTTTTCAAATTGCTGTTTTGTTCCCGGTTCGCTGGCCACTCTGGATATCTCTAATCAATAACTATTCTCCAAACATAATTTGTAGCTTACAGGATCAAACGCACCGTCATAAACAGCATGGATTAGGTCTGTTCCGACTCCAAAAGTTTCATTTGGACATTCCATCGCATTCGGGGACTTCCCAAATTTCTTCTGATTTGGGGTCTGTGTACAAAACTTTGAAGAGAGATGCGCGAACCATTCTCAGAATATGGTCATAACATTGGGATCTACATGAATCTAATGTTTGGCCTATGTTACAAACTTTAAGTTCTGACCTAATGTCTTCATTTTTCTTGTCCCTCGAAGAGTATCCCGCTATAGGTCCCAGCAACCTCATTTCTCCTGCTTCAATCTTTTTTCTCTGTTGGGTTGTTATTATCCACGCACGTATTCTTGAACCCTCGTTTCGCTATTTGCGTGAGGAGAGGGGAGTTTGGTTATATGTAAAGAATATTGTAAAAAATTTGTTGCTCTTTTTAAATATGATCTAATAATAAATATATGATATGAAATAAATATATTTCAATGATCTTTAAATTTAAGGAATATTATATAACATTTGTAGCTCTTTTTCGATGCAAAATAGTTTCCAATTCACGGCGGCGAATATTTCTGGTTATCAGATTTTGTCTATAACGCTCGTTGCTATCATTTATTCTTAATTCAATTAATTTTAGTAACGGAGTTGGAGGTAGGTATCCGGGGTTCAAGAAAACGTGTGCAAGTAGGACTGCCAACCGTCCTTCATGAACGTCAATTGGCCTCTTTGTATTTTAAAGATCTTCCTTTTATAAATTTTTAACATTTGTTGTCATTTACTCAGCACCACACAAGAGGACCTACATCCGCTGCTCCATACAAGACGACTAGAACTGCCATAGTTCTATAGAATTTAAGACGTGTCTTTTCTTACTTTCTACAGCAATGTTGCTTTATTGTACTAAGTAGCTGCAGGAATTTAGAGTTTTGGTTCTAGGTCTTTAGAACGATCACAGGCTGTATTGTATCCCAGATAATTAAAATTTGAAGTTTGTTCAATTAATTTATTTTTTATTTCAATAATTGCTCAAAGAGGATATTCCTTTCAAACCCATGACTTTAGTTTTGGATGTGGATAATTTTACATTAAAATCTTAAGCGATGTTAAAAAGACTTAAGAGGACTCTGTAGATTTTCTTCCGAGTCTGCTAGGATAACTTAGTCTTCTGCAAATAGTAATGTATTCAAGGCAATTTTTCCTATAAAATTTGTTTTCAATTGGCTTTTCCATCACCTAATCATGTCATCAAAATATAAATTCAAAAGAAAGGGTGACATGGGATACCCCTGTCTTCTGTCCCTGCCTTGATTTATTCTGTATTAATTACTAGGTCCACCTACTGTATTTACTTTTATACTAGTATCCACATACATACTATAAATGGCTCTTACTAGATGTGGAATCCCTCTTCCTAGGAGCACTTCCCACAATTTTGATTCAGTGTTGAGCGCCTTTTCTAAATCTACAAATGCTAAGAATGTGGGAACATTATACTCTCTATGCTTTTCTACTATCTGTGAGACTAAATATGCAGTAAATACAGGACCTGCCTTTCCTAAACCCATTTTCCTCTTCTAATATGAGCTCCTCTGAAATAGGTGCTAGCTTCTGATTTATAATTTTCCTGTATCTGCAATTCAAAAGGTTTATCCCTCTGTAATTAGAACAGTTCTTCCTATCACCCTTTTTATAAAAGGGAACGACCACAGCAGTCCTCCATTCTTCTAGGATGTGACCATATATCCAGCAAGTATTAAGAAAGCCCAACAGCTCTAGGAAAAATCTTTCAGATGCATGTTTGGAGAATTCCTTGTTTATGTTGTTTGACCCAGGCTATTTCTATTTTTAATGTTGTTTAAGAGCCCTCTTCAACTCGTCCATTGTTATGGGGTCAACTATTTCTTCCTTGGAAGCTATTTCCCCTTCTTGTTGGTCCTCACTTGTCTGTAGATTTGCTAGATAATGAAACCACTAGTCATCCAGAATCAAATTAAAGTTATACATTGCCTTCCACAATCTTATTGTTTTAATATTTTGTAGGCCTTTGTCCATCATCCATGCATATCGTGTTCCATTTCGCTAAGAAATGTTTCCCAGCTCAGGTGATTCATAAACTGCATTTTTTTTTCCATTGCTGATAATCTTTTATATTCTTGTTTATCGCAATCGGAAGCATTCACCTAATACCAAAAATGAAAACCATTAAAAGTTTCGATTGATTCTCTCTGGATCTGAAATCCCAATTACCTTTACTTGTACCCCCACTAAACAAAACCACCAGGCAAAAGACCTACATTTTCCTTGAATCTTATGAAAATCACCTTTACGTAAAATGGTAAATTACTCTATTTGCAAGAGAAGTCAGTCAGTTCTTTTGTTATTTTTTTTCTTTCTTTCTTTTTAGCTTAATTCCTGCCGTAACTATATGTAATTTAGCACACTTGAAACTTACAATTTACAAGTATGTAATGGTTTAAAATTGTAATTGGTGTATTTGTGTGTAAAGTGTAATTGGTGTAACCATTAAATTTAAAACCAATACTTCAAAAAAACCTATTCTTTTAGTTAAGGTTTGATCTTGTCGACTTGGTTATATCAAGTTGCTTTGCTATTAAAATCAGGTAAGTAAACACCTTTCGTAAGGAATTTTGCCTGCAAAAAAAACTAATTTTTGTGGGAATCAAATGACCAAATATTTAAAGTATTCACTCATTTCACTTCCTCACATAAAATTTATTTTTCTCTGTAGAAACCTTACACTGTACAAATATCAATGACAAGACTATCGTTACATCTTTCCAAAGAAACTATAACATTGCACCAATAGTTTGACAAGAGGGATTTTCAGTTGCTTTATTTACAATGGAATTCCCTCCTATTTGCACCTCGTCACTGGCCACTGCACACAGCCAATGCTATTGCTCTATCAATTCGTGTAATACAGGCTCAACGTACATTTCTCAGACTAGTAAAAAATAACATATTCCAAATCATCTATGCTATTTCATAATTCCCAAAGCATCAGTTAAATAACAAAAGTGTGGGAAATGCACAGATTGACTTTCTGCTTTTCAACTTTTAAACAAATTTAATAACAAACTATTACACGAACAATCTTCAGGAAAAAGTTTTAAAAATTGGTGGGGGAAGCTTTCAAGAGTATACATTTTTCGAGCCAAAACAAATTTAGAGAGAATTTGCAAGCATAGGTCATGCACACAATTAGAACACATGTTAACTCCTAAGCAGTAAAGGCAGATGGATTCTAAGCAATAAAAGACCATTTACACAGAAATTTAAAATTTTACTAATAATTCAGATCAATAACAAATTAAAAATAAACACTTTCCTCCAAAGTGGGCATCAACTCCTGGAATGGTGTACATAACTCAAATGTAAATAGAAGGCTGAACATTAACCACTTAGAAGAATAAAAAGCAACATTTCAACTTCCAATTTAGAAACAGCCTTCTCAAAATCACAGATAAATTAGTTTGCTGTTCGCATACCTCTTCAATATCAGCTGCCGCCAACACACACTTCCACTACCGGACAAACAATATCAGACTGTAGTTGCACTATGTGCAAAAGGAAGCAACAGTGCAGTAATATCTTTTTTTCGCAAAAAAAAAAAAAAACAACAACCCTACATCATACAAATTAACAGCATTTACCTAAACATACTATTCAATACAGACTAGTAGACAAAAAGGCATTCTCAAATTGTACATCTTAAAAATAACTAATATCCTTGTCACATACTAGCAACAGCAAGTCAAATACTACAGTGCACAACAAATCATTACTAATTATTCTTCAATTTTGTAGTTTAATTAATGAAGACAATTTTGCAGCATGATTCATGTATTCTAAATTCTGGTCCCCACTACTTGACTAAGCAAATACAAAAATAACAAAATAAGTTATTTTTTTATTACCTAGGCTTCACTTTGTTCTGCTCGAAGTCATTTAAATTGTTACACATGCTAATTCCAGTCAAGGAAAAAATACTTTCCTTATAACCATTTTCTCTTACATACAAGTGTTTGTTTTAAAGTTTGTTTGTTTTTTATTTTAAAGACTGAATTATTCAGAGGTTCACTTAAGAGGAGAGAAAGTAAGTGCATTAGACATACACACTTGCTGTCATAGTCTATAAAAAAAAAAAAGATATCACTGCAATTCTTTAAAATAAAGAAGGTAGCTAGTACCTCACTGGTAAGGAGGCCATGGTAGCAATTCAAAGCCACAAGATTTTTAGTACTGCTAAGATGAGCAATTTTGATAATGAATAATATTACTTTGAAACTATTAATCCTTCCCAAATACCGTATTTCAACACCACAAGTCTATGTTAAGTAACATTACTTAACATGTCATAACAAGAAAAACTTCTATTTGCCCTTAAATTAAATCAAATACAATAGTTTTATCTAGAAACCATCAGCAATTTAAAATATTTTGATAATACCTATAATAAACAATAACTCTCAAGAATGCAACTAACACACAAATCAAATATTGCAACACAAAAACTTAACTCCCTGTTATTACAAATTTAAACACAAAGGCAGAACTACCAGTAGCAAAATAATTGACAGTCACCCAAAGAGTAACAAAGAAAATGAAGCAAACTTTCAATATTAAATAACTGTTTCAATGAATTCCCTTTAGTTGGCACAAAGTCAATACAAAATGCCAAAAGATTGCAGTCTTTAGCATCAAGAAGCAGTACAAAAGACATTGTGGAAGTCTCGTCAGATTGTTCCCAAGCGGCAGCGCTTCCCTCAGCCACAAGCGACAACAGTAGAAGCAGCGGCGGTGGCGGCAGCGGCAGCAGGAGCGCTTCCCGCTGGGCAACTAGGCATCTGTGTTCACATGCTGAGATAGCCTCTGGCCTGTGAGCGCCGACGACCCACCAGGTACGCAATAAGCACAATTGCTATGAGTCCCACCAGAGCGCAGCCCACCGCAATAGGGACAATATCTGGTGAAGAGGAGCCAGCACAGTCTTCAGCTGAAATAAGAACAACGGAATATCAGCAGAGCTTTGTTACTTTGGCAATAAATGTTTCTTAAACACTTTTCACGACTTTGAGGAAATTTTAAATTAAGTCCTGAGATAACATAACCTAGAAAACCATATATTTTTCTTGGAACATCAAAACAAAGCACCCTGAAGTTGAAATATGAATTCTGTAAATTCAAGTCTTAAGATTTTCTTTAATTTTGAAAAATTTAACACGTTCACTGCCAAGCACATTCTTGCTATACTACGCCTCGTTACTGTACAGGTTTTTCGCATACATCTCCAGGTCAACTGTATTTACACACTTCTATACAATATGCTAGAACACAGAAACTTGCACCAATATTTATATAATATTATATAGAATTAAATTTATTTACAGAAATGTACAAGTTCATATGTATTCACAAACCGCAGGTGTTAACTCCAATGAGATAAGCCATCGTACCAAACCACATGGCCTCTTAGTAAAAAAATTAAATCTCCCTACGAGACCATATGGTCTTGCATGTTAGCCAATGTGTTAAATTTTATTACACATAAGTAATAAAGTGACCACTCTGCAAGAAGTTTAGAAGTTAGAACATTTTAGTGTTGCTGAGACATTTTTTAACTTGTGCTTTTTGAAATACATTAAAATCAGTCTAAGCCTTACTCTGACCAACCCACACACCTCCCTTGATCAGAAAATTTCTCCAGCCTGTTAAGTTCTTTTCTAAAGCCTAAAATGAAGCCAAGTAATGCAGAACCTGAACAGTTTTTCCAATTATCACCCAAGAACGAACCTTCATAAAATAATTCCTGTTAATGTAATATAACTTCAGTGGCTCTGATGACACTGCCTATATGGAATGTATATGCAAATCAGTTTTAAGTTCTTTGTCACTATGGCATACAATTTAATTTCATTGCGGCAGCTGTATGGCCAAAGAAAGGAAGTTGAGCTGCATGTCCTTGTCTCTTAAGGAATAGGGGAATTGTTCCTTTTCAGGCTCTAGAATATGGGAAGGTCACATTACAGAGAAAGGATGAAGTACAGGAGTTAAAAAGAGCTAAAGGTAGTTACAGAAAAGCTCTTACTCTTTTCTTTATTTTTTTTTTAAATTTACAATGGACACTTGCTTTTACATCTGACATACTGATCAGTGACATTACTCTATAGGACATACATTGGAAAGGAAGACAAAGGGGAAAAAAGAAAAAAGAAGATTAAATCAACAGGCTTCTGAGAGTGTAAGCTAGATCCAAGAATATTCTTTTATCTGGTCCATTTTACATGGTAAATCTAAAGAACTTTCAGAACAACATGGCAATATTTTGTTAAGATCTCTAAAGGGTTGTTTGAGAGTTTTAAAAACTGTCATAGAATAGTGTGGAATGAAATATGAGGAGTCCATGTTATCAAAAAATAAATAACAACTCAATAATGCAGATACACATTCTAAAGAAAAGTTAACAGTATCTTTTTTGTAGGAATATGTAAGGAAACATGGAATGACCTCCAGTAATTGGAAAATCAAAGGCCAGGTCAACAGGCTTCATTCATTGCAAATTACTTGGCATACAAATGGAAGCTTGGATGACAGCGTCAGACGGAGACAGGGCTTGTTTCTCCAAAAGAATGAAACTGAAGAATAGAAAAATAGTTATTTCTTAGCATGCATTCCATCCACACAAATCTTCCCAATGCAAGACTGGGAGTTTCCTCTCAATTGAAGCCATTATGCAAGCTATAAACCAAGGTATAATTTCCTTCATTTACCCAAGTACTAAATTAAAATGTTCATTGGAAAAACAAAAGACTGTACTAATGACAATAGAACTGTCAACAATTCTTCATGCAATTCAGTGTCCTACTTTCCCACTATGTCCTGAATTTCAACTACAGTGACGAAGATAAAGGAATTCAAAAGCTGGGCACAGAAGAAGACTCAACACACCAATTACCTCCACATGATTCCAGTCTCTAATAGCTTACCTGCTGAGAATTTTTCGTCATCTGAGGTATGGAATGCCTCCAACTGAAGTTTGCTGACCATCAGAACAGCATATGTGGTGTTTGTCCCTTCTTCAGTAAGTTTAATTTCTTGTTCCTTCTCACATCGATAGGATTTTGAAACAGATGTTGAAAACTTAGGTTCCTCTTCTGTCAAATTGAGAGTCTTGTCTGTAGGAAAAGAAATTCTTTATTAGTACAGCTATGATTTGTATACAGTTACCCCCGTTTTGTGTATCCTAGGTCCACAAATTTTGAAGCATGTAGAATTAGTTGAAGCCTTTTTCTATTCTTGTGACATCACTACATTTTTCTGCATATCTTCACCCAATTTAATTGATTTCCTCAATTTGCAAGTTATTTTAGCTCAGAGTTTTTAAAGTGTTTCTGAGTAGGAAGGTCTTGCACTTTTAGTTAAATCTCTAGCTGTCCTAGTTACTGGCTGACTCTGCTGGAGTAGAAAGAGCCTAATAATAGGAATCTCTACTTTTAAATGGACCCACTGCTTTAACAAACACTGCAGTTTTAGTTGACAATATAATGATCCTTGAAACCCAAAACATACCATTATCAGAGAGTATTGCTATATTATACACAGTCATTCAAGAATGGATGATACAAGGAGGGAATATAAACAAACTACAGAAAAACTGAGTTTTTCTAGAAAAAAATATTAAGGACATACAATTTCAAAGTGATATTTTGAATGGACAAGCAACAGATCTAATGAACATTAAGTCTAAGAGTTTAATAGCATTCATTACATATTGGAGTATTAAAATTCCCACTAGTAACTTCAAGTTGATACAGAGTGGTCGTTCAATTACTGCAAAGCTTTATGAAGGCATCTGGCCTAAAAAGAGCCAATAGACTTTTTCCTTTGGGAACACAGACATGGTTCTTCACAATTTTTATAAGGGATATAGGACAGAACATGGCATGCCAAGCTTCTTTAATTTACTAATGTTTGTTTTAATAGATTTTTTACAAATTTTGAACCTAAATTTTGCTCCACTTTAATCTATATTCCCATTAAACCTTTCTGCATCCTTTTTTATTTCTTATCAAATATATTTACATACATATAAGCATATTTCTATTATGATTATGATGATGGATGATTATGATTATTATTATTATTATTATTATTACTAAATTTCAAGAAAAATTATTTGAAGATAGACCATTTACACAATCTCACTCTAGTGCTGATAAAACAACATTTCTCCCATGATTTGCAGTACCTTATAGACTTGCACAGATAATTTCACATATAAATTGAACATCAAAATATATCACTTGATAAATGCATACGAAACAATGGTATCATTACGTAATGTTCATCTTCAGTTCATACATATATTTTACATTTTCCTTCCCGACTTAAATTTTGCTGAATGCACCATTTTATTGAATGTAGAGGCATTGTAACAAACGTTGTGGAAATAAAGTCTCATCTTATCCCTCTCCCATCAATATCACCATCCAACAATGAAAGTCTCTGAATAATTTCTCAAACTGCCATATTGCAGCATTGTATGGCAATGCTGAGTGCGTGTTTATATTAAGTAATTCCTCATAAATAACTATTACTAACTAAATAATAATAAGATTATTCTACTCTAGTTTTTTAATTTCTCTTTCATATTACATTTAAATCACATTTTGAAAAGAGAACACCTAACTGGGTTAAATTCAATAGTTAGCCGATTGGTTGATAGAAAAACATATCAATACAATGAGGATGCAAATTTGAAAATGGAGTAAAAATAAAATTAATATTGCAACTACAATTATTAATTTAAGATTAATAATTATTAAATTACAATTATTTTTAACTTTCTTTTGATCCATTTCTGTTCTCCAAGATTTTTCTCATGGCCCGCAGTTGGTGGGATGCCTATATATATTTCATTAATTTCAAGCAGAAATTACAAACAAATTATTTTTTCAAAAACTTGTTCATGAATTTATTTAATAAACTGATTTTTTTAAAACAGATTTTGTTTAAGGAAAAAATCTCTATCCTCAATTTCATGGTTTTCAAATGTTAAGTTTTTGCAATTTTCGAAAATAGAGATTTCAATGAAAATGAGATCTGTGCCATTCTTTTAAGGAATCCTATTTGAAAAAGATTTAAAGAAAAAACTTGGAATAAGTTTTTGAAAATTTTTTTTTTATTAATTGCATAAATTTCAAGCACCAATAATGCAAAAACTAGTTGTTTTTCAAAAATGTACATGACCTTTTTTGAAGATTTTTAGAAAAGATTTTGTTTAAAGCAAAAATCTTCAATTTAGTAATTTGTATATGTTAAAAATACACAATTTTTTGAAAATGCTGAGTTATCCAGAAAGGAGACAAGCACTCGATTTTATACTGTCCTTTAACAATACATAAAAGGGGAAACTTTAGCCATATTTGAGAACACAATTGTTTAAAAAATTTAAAATTGCTTTTATATTCATGATAAATTACGAAAATAAATACTCAAATTTTCGAAAAATTGTACAAGACTATCATTTCAAAATCTGTATTTAAAGAACAGATTTCTATAAGGAAAAAATCTGCATCTTCAATATTTTTGTTCTAGGGAATGACAAAAAAATTAAACTTCAGGAATTATTGAAAAATATGAGATTTTAAGGAAAGTGAGACCTGCACTATTCTCTTAAGCACCCTTTGCACCATTGACAAAATTTAATCAAAATATTTGAAGCCTTCTTTTAGAAAATTTTGAAAATGCCCCTAGGGGGCGTCATGTAAAGTACTCCCCAAAATTAAAATATCAGTTTCAAGGGGCCTGGACATCAGCCAGATTGATGGGAAACAGCCAGTTTGGAGGAAATTGATTGAACGGTTTAGGTGCTAGTGTTGACCACAGGCAGGCAAGCAATGAGACACTTAACAGTCATTGGAATTTTCAGAATCAAAACGGATTCTTACTACACACGTAAAAGAAGTTTATTATTTTTATGATTAAAGAGGAACTCTGATGCACACATTAAAAGTGAACATCTACAACTTATCAAAACAAACTTTTAAGGCAGGGGATTTTATTTTTACACAAGCCAAATAGGCATCTAGAAACAATGGAATCATGAATTTGAGAGCATGTAGTACTGTAATCACTTGATATCAACATATTACTTTGATGAGAGTTTATTCTGAAATTGGACTGGTACCTCGATGTTAAAGTCAGTAATTTCAATCCACAACTTTACTCAAGTCTTGTGGATTGTACCCGTACTATTCAGAATTTTTTTACAATTTCATCCTCAGTTAAAAATGCCTATACTAATTGAAGAACATTATTTTGATGTTCATATTGACTTTGCAAGTTAATTAGAAACTTCTTGTATTGTGCAGAAGACAAATACTCACTCTGTAAAGGAATTCCCAGAGTTATTTGAGACACCACAAACTTTTTAGAAGTATCATTCTTGCTAAACTGGAAGGTCAGTGTGAAGGGTTTCCCTTGTTCATCATCCCAAGACAGGACAAGATCTTGTTCTTGAGTTTCATTATTACAAAGACCTCCAGTACTAGATGCATTAGCAGGCACATCAAATTCCCAGGTCTAAGGAAAAACAAAACAGTTAGGCAAGAGATATGTTTAGCCAGCAATAAACAATTTTAAAATTATAACAATTGCACTTAAATCTGTTGTTTCAAACATTGTATTGTCAACAATTATATTAACAATGACATGACAGAAAGACATTCTTTGTATCACTATCTTAACTATTCCCAAAAAAATATCACTGCTATAAATAAATTTTATAGCACAATTTTGGTTAAAGTTCGGAACACAGTACACCCTTGGCGGGGGCGCACGGAGAGGGGACAGTCTCCTTAAGCCCTCCCTCAAAATACGCTAAGCGCTCTGATAGAAATAGAAAAACCTTACATATAGGCGATTTTCATGGCTCGCCCTTCATACGCTTTGTCTCCACCGCATTTTAATCCCCAAATTACTTTAAAAAGCAATTTTTCTTGCTTCCCTCCCCCGGACCCCAGTCACAGTGAGGCTCGTACCTTCAGCACTCACATATACTATAAACATCCTTGAGTCTATCCACCACATAATTACCAATTCACTTTTATACGAAAGCACTTTATTTGAAAACCTCGAATTCAAACTGCTGCAACGAATTCAAATGATGAAAGCTTTGTTTATCACAGACACACCACGATCTCAGGGAGCACTATTTTCTAATGAAGCTCCGACTAGACCCTAGGGTGAAATTGCCTCCCCTAACTAATGATGTCACGTTGGTGACCAATTATTATAATTGTCTAACCACCTCTCGTCCCTTCCCCCTTGCCAGAGTGGTGCGAAGTGTGGGTTTAAACAACTTCCTTAGGTTGTACAGTGTTCAAGACTTCAACCACAATTTCATCTGAAACCTCAAAAATGTTCTATTTTGATGAAACCATACCTTGAAACAATTTTAAATGACTTTTTTTATAAGTACCTGAAGTGCTAATTGCGCCTTTAATACATTACTCCCTCCCCCCCAGTTAATTCTTTTAACATTTGTTTTTACTACCCTAGGTTTTATAAAAATATATTGACATGTAATCTTTAATACCAGCAAAACAAACTATACTATTTACCAAGTAGTACGAACCAATAAATAATAAAGCTCTTGGGCATTAAACATGCTTAATATACAAATTGAAGGATAAAAAAAAAAAATCTTGAAAAGGATTAATCAACAATTTAAAGACAGGTCAACAATTAAGAAATACTATTTTTAAAAACCATATATAAAGAGATTTCCTCTCCAATGAGAATAGCAATTTTATTACCAATGTCAGAAATGCACTCTTAATATCTGACGCATTATATTCAGGCCCTTATGAAGAACAAATTTTTTAAAATAAACTTACTACAAGCATATTTCCAATTTACACAGTAATTTTTAATTAGTATATTAGGAAGAAAATACTATTTCTATAACAACAGGATAGTAAAGCAATAAACATTACAGCTTACCGCATTGTCTTTAACAAACTTCACTTGAACAGCCAAATCAGCTATAATGCAAGTTTTATTTCCTTCCTTGACAACAAAATGTCCTTTTGTAGGTGGTGCAACAGTAGTTGTAGGCTCTACAGTTGTAGAAGTGGGATGTTCAGTTGATGGGGCTGTGGTTGACGGAGTCGTTGGTGCCGCTGAAGTAGTATTAGTTTTAGGTGTAGTTGTAGGTGGAGGAGCCTCAGTAGTTGTTGTACCTCCTGTTGTAGGTTGAATGGGGCTGAGGGTTGGAACGGGTGGAATTGGATCACCAGTGGTATCTGAAACAATTTCCAACTATGAACAAACATTCCACATTTTACTATACAAGAACAAGTAAGTGTTGCTACACTTCGAAAGAAAAAAACTTCCGAGTGCCAGGCTTATCTCAATCCATTATTATTCTAATATGGAATTGTAAAATGAAAATGTTGCCACATAAAATGAATTCGAGAAAATATTTATTGCAGCCACTCAGTAATTTGATGCCAACAAAAATCGAAAGAAAAACCTAATGGAAAATTTTTCCCAAGGAACGGCTGTCATACGTCGTTTTCGTTTCGGTACTCAAGATGAATGTACAATAATGGCAGCTAACGATTACTAGTTATGTATACATGGAAATTGTACTTACCTAGTGCCAATGTAAGAGCACTACACAGTGCGATGACAATAATTTTTGGAAGCATTTTTATCGCGTATCTTAGCACTAACAACTTCACAACTCACAGCTGAAACAAAGCCAGGAAAGAAATCGGCGCAGAACACACACAGCACACTCAACTCGTGACCAGCAGTTCCCGTTACTGGACTCTCCCCCCTTCCCAGCAGTTTCCTTAGACGTGTGATAAATCTTTATCGCATTTATATGATTTCTAATTAAGACAATCAATTAGTTCTCAAATATTAATTTGGTTCGCATTAACGATTCTTTCAAAATCATTTCAGTAATACTATAAATTATAAAGCTGGAGAATTCATAATCTTTTAATACAGAAGTATACGATGAAATCAGATTGCGACACAAAATATGTCTACTCCCACTTCATTTATTTTACCAATATATTCATTAAGTCAACCTTTTAAACTATTTTAAGTTGGGGCAATCCTTCTGCATTTTATATAAAGTACAAGTAATCTTTCAACACGAAAAAAACGTTACATCCAATGTGTAAGTATATGTGTAATACAGGATCCACTTATAAAACTTCCATGCACTTCGATATGATTCCATTCCTTTGTTTCATTCACGCAAATCCCAATCATCAGAAATAACTTTTTCAAAACGAAATTCTACTTGCCCGTAAAATTCCAATAAAATAAATTTAAATAAAAATATGCCTAATGACTTGCGGTATACTTGAAATAATGTTCAGGTTTCAAAATTCTTAGGTCTCTCAATTCAGTCAAAAATTAAAGGGAACGTCCATTTAAATGAATTGAACACAAAATTAGGTTCGTTATGCAACGCGTTCAGAATTCTTTTAAATTCAGTCAGCCTTCATACTGCTCGTTGCGTATATTTCGTAATATTCATTCTCGCCTGAGATATGGCATAATATTCGGGGAAATACATCTTATAGCTCCCAGACTTTTAGATTACAAAAACGAATTGTACGAATAATAACCAAATCCCACCCACGTGATTCATGTAAGCCTCTCTTCATTAATCTAGGAATTCTACCATTACCGTGTCTTTTTATTTACGAATCAGTGGTTTTTGTAAAAAATGACTTGCTCAAGGGCGGGAATATTTTTTCAGAAAATGCCGAAGTCTATTACTATAACACTCGACGTAGAAATCATATTCATCAGGTGACAGTATCAACAGCTCATTACAAAAAATTCACATACAATACATGTACATTCTTTTACAACACTTTTCCAGATGACATTAAACGATTAAATTCGTTAGAAAAGTTTAAATCGAAAGTGAAATCGTTTCTGCTGCATAACTGTTTCTATATAATTAGAGACTATACTGAGCATCACAAGAAAAGTAACATTAATTTTAACAATGATACATAATGCACTATTTACCATTTGGACTGTATAAATGAGTATAAACAACCTGTAACAACTATTGTACTACAGCTTCCGGGTCAATGACCCCCATCTCGATCAGGTTTTTCGTCCAGTTTCCCTGATCCATTGAGCAAATGCTGAGATGGCCCCTTGTTTTGCTTCTGGACATAAATGTAACTTCATTTTCTGTGCACGTCTTCTAGAATTCAGTGGGAAATACAATTATTCAAATTATCGTTTCCATGTTGTCGCGGCAGGAAGTAATAAGAGCCAAAATTTATTGCTTATTTATCTTTGAAAATAGATTTTATTACATGGGAGTTTTTTTGTTGTTTTTTTCTCCCTTTCAAAATTCAAAATTTATTGCTTGTTTATCCTTGAAAATAGATTTTATTACATGGGAGTTGTTTTTTTCTCCCTTTCAAAAATTCAAAATTTAAGTAGTATATGACTTAGTGTAGGGATCACAGAATTTTGAAAATGTGCACACAATTCACTTTTCCCCATAGCACGTCATACGCAGTTTTTAACTGTTTTTGACGTAAAATAAATAAAAAAAGACAATATCAACAACTCATTACAAAAAATTCTCATACAATACATGTACATTCTTTTACAACACTTTGCCAGTTGACAATAAACGATTAAATTCGATAGAAAAGTTTAAATCCAAAGTGAAATCGTTTCTGCTGCATAACTGTTTTTATACAATTAGAGACTATATTGAGCATCACAAGGAAAGTAACATTAATTTTAACAGTGATATTTAATGTATTATTTACCATTTGGACTGTATAATTCTAAACAATACGTAACAAGTATTGTATGGCAGCTTCTGAGTCAAAGACCGCCATCTCGATCAGGTTTTTCGTCCAGTTTCCCTGATCCATTGAGCAAATGCTGAGATGGCCCCTTGTTTTGCTTCTGGGTATGAATTTAACTTCATTATCTGTGCTCGACTTCTAGAATTCAGTGGGAAATATAATTATTCAAATTATCATTTCCATGTTGAGGCGGCAGGAAGTATTATTCCTTGACGAAGGACATAATGAATAAGAGCCCAAAATGTATAACTTATTTATCCTTGAAAATAGATTTTATTACATGGGAGCGTTTTTTTAATTAATTCAAAATCCAAGTAGTATATGACTTAGTGTATGGATCACAGAATTTTGAGAACGTGCACAGAATTCACTTCTCCCCATAGCACGTCATACACAGTTTTAATTTTTTTGACGTAAAATAAATAAATAAATAAATAAATAAATAAATAAATAAATAAATAAATAAATAAATAAATAAATAAATAAATAAATAAATAAATAAATAAATAAATAAATAAATAAATAAATAAACCTCGTTCAACATAGAAATTTTGGTTGAAAATATTAGAGCTATTTTTAAGGAAAAAAACAACTGTTTAAGCACTAGAATAAATGTGAAATTTGAAGCTCTTTTTCAGAATAATATTTTGTGTTAAATTTTTTAGCGGTATTTTAATTAAAAAAAGTCGTTTAAGCGCTAGTATAAATGTGAAAATTGAAGCTCTTTTTCAGAATAATATTTTGTTTCCAAAAACATTCATTTGAAGCACGTTTACTCACTAATGCAGTAATGAGAAATCCCAGGAAATGTGGATATTAACGGCGTGAGAGATATTTGAAAAAAATTACATTTGTGTAATTTTTGAAAAAACAAATGAATACACCAAAATGAATTTTACGCCATCTTCAACAGTAGAACTAGCACTATCCGTATGGAAAGTTTGAAGAAAACATTTGGAGCCATTTTAAAAAAAATTGCGTCTGAGTGTTTTTAAAAATGCGGAATTTTGAGCTCGTTTTCACAGAACAGTTTTGAGTTTTCGAGAAAATTTATTGGACATCATTTAAAGCACATGTACTCTTAAATGCAATAATGTGAACAAATCACCCCAAATGAAAATACTAAAGACGTGAGGCTTGAAAAAAATTAATTTTTTGTAATTTTTGCAAAAACAAAAGAAAAGAGCTATATAGTGTGTATGTCATCGCATAGAGTATTTGGCACTATACCATGCCAAAAGTTTAAAGAAAAAACGTGGAGAGTTTTTAAGAAAATCATATTTGTTGTATTTATTAATATTGCGCATATTTCACGCAACATTGCGCGAAAACTATCAAAAGTTTCAAAAAAAGTACAAGACCTTATTGAAAGAACTAAGTATGGACCACACATTTCATTTGAAGGAAAAATCTCTATCTTTCTAGAGTCTTGCAGTTGGGTATTCTGAAAATCCAAACTGCATGACTCTACTGCAAGACAATACCCAACTGCAAGACCGCCACTAGCGAAACTAGTCTTGCAATTAGGTATTCTGAAAATCTTATCTTACATTTTTTTTTGTAAATTACCTCCATTCATCGTTTTTCTCATTAAGCAAATTCGTTCCCTCAGGGGGGGATCACGATGGCGTAGGTTGTCGTGGTCCCTGGTGGAGTGTCGTAGACGACCACCCGGACCCTCAGTCTCGCAGCGCCGCCAAAAAGTAAGGCGATGCTAAGCTCTTGGTGGCCGGGCAACTGCCCACCCACCAGTGGCTACTATGGCGCATCGACCTTGGAGCAGGATTGAGCGAAGGATACTTTTCGGAGTACTCTGCATCCCACTTTAAAGTACGGCGGGAAACTAGTTACCCCCGTCAGGTCGTTTTGGTACCGACGTTACCCACGTCGTGAGCTGGCGGTAAGCATTGGGGAGACGGGATGGGGGCTCCGAGCCGCCTGGGCCTCAGTCCAGGGGGCTCAGCCCAGTTGGGCTCTCGGCTTCGTCGTGGCAGTGGCCCGATACTCTGGGCAAAGAGGAGGGAACTTGTTCCCGGCGCATGTGAGTGGCGCATTGTCGAGACTCCGGTACTACCCTGGATACCTAGGAGTTCTGAGCTAGCAGGGCGGCCCCTACCCAGGCATTGTATGGGGAGGTTGCTGTGAAGGTAAACTGGGTTCCGGCTGGATCCAGCCATCAGCCTGTCGGCGTTAACGCGTCGGCGGGGGGTGCGGATAAAAGCCCAAAGAGGCAAAGGCGCCCACCCCGGGGACTTGAAGAGAAGCAGTGTGGAGTTGTAGACCACACGGCGGTACTACTAAGCAAAATCGTCGATAATTTTGTTCTTTAAATTTGTCGTTTCTGCACAGTTCATTTAGCTGACACTTGTCGATAGCCAGTGTATTGAAATTACCGATTCTGTTATTTCCCTTGGAATTTCTCGGGAATGTCTTTACTCTCTTTAATTTAATCATATTCCTTTCACATAATGCTGCAGATAGATGGAAAGTTAGACTGAGCTGTATAAACCGAACAGTTTTTTGGTACTTTTTTCTAGACCAATTTGTCTAACAAATATTACAGCAACAAATTTGCAGTCATGTATTTTGCATTATCAATGTATACATTAGTCAGTTCATTTCGAAGCCGCTCACTGTCAAAGAATGGATTTTTTTAGGAAAGAAAACTGCTCTGAACGAAAGGACGCTTTGTAGGTGGAAAATTGCTTTTCGTCAAGAAATTCAATAAAATGAAAGTTTTAAAAATCATAAAACCCATGTCTATCTGAATCACTACTGTATCAATAATGTTAAAAGAAACAATTTTGTATTTTTTTAAATAATTCTGAACTTGAAAGTTCATTCATAGTCATAATTGCTTTGATGCAGATTTTAATAGTCTTCATATCTAAAACGCTGTGTTACTACGCATCTATATATTTCTGTCTCTACGGCACATTACTTGCCTCGTGATTTCACACTGTTGAGCGAAAACTGCATTTCGATATCGGAAACCGTTCAGAAGTTATGGGACTGGCGCATAGTCAGTGGGACATTCTCTATAATACTAAATCTTTAGTCTTATTAATTATTTCATGAAGAAAACACGAACCAAAATCACTCAAACAACTCTACATCAGATGATGAGGTGAATTTGCCTTGCCGAGACGTGGACGTGCATCGTGTTATAGAACGATTTTCTTAAGGATGAGCCAAAGTGACAGTTCGCGAAAACAAGTGAACATCACATGTAATTCGGAGTAGTATCCCTCCGCCGCGACAGATGTTCAGCTATGCCCCTTCGTAAAGTGCTAATGGCTCCTGTGAAAACATCCCTATGCAGAAGTCTAAGAGTTTCACTGAGGTACATGCACGTACGTGAGTCTGGGAAATATTTAAATTTAATTTTGTACGCAGAAAATCTCTTAACGTGCTCTCACAATCAGTAAAAGAAAACTGCCACGAATGTAAATAGAAAGCTCTCAATCGCAGCCGCCATACAACAGCACAACGGCCGAAACCACGTGCATCGGTACGCATGTCGCATTAAAGTATCGGTTTTAAAATAAACATAATATTTATCACACAAAAAGTAAATTCAATGTAATATATGAAGAAAAAAAGATTTTTTACAGATGAGCACATAACACTGCACTTCCTAATTTCAATTATTTTTCGTGGCGCACTATATTTTTGTCGAACGAGGACATCACAAAAGGAGAAAAGAGTCGAAGCCATTTACAAGTTAGCCAACTGCAAACGAACGAATGCGGAAAGGAAGTCTAATGGGCTCCAGGGCACGACGACCACAAAACCTTCAGTTATGTTGCCAGCACTAGCTGTCACTTTGACTCATCCTTAGGAAAATCGTTCTATACAAATCCTTGCCTCCCGAGAACTCTTTGCGGCTCTCTGCTCAGTGAGTACGAGTGAGAGGGAGATAGTGCGCGCCCTCTTGCGCGCAAGCGCGGCAAGCCAGCCGGTGTCTATCCGCTGGCAGGCATCACGCTCAGCAACCGGCCCCAAAGAACATGTCTACATCCCCTGCTAATTCCCTCGCGTGTAAGCGGGGAAAAATAGTCGAAAATATTTAAGTTTTATCAACGATTCAGTAAAAAAATATTCAAAAGTGGAACACTTCTTGTATTTTCTTTTTTGAATACGTGACATAGATTAATATTTTTTTTATAATCACTTTAGAAACTTGTTGATTACACATTTTACATAATGCATTAGCTTTTAATATAGCACTAGTGAGAACCCGTCAAAATTTGACGGTGAGATCTGAGATAAATGTAAAATACTGTACCAGACTAATGTTCACAATATATTGCATTGTTTGAATCTTCAGGGTATAATGAAGATATTCTGTGAGGTGGAGTTCCCAAAATTTTGAACACGTATGGCCCATGATCAGGTGGCAATGCAATATCGGCACAAAAGATATAGCACTTTTATACTGAAGGATATTATTTCTAAAGTTTTTTGATGTGTCATCATCTCCTATGAACAACTGTTTGATTTCTTCTGGCATATTGCTCGAAGGTATACTTATTTTCCCATTTAAGCAACACAGAGTAAATCGTTTGCAGAATTTCTCTCACATGGAAAATACAAAGCAGAACAAAACTGACATTTCATAGACAATGACCCAATAGAAAATGAAATGACCTCACTATCACGACACCTACGCTGACTTTCTCTTTCCCTGCGCCCAGTTAATGTACGTTTGCGTCTTTTGGGGCGCGTGGACAACGATTCGGAATTCGACATAACCTGTAAACAACTTCACTAAAGTACAACCGAGCAAAACCCACTTTGCGAATGTTCTCTACAAAATACACCACAGAAGCAAATACATGCAAACTGTCAACACCACAATGCAATTATTACACTGAAACAAAACCTTGAACGAACCTTGAACAAATCTCAACAATCAAAACAAAACATCAAGCAGCATGGACTCACATCTATGGACTCGTGTATATCGATTTTGAAACTGCCACTCTTTGAAAGAAAACAATTGACTATTGATAAGCGTACTATTAAAGAATGATTTAATTAATTAATTTACACCGTAAATGTTGGTGAATCAATACAAATAATATCTGATAACACATCTGGGGATCATATTCTTAGTTTTTAACAGCTTGATCTAATCCTATATAACAGCTTGATCTATAATATCAACTTTCCATCTTATTTTTGTTTTTCATCACAACATTTTTCTTTAATAAAGTGATAATATGTTTTTTTACTTTACTATTTGTACGTATACAGATATTACATGGTGCAGGAGGTTTACCTATATTTACTTTTATACAACACGTTCAATATTTTTCTGATATATTTAGTTTAATCTATATATATCTTAATAAACGTTCATACGTTTTAATAATCATTGTAAAAATAACATAAAATCATATTTTAGATTATGAAATAGGATGGGAACAGATTTTGGAAGACGTAAATGTAAATTACATACATTCCATGCTACACCTCTTACGTCACCAGTAAAATGATTATGATCAACCAATTTCCATGTCTTCATGTTCCATGTTCTTCACAATTTCTATTAAAAATAAGATGTAGCCATTTCATAATCAGTTTTTTATTTATTTATTTTACGTCAAAAAGCAGTTTAAACTGTGAATGTCGTGCTATGGGGAGAAGTGAATTCTATGCACGTTTTCAAAATTCTGAGATCCATACACTATGTAATAAACTACTTGAATTTTGAATTAATTAAAAAAACGCTCCCATATAATGAAATCTATTTTCAAGGGTAAATAAGCAATAAATTTTGGGCTCTTATCCATGATGTCCTTCGTCAAAGACTAATACTTCCTGCCGCGACAAAATGGAAACGATAATTTGAATAACTATATTTCCAACTGAATTCTAGAAGTCGAGCACAGATAATGAAGTTAAATTTATGTCCAGAAGCAAAACAAGGGGTCATCGCAGCATTTGCTCAATGAATCAGGGAAACTGGACGAAACATCTGATCGAGATGGGGGTCATTGACTCAGAAGCTGCGATACAATACTTGTTACGTATTGTTTAGAATTATACAGTCCAAATGGTAAATAATACATTAAATAACACTGTTAAAATTAATGTTACTTTTCTTGCGATACTCAGTATAGTCTCTAATTGTATAGAAACAGTTATGCAGTAGAAACGATTTCACTTTCGATTTAAACTTTTCTAACGAATTTAATCGTTTAATGTCAACTGGAAAAGTGTTGTAAAAGAATGTACATGTATTGTATGTGAATTTTTTGTAATGAGTTGTTGATACTGTCACCTGATGAATATGATTTCTACGTCGAGTGTTAGAGTAATAAACATCGGCGTTTTCTGAAAATATATTCCTGCTCTTAAGCAAGTTATTTTGACAAAAACTACTGATTCGTAAATCAACAGACAAGGTAATGGTAAAATTCCTAGATTAATGAAGAGAGACTTACAAGAATCACGTGGGTGGGATTAGGTTATTATTCGTACAATTCGTTTTTGTAATCTAAAAGTCTGGGAGTTATAAGATGTATTTCCCCAGAATATTATGCCATATCTCACGCTAGAATGAACATTCGCGAAATATACACAACGAGCAGTATGAAGGCTGACTGAATTTGAAAGAATTCTGAGCGCGTAGCATAATGAACTTAATTTTGTGTCCAATTCATTTAAATGGACGTTCCATTTAAGGTTTGACTGAATAGAGAGACCTAAAAATTTTGTTGCCTTAACATCTGTCAATGGTACGCCGTTCATTTTCAATGCAGTACAGAATTGTTTATTTGAAATGGAAACTGCATGTAAACCGTTTTCTTTTCATTTACTATTAATTTGTTATTTCGTAACCAATTTGCAACATTTGATATTGTACTATTTACGGTTTCTTTATTGCTAAGAATGTTCGTATCATCCGCAAAGAGAACTGTTTTTCCGATCCGAATCATGGAAGGCATATTGTTTACGTAAAGTAAGAACAGAATATGGCCTAAAATCGATTCTTGAGGAACTCCACGTGAAATTAGCAAAGAGTCCGATAGGTGTATACATAATGTTCCATCATTCCAGTAAGATATTTCCACTATTTGAGATCGTTGTTTAAGGTACGAACATAACCAACCTAGAGCAATACCACGGATTCCATATGATGGTAATTTTGAAAGTAAAATGTCATGATCAATGACGTCAAAAGCTTTTGAGAGATCTAAAAATATTCCAATAGGTGCTTCTTTTTGATCGAATGATGAAGCGACATCTTTAAGAAAAGAAAACATGGCTGTTTGCTGTTTCCTTTTCCTGTTTTTGTCATTTCTGTTGTTCATCGTAATTTAATCATTAGATGTAAATATTCTTCAGAATAAAATTTACCTAATCTCACAAGTTCTTCATTAAATGCATGCATTAATCATCAATATTTTCACTTCTCTTTAAATATATTCTAACCCGTTCTGCATCATAATTTTCATCACCTACTAAGTCAGATGTAAAACAAAATCTATTAGGTTGATGTTCGTGAATATTTTCTGAACTCTTAATTTTTTTGTTTCAAAATCACAGCATAAGGATGAAATTGTTCTGCATCAAAAGATTGATTTAGATTCCCTTGTAGTATTTATGCATTTCATCACATTTTGTATAATGTGTTTATTCAAACCATCTTCATAACCATAAATTTTATTTCATTTTAAGCAATAATATAATTTTGCTTTCTTACGATGAATTTGACATTTTAAATAGGGAACTTATATTTTATACCTACACAATGATCTTCAAATATTAACATATTGAATTGATTTTCAATTTTTTTAATAATTTTCATTGTAATAATTTAATTCGATGCCAGAATCTTTAATTTGATAAACATTAATAGATACTTTTAAAAATTTTGAATCAATAGTAAACAACGTATTTTGGTAAATACGTTTTATACCAAAATACGTTGTAGACTACATCGGAGCCCCTTAATTTTTTATTATAATAATGTATTATTTCTTTAGTTTTACTTAGTGGTAAACTATTTACAAAAAATAGAAGAAACTATTTCATTATTTCGAATCTCACCGACACCTGAATATGAGCTTCGGTGGAATTCATAATAATGAATTAAATTTTTTGTCTATACAAATTGTACAACTTTTAGTCCCTTGCATCTGAAGACTAAATTTCATTGACATGATTCATTTCATGATGAAATAGCATTCATTTTTACTTTATCGTATACGTACGTATATACGGAGTAATATATGTAGTATAGAGAAAGATATGTAATGCTGCGCGAAAAAAACGCGAATTTTCGGCGGAAACAAATTCATTGCCAGGCTCTGGTGGCGAAAAAGATCATAAAACCAGTTGCTAAATTAAGAGAAAAAAATCCTCTAACACGTGGTGTAGCCAGAATCTGTTTTGTGGGTCCCTGATACCGAAAAACCAAGGAATGTAAACAAAACGTCCCTCCGTCCGAATGTCCATCCGTCCGTCTGTCCGTCCGTCTGTCTGTCCGTCCCTCCGTCCGTCCGTCTATGAACACTACTAGCGCCTAAACCACACGTACCACGTGGAGATTTTCATCGATTTTTTGATCGCATTATTACAATTGTGAGTGGAAGTGCTGGAAATGATTTCAAGTGAACTTTTTCGAAAACTCACTAGATTCCTGTGAGAAAGTGCTTCCAATTTCGCATTTACAGTAATGATTAATCGCCATTTTCTTAAAAACTGCTTCAAATTTTTAAATGAAAATTTCTATTTAGGACGAGTTTTTAGTATTATTCTTTAATATTCTTGAAGTAATATTTCGGTTGTACTACTAGGAAAGCAAAAACTTGAGAAAATTTCGAAAAATTTACTACTTTGGGCGACGATAGATGGCAGCTGGCCAGACAATGGAGCAAAACTTTAAAGCCAGACCACACCAAGGAAATCAGAAAAATATACTACGAGAAAGTCTGTGCCATTCTGTAGCACCTCTAGTTATTTTCTCGTATACATACGTTATATAGGGAATAATATACGTAGTATAGAGAAAGTTAGGTAATACTGCGGAAAATCGATTTCGATATTTCAACGGAAATAAACGTTTTGGAGTCCCCTGATATCGAAAAAGTGTTTTCTTTTTTCAAAATTTCCGTCCGTTCGTCCATCTGTCCCTCTGTCCGTCTGTCCTTCTGTCCGCCCGTCTGTGAACACTACTAGCGCCTAAAGCACACGTACGATCTTATCCAAATTGAAGAAATCCCTGTCGATCTGGCTCTAGTTGAAGCTTTGAAATTTTGAATAACATTCTTGAAAATCTGATGGTACTTTACATGAAGCCCCGAACATTTTCAAAATTTTCTCAAAAACCGCTCCAAATATTTTTTTAAAATTTCTTGAAAGAATAGAGTAAAGTACACTTAAAAAGGTGTCATTGGTTCTATATTAACGGTTAACTCTGAATTTTCGAAAATTGCAAAAGTTTGAATTTTTCCCGGCGTCTTCCTACAACTACAAAATTCAAGACAGATTTTTCCTCCAAATTTTGAATAAATCCCTGAAATTTGTAATCCGTAAATAGTTATTTCTTTAAGGTCATGCAGATTTTTTTGAAAATTTAGTATTTTTCGGGCAATAGTACGTGCAATATTTGCATTATTAAAAAATTACAAAAGCAAGATTTTCTAAAAAAACGGTTGCAAATTTCTTCTTTAAATTTTTGGTAGGGTTAGGGCCAAACGAACCCCAAACAATGACTAAACGCATTATTGCTCTATTCTTCTCTTTTCTCAAAAAATTAAAAAATGATTTTTTTACTTCTCTCTCAGGTAATATTTACATTAAAGGAGATTTCTTAACATTATTATACTTATGAGCATATGTGCTTTAAATAATATCTCATGAAGTTTCTCGAAAACTCAACAATTTTTTATAAAAATGAGCTCAAATATATTGGCATTTTCAGAAACGGTCAAACGCCATTTTATCAAAAACGGCTCCAAATTTTTTCTTCAAATTTCTCCAACGGATAGTGCTAATTGCACTGTTTAATATGATGCAAAGTTCGTTTTGTTGTCTTCATTTGTTTTTTCAAAAATTACACAAATGTAAATTTGTTAAAATATTTCTCACGCCTTTCCTTTGGCCATTTCCATCGATTTGTATGCATTATTACATTTGTGAGATGTGCTTCAAATGACTTCAAAAGAACGTTTTCGAAAACTCAATAGGTTTCAGTGAAAAAAAGCTTAAATTTCACATTTACAGTAATGCTTGCTCGCAATTTTCTTAAAAACGACTAGGAATTTTTCAATGAAACCTATTTCGGGCGAGTTTTCACTCTTCTTTAATATTCTTGAAGTAATGATTCAGTTGTACTACTAGGAAAGCGAAAAGTTCAGAAATTTAAAAAAAATGTACTTTGGGCGACGATAGATGGCTGCTGGCCAAAGAATGGAGCAAGTCCTTAAAGCCAGACTACAGCAAGGAAATTAGAAAAAATTGGTACGAGAAAGTCTGTGCCTTTCTGTAGCATCAGTACTTTCCTAATGAAAGTGACTCCCCAAATGCGAGGCATCACTTTAATGTGTAACTAAATCCTTAGTTTTAACAAGTTTTCCTCTATTTTGACATAGCAATTAAATAACCAACTGTTTTACCGGTAATAGGTACGTAAATAATCTTTATTATTTCATAAACAACTTTGGCATGCGTATCAACATGCCTCAAAGTATTATCATAATACGCCATTAAGTGTCTCGATTGATCTAATCTTTTCTAATTTTACCTCCTTTTGATACACCATGGCTAATTTCTCAGTGTAATATTATTTAGTTTTACCAGTTATATCATAATAATGAATTACATTTTTTGTCTTTAGTTTAACTTTTTGTCATAGTTTAACCCCTTCACATCTGAAGGACATAAATTACGTCGGCCAGAATTCGGGCTGATTAAATAGCATTCACCACCGTCAAAATTATGTCATTGGTGTAACAATAATAATGAATTCGAGCTCTGTGGCTTTTTTATTGAATGTTGTCGATTTTTCAATGTAATTTAGACGCCAAAATCAAAGCGACTAAATTTAGGTGGGCGAAATTCAGTTTCATATTATATTCGATTTTTCTATCCACGAATTATGTGTTTGATCAAATCCTAACCATTTTACATACACTTTATTTCCTTTTGTTTTTATATTAAATAGATATATGAATATTTTGTTTTTATTTATTTATTTAGTCAAAAACAGTCAAAAACTGTATGTGACGTATGGGGGAGAAAATCAACTGCGCACCCTTTTTTGACTTTCAGAATCCCTTCCCAACAATTTAACTATTAATAGTTGAAAGATGAAAAAATAAAAGTAATAATTAATAATAATAACAATAATAATAAATAATAACAATATAATAATAATAATGATAATAATAGTAATATTAATTGCAGATTAAACTATTCATCATAACAGACCAGATCGTAGACAAACGGCAAAAGATTGGCTTCTTAATTGACATAACTGCTCCACAAACAGCTAATCTACATGAAGAAAAAATAACAAAGTATACAGAACTAGCAGCTGAAGTCAAGGCACTATGGCATCTCCAAAAAGTTCATATTGTTCCTCTGGTCATTTCGTGCACAGGGGTTATACTAAATAACATTGATAAAAATCTGGAACTTATTCAAATGCCAAAATATACCTACAAAATTATGCAAAATCGATTATCTTAAACACATGCAGGATTGTTCGAAAATTCCTAAATTGCGACGAAACATGAATTGACCTGCGTCTTGGTTATTAACCCAACACATAGTCAAATAAAAATCCGATGAATACCGAGAAAAACAATGTATAACTATAATAATAATAATAATAATAATAATAATAATAATAATAATAATAATAATAATAATAATAATAATTTATAAAAGCGAGAGATTAAACTAGATATTTTCAAAAACTAGATATTTTCGTTTCCGAATTATAGAAAACTTATTTGTAACGGTAAACGAACGAACATATTTGATTTTTCTATATTGCTAACAAAATAGAAACTCACCCTAAGCTCTACTACCACTACAAGCAAAAGGAAAGCTCAAGAAAACGTGCGCATAGTGAAGATACATTTACGTCCAGAAGCAAATCAAGGGGCCATCTCAGCATTTGCTCAATGGATCAGGGAAATTGAACAAAAACCCAATCGAGATGGGAATTTTGTAATTCGTATTCATAAAACGATCCTTTTATATCTTTATGATGATAGACAATAGCATTGGAATGAATGATTTTAACAATTTCAAATATTTGCCTACACCAATTTCAAATATATGATTCATCAAATACAGATTTTAAATTACTTACTCTTACTTTATCATAAATTTTAAATTTCGCTAAAATAAATATCTTATCTCTTTTACAAATTGTTTTTAATAATATTCTTTCATTTCTTTTTTATTGAGATTAATACGCTTCATTTGAATAGTATAATGTGTGGTATTTTTATATTCATTTACTAATTTTGGAAGTATATTCAACCATTTATAATTGCCTTCAATATCAAACTGTTTCCACATTATTTCTTTTAATGTAAGATTTAATTGTTCATATACACATCCTTTAAATTCTGAAAAACATGAATAATGGTGAATTCAATAGCTTCTCATAAGCAATTGAAGGCCTTGATTATAAAATTCTCTGCCTGATTCTTTACCTACTCTATTCGATTGTAAATATTTAGGTATTTTCTTATTTTGAAATATATTATCCATAGCTGTATTACATTTAATCCCGATTTCCTTTTAACTGGTAATGCCATGCATATTTTGTAAGTACATCAATAATTGTTAAAATATAAGCATATCCGTTATTTATTTTTGATATATCTTTTAATTGTTCTGAATTCATTTCTACCAAATATGCTTACAATAATTCATCAATTCCTAATGTTATAACGTGACGTCTTGGAAATTTTTTTCGCATAGGTTTGTGTAATTCATCAATAATAGCTTCTCGAATATTTAGATTATTTTTACAAATTTACTTTTTTCTCACGGCTCCTCACATCCTCGTCTGCTTCTTTCTTGCCCCGTCGTCTCGTTCACGCCCGCGTGCGAGTGTCCCTTGCACGCCGCAACTGGTTGAATAATTGCGTATTTGCTTACTTCGGGCGTACGCGTCACACTAGATATCACAGCGTACTCAGCGCCTCTAATCGTAAGTAACTGCGTCTTCACCATGCAAATACCGTCCCTTCTTTGCTGACCACTGAATCATTTTTAACTATTTAATTCGCATCACTTGCTCCCGTTCTTAACAGACAAATCCTCCTCTGGCAAAATTCTAATAACTTCGTCACTATCTATACGTCTCTCTGACGTCCAAAAACTACTTAATTTCTCGCTGAGTTTATAGGTCGAAGTTGCTGCTCGAACGGCGATTGGAACCAGAAGAAGGAATGTTCAGTCGCCCGCCGTCTTTATGTGTCCGCCCTCCTCGTAGGGGTAGCGGCACGTCATCTCCCTCTCCCCAGTCTGACCGCTGATACGTCACCTGACTCGTGTCATGCCGCGGGCATTGCGCCCAACCGTCTTGGAAACGCGCCCATTTTGAATAGCGCCGCGCTCGCTTATCACGTCTACAGCCGTCGTTTGCCTGTTGCGTGGGCGTGTGGGACGAACATTCGTCATATATATATATATATATATATATATATATATATATATATATATATATATATATATATATATTGTAACACACCCACCTACTACCTTCCAGCCGGTGGCGATAAAGCGTGAAACAATGAATGCTCGTGAAGCGAGCTTTGAATTCTCAGGAAGCAGGATCTTTCGGGTATGAGAAAGGTCTGAACCCTTGACACAATGAATTAGGTAAAATTCCGGAAAAATGAGCATATATTCAGTGAGTAAACAAATTACACAGTGGCAGAAATATACAATAAAGTATGCACTTTGCGTCGATGGTCACTGCAAAGAAAACAGAAACAACAAAAAGAAAGGAACACAACCACAAAAAAAAGTATAGGCGTCACCTCGACTGCCTGAATACTTCAACAAGTACTATTTACAATTCTTGTGCTTCTACCTCTTTCTGAATTATTTCGTATACCTCATTTAATTTTTGTTATTCTTAAGTTTTCTCCGTGCACGGCCCTTTAAGTGATTCTCTACAATTATTCTATCATAGACTGTTCACAGGTGTCAGCCTTAAGCTGCACATTTATTACAATGCTGTGAACTCAAACACAAAAATAAACGTGACACACACGTTACTTAAATCGTACCCTTTACAAAATTATAGCAACTAATTATCCCTGACATAATACAATAAAAGCTTGACTTTCAAACAAGATCACTTTTACACTACATGAAATATATTCACGCTAGAAAAGTTGTACAAGGTATGGCATTCAAACGAATTTACTGGTGCGCACAGCGAATGAAATCTAAACTGCCGCTCATACGTTCGGAATGTTTCTCCCAGTAATTATTTGGAACTTTCACCTATTTTAGGACGCTTCGCCTGGTATTTAAAACTACACGATTTCCCAACAAATATCTGCATAGAAGTTGCTAGTTCTTTACCTCGACATCGCCTTCCCGCTCGCCATCAGTTAACCTTGGGGTTTTCGGTCGCTCGCCGTCCTCGTCGCGTCGCTTGACTGGTTCGATGTTCCACGGTTACACCACTTCTTTCGATCTCAGGATTCCGCTACTCGTCCAAATTCCAGACCTTTCTCTCGATCTCTCCGGATTCCACCATCCACGTAATTGGTCCAAGTCCTTCTCGCCTACGCTTGAGTCTTCACTGGAGTCGTCCTTCTCCGTGCCGCGTACCCGTCGTTCGCGCTTCCAGCTTCAAATAACTAGCGTTATTGAATTGAATGCTTCTAGCACTCGGCCGACATACCACACTTTGAGCGTGCGTGGTCGTGGCGTACAAAATTAGATGCTGGATTTCGTTTAGAGTCCTTCTGCGCGAATTTCTTTCAATTATGAAACTTTTTCAGATTTAAGCAATCACATCGCTTGCTTTCTCGCGTAATGTTAGTGCTAACACTGTACATGCACTTCACTTCTGAATTCTATCACTTATTACCGCGTTTCTCAAATCAGCTTTAACTAAGCAAGTAAAAATATACTCCTGCACTAACCAATTACTATCGCCGAAGAATGAGCTTGAGTCGTCGCCGCTGTCGAAATTGAAAGAGTCGTCGCCGCTGTCGAAATTGAAAGAGAACTCTCCCGAAGCGCGTCGCGGTATTTATGTGACTCCGTCTGGGGAAATTTCTGGAGGGGTGAATTTTCTCCTCCTTCGCGCTCTCTCAAGAAAAACATGATCCGTAACAACGGACATCGGAGTGCGAGAACCTGCGGGTAGATGTCGCTTTCTCGGACCATCGCTCCGCCGCGTACCCAATTTTTCTGTGTTCTGGTCTTTTCTCCTGGCTTATGGTGGCGTTACGGGGTTGTATAATCCCGTGACGTCACTATATATATACTATATATATATATATATATATATATATATATATATATATATATATATATATATATATATATTCTAACACCACCACTCGTGTGGCAGTCGTCGGGAAGAATACTCTTTCGAGCTTTGAATATCTCAGGGGGCAGGATCTTTAGGGTATGAGAAAGACACACCCAGACACAGAATTAGGTAAACAGTAATATATTCTTAAAATATTGCACAAATAAACCCTTTTACACTGTCACAAAATAAGAGAACAAAAAATACCCAATTGCTGGCTGCGCGCTTGAACGCATGCAAACCACTGATGGTAAGACCTCTTAGAGAAATTTCCAAAAGAAATATTTGCTTATGGTTTCACTCTTCGCCTAGCTAGCGATAATTTTCCTTATAACACCCGTGCACGGAGTTCTTGCTTGGCCAATACTAGTGAATGAAATTTAATTTTTTTTACACTTCCTGAATTACTTTGCCAGCACACATTATTACAGGTCTTACTGCTATTCACATACGAAATTTCCTCGTCAATTACATACAAAATGAGGAACACAAATTGATTATCTTTAATACATCTTCGGAATGAAATGTACTACCGGCGTACGAGGTTATGAAATACTTCGCCGTTACTCAATTTTAAGGCGAACAGGCAAATTTTAGTATTCTGGTTTCTGGTACCAACACTACCTTTCTAGTTCCTGTCTCCCACCTCAGTTTTATGCAAATTTGGAAATTCAACCGTGCCGCCTCTCGCGTTCCTGCAACGTAGCCCGCTTCAATGCCGCTCCGAAGGCCACTCAGTCTCCATTGCGCCTGCCACCAGATCCAGGGACCAGTCTTCTCGCACCCACCACCAGATCCACGTACCAGTCTTCTTAACGCCCACCACCAGATCCACGGTCCAGTCTTCTTAACGCCCACCACCAGATCCACGTCTCGCCTACCTTCGCCCGCCTTCTTGCGACACGAGTACGCGTATTGCCCAGTCTCACCGCGTGTGCTAGTTAGCGTGTCGCCTCACTAATGCTTTACTACTTCACACAACCACAAATTCTGATTCGTTCTCACAGTTCTTACTGCAATCTCCTCTCCTTTAGCCTCGCTACTCTATCATTTCCCACTTCCTAACACCTCCAGAACTACCGCTTCTCTCCCTCAACTATTCCGCTACCTTACTCGACTTCTCACCTCGGCGTCTCACACACGAAGGGCTCTTTTCCTCGCTGCTCCGCCGTTTAAATGTTGCCGTGACGTCACGGTACAACGCTACTGCGCTGCCCATATTGCGGAAGTGCACCGCCGCCGCGCTTCAGGCCGCAACTAACAGGTAGCGCCTTTTCCGATCAGTAATCGACGTTCTGTTATACCTTCGCTCTCCACGTCTCAGCCGACGCTGCGTGGGCGTTGTGGGATTTGTGGCGATGCCCAAACGTCACAATATATATATATATATATATATATATATATATATATATATATATATATATATATAAAGCTAGTCAATACAATATATGTCTATTAATTACTATTGAAACGTCTATTAATTACTAATCATAAATGACCATCGTAACCAATTTCCGAATTTATAAACAATTTGGGTGCTAGGAAAAGGTTACAGTTGAATTCCTGATTATCGATTATTGTCTTCAGATATATGACAAATAAATGTACTTCCCGCTAGCTCGGTCGTCGGGTTCTTATGAAATAATTGTTGCTACTTACTCCGCAACCAATTACTCAATCTGCCATCCATACGTGAGGCGAGGAATCTGAAAATAATTCTAAAATTTCTACTTTAGGATTGCACGTAATGGCAAATGAGAATCAGCTTTCTTTCAAACTATGAATTATAATTTATTATAAATGCCAAAAGTTGTTAACTATGATCAATTATTACAATTTATCGTTAGGTCATGAGCATTTCTTCTCGTTATTGCAACAGCGTTATAGAACCTTTTATCCTTTCGTGCCTCTTCGTGCGCACGTCGCTCAATGTCGCCGCGAAGAGTAGATCAATCTTCCTTCTTGTTGAAGTCCACGATGATCAGCGACCAAGTCGAAACTTCCTCCAACCACTTCACAAACACTGTCTATACTCTTTATCTTTTGTCTCAGGTGGGCACCTTTTCAAATTGATTACTTTTTCCAAGTCGGAAAAATATCCTTCTAATATTATTTTCTATCACCACCCTGGCAATTCACAATTCACTGGTAAAATTTCTAAGTCGAGTTTTATAACTTCACTACGAAAAAGTTCACTTTCCAGTTCACTCATGAAAATATTACAAGTCCAAGTTTGCAATGGTACAACACGTAAATTTTACAAGTTCCCGTTGCACACCTAATGCGGAAATATTCTAAGTTCAAGTTCAATGTTCACTCTCACGAAATATCACAAGTCCCGATGTAATAATTAACCTCAAGAAAAACCGCACAAGCGATCCGCTCACCACCACGACACAAGTCGGAATGCCCTCATTCCCAATCTGATCCACCCTTCAAAGCTCGCTGTGCTTTTCTCTTGCTTTTTCGCGTTGCTACGGTGTACCCTCTGCGAATGTGCACCATAGAAACCCACTCTTTTACAATATGTTGACCTTTATTTGCCTAAACAAAAATGTCCGTCATTTTTGGTATGTCACTATATATATATATATATATATATATATATATATATATATATATATATATATATATGCCTCCTGTGTGTTTACTTCCCAGCTTTCACAGTTACTAAGGTGCCTCCGCCTCTGTCTCAGGACGAACTCGCGTTGCTACGGTGTCATCTGCGTATCTGCACCATAGAAACCCACGTCTTTTGCAATATCTACAATATTTCGACCTTTATTTGCCTAAATAAATGTCCGTCATTTTTGGTATGTCACAATATATATATATATATATATATATATATATATATATATATATATATATATATAGTGATTGTAAAAGAAAATATAATTCATTTTTGTACGTAATTCACCAAATCAAATAAGATTTGATTGTGATAATTGATGTATTATATTATTTAATTGTTTTGTCGTTACATCATCTATTCTAGCACCTACTTTACGTAATAATTTATTGTGAAAAAAATAATTTCTTGGTGTACCAATGAGAGGTAAAGATGCTAAAAGTGTTCCATTTTCTCCAATAATTTGAAGAAACTGGTAAGAATTAATACGTAAGTATTATTGTATGTGTAAGTATTAATATGTATGTATTGTAACTGCTCTTTTCCCCCCTAATATATATTATTATATAGGGATTAGCTGTTACCAGGTAAATTTATATTATCGTGGGTTCGATAGTCTGTTTCTACAGGAATTTAGTTAAAAATATTTCGTTGTATTTTAACCCTTCCCCCTTTAGTATTTATTATAGGAAATATTATGTTTTCTGCTCCTGTTGCTTCGGTTCCAGTTGTCACTAATATCACCTTTGCTGTGACTGACTAACAAGAAAAACAACAGAAAACAAACATTCACACGACACAACAATTTGTTATTATTAACGAAATAATTTTTTTTACAATTCCCTCCCTTCGGGTTGAATATTCGACTGTTCCCTCCTTATAATTAATTCTAAAATATGATAATACAATTTAATTTTAATTATGCCAAGACTTGATCTTCTTACATTAATCATCAAACAAAATTTCAATTATAGCGTCCCCGTTTTACTTTTCTGAAGTCTCTGCCTTCTTGACCGATGTGTTGTTCGTTCCAATTCCATTTACCATATTTTATGCTCCCTCGATGTCCATAACACCACACTCGCAAGTTTCCTTGTTACTTTGTTTCCGTGTTCCGTCCGTTCTTTAGTTCCGTGGTATAAAACATCTCCCATCTTGTCACGCTGTTTACGCTCTGCCATTTTTAAAACTTAACTACGTCGACATCGCGTGCAACCCTCTCTCTCGATCCGCTTGCTATCAGCATCAGCTCTACTCTCTGTCTTCATCAACCCCCAGGTCGGTTCTCTTTTGTTCATATTGTGCGCCTCATTTCATTCCGCGCACGAACTCCTATCCTGATTGGTTGTTCGTTCGTCCATGTTAAATTATTTATTCCTTGACCTTTGCCATCTTACTTCTTTCGTAAACTACTTATCCCACGGATTTTCTCACGTGTCCTTTCTTACTTGAACAAAACATTTACGTATTCTGCTACTCCCTCGTCAATCACTCGTATGAATATCTTTTTTCTTTTTCCTAAACGATCGCGTTTTCGCATCACTTCCTTCGGCCATTGTTGCGCTTATCGTGTTTATTGCGATATGTTACATTTATACTATTCTCACTTGTGATAAATCATCACAGTATGTAACAAGTAAGAATTAATGTCTCATATTAATTCTTACTTGTTCTACTTTAGCGTCTGAATCTTTATTTAGACCATATATATAGTGTCGCATTTATATTTGAAATTTCCGACTACGTATACTTCATAAATAACATTTTTAATACAAATATACACAAATGACCTGAAATATATTTGTTACAATTTTGAATTATCTCAGCATTATAATATAATTGTTGAGATCCAAGACAATTGACTAATTGTGATGGTAGATATCCACCAAATGAATTAACTAGAGGTACTACAGAATGGCACAGACTTTATCGTAGTAAAGTTTTCTAATTTCCTTTTTGTGGACTGGTACGATAAGTCTTGCCCCTCCTTCTTGCCTGATGCCATATATCGTCACCCAAATTACATTTTTTGAAATATCATCGTTTTAGATTCCAAATAGGAGAAATCAAATATTTATTTAAGAATATTAAAGAAAGCTAAAAACTCGTCCTAAATATCAATTTTTATTGAAAAACTTGGAGCCGTTTTTGAGATAAATGGCGATTAAGCATTACTGTGAATGCGAAATTTGAAGCTCTTTTTCACAGATTGATGTTTCGAATGTTTGTTTCAAATCGATGTTTCATCGATTGATGTTTCGAAAAACTTCAATTTAAGTCATTTGAAGCACTTCCACTCACAAACGCAATAATGTTTACAAATCCATTGACATGGGCATATTAACGGCGTGAGATGTTGAAAACAAAACATTTGTGAAATTTTCTAAAAAACTAAAGAGTACATCAAAATGAACTTTACGTCATGTTAAACAGTGCAATTAGCACTATCTATTGGAAAATTTTGAAGAAAAAATTTTGAGTCATGTTTGAAAAAATGGCGTTTGAGGGTTTTTGAAAATGCAGAATTTTGAGCCCATTTGTGCAGAAAGCGTTTGAGTTTTCGAGAAACTTTATTTGACATTATTTAAAGCACATGTACTCGTAAATATAATGTGAAGAAATTGCCTTTAATGTAAATAATACCGACATGAGAGACAGGTAAAACAATTTCATATTGATAATTTTTGAAAAATCAAAAGAATAGATCAATATGGCGTTTATGTCATGGTATAGCGGGTTTGCGGGCGCGCGTGCGGGCGTGCGTGCGGGCGTGCGTGCGGGCGTGCGGGTGTGCGAGCGTGCGTGCGGGAGTGCGGACGGGCGGACGGGCGGACGGGCGGACGGGCGGACGGGCGGACGGGCGGACGGGCGGACGGGCGGACGGGCGGACGGGCGGACGGGCGGACGGCGGACGGGCGGACGGGCGGACGGGCGGACGGGCGGACGGGCGGACGGGCGGACGGGCGGACGGGCGGACGGGCGGACGGGCGGACGGGCGGACGGGCCGACGGGCGGACGGGCGGACGGGCGGACGGGCGGACGGGCGGACGGGCGGACGGGCGACGGGCGGACGGGCGGACGGGCGGACGGGCGGACGGGCGGACGGGCGGACGGGCCGACGGGCGGACGGGCGGACGGGCGGACGGGCGGACGGGCGGACGGGCGGACGGGCGACGGGCGGACGGGCGGACGGGCGGACGGGCGGACGGGCGGACGGGCGGACGGGCGGACGGGCGTTTTGCTTCCTATAGGTTTTTCGACATGAAGGACTCACAAAACTGGGATTCTGGCTACACCACGTGTTAGAGGATTTTTTCTCGTAATTTAGCTATTGGTGTATGCACTTTTTCGCCACCAGAGCCCGGCAATGTATTTTTTTCCGCCGAAAAACACCATTTTTTCTCGAAACATTACCTAACTTTCTCTGTACTCCGTATATTACTCCATATATACTCCGTATACCCGTACGGATAGGAGAAAGTAAAAATATATTTATGTATATTTTTCGAATGTTATATATCAATGGATTCAACTATTTTTGGATTTATCCATATTCACAACACCACATTCGTTTTTTAATTCTCGTATACGGACGTATATAGCGTACTGGAAACTCTTCATGTAAAAACTTCAATTTGTTTCAATTCACAGGTTGAATCTAATTCTTTCACATGTATTTATGATTCTGTCTTATAGAATTTTTTGTAGAAATAATATTTTTGTGTATGATGCTTGCCAAATTTGTAATTTTCTGTGTTTTTAAAGGGAGTGAAGTATGTAATTTCTTATATAAATAATAATTATTTTGTGCATTTTAATATTTGTAATTTGTGTTATTTGTAATTTGTGTTATTTGTAATTTGTGTGTTGTATCTTTTGTAACGTATTTGAAACCTCCCCTCTTTTTTGTCTTTCATTTTTTCTTGGAATGCCTCCCAAGAGTCAGCTGCTAATTTACATTTGAATCTAAATTAGAATCCTTAATGCCAGTCCACACCAAGGAAATTAGAAAAATTTGCTACGAGAAAGTTTGTGCTATTCTGTAGCACATCTAGTTTTATATGTGGGCATGATAAATTGAGAGATACCAGAACCTTTCTTCATCTTTTATTTGTTTAAATGTTAAAATATCATCAAAATTAATATTTTAAACATCTGGCGATAACGTAAATGTGATAGATTTCACTCTCTACATTTATTAGTAGGAGACGGATTTTAATGAATTGTCAGTTTTCTCCTTTTCACTTTAGGACAATGCCGTTTACCATAGAAATACATTTTATGTTGTGACAAAAGAAATTGACCCATTTTCATAGGTCATTATTTTGCATTTTTTGTCGATTTTGACTAATAAGTCATTTTTTAACTTATTACGTCATGTTTAATGCATTTGTTTTGCTGATTTCATCGATTTTAACGTCAATTTTAATGGTAGTTGCTTCAAATAATATTTAGGAGATGGAACAAATGTTCTTCACAGAATTACTCAGTAGCCTCTTCGATTTGTTCACTCAGAAATTGTTTTGGCAGCCGCTGTGATGTAATTATTTTGATATGCATCAGCGCCATTGCCGGTTTGGCCGATTTCGGGATAATTCTAAAGACAGAGATTTCCTGATAAAGAACAATCCAAACCAAAAGTTTTCAAGCGGAGTTCCTCGAACAAATGAAAGAAACCTCGATTACATCAGGAACGTATCCAACATCTTGAGTTGTTCAACCGAACTGGTTTTGATAAGATAATTTTCGTCATTTTTCTTTGTTTTTGGGACGTTTTTAAAGTATTTTAAGAGCATTTTATTGATCATTTTTGGCGATGTTTTAGTTCATCAAAATCCGCTCCCTATTTATTAGTATTTAAAAAAGTATACTGTAGTATTCTTGATTTTAAATAAGAACACTTAAGTCGTATTTAAACTGTTGTCGTGTTTTATTAAAATCAGTTTTTTATTACGTATTTTACTTTTCGGATTGCTCTCATTACAAAGCCTCCTTCTTTTCTAAGAACGCCAACTTGCACCTAAGCCTCATTGTTTCCTGCGCCATCTATATGTCGCATTAGATACCACATTATTTCCCTTCTTTAGTAAGAAAAACACAAAACCTTTAAGCAATTGAAGTGAAACTTTGATTTCACTTATGAACAAAATACAACACTATGAAAATTATTATAATTTGAAAATTAGAACTCACAAAATTACAACATATTATTTACGCTTTGATTTCGATGTTAAAATGTAATCCTCCAAATATTTAGGAGATCTTCTCTCACGACCCGTCCTTCTGTTACCTTCGCCGATTTGTTCTTCACTCTCTAATTCTTTCGGTGTTTCAGGTGATGATGTAGGCAAGTTATCGGGGAAATCATTGTTTTTCTCAATCTTCACTGTTGCAGGGTCTTCTTTTTCCAAGAACTTCTTTGCATGATTGACATTCCTTTGATAAGTGTTTCCCGCAGGTGAACGTATGGTGATTTTATCCCTACGCCTATCTGTGACTCTGTACTTCACTTGACTGTATTCAGACGTGAGTTTGTTAGTCTTAGGTTGCATAATAATTACAGTATCCCCTGGTTTAATATCGGATTCTTTGGCATTATTTTTCTTATCGTAGTACTCTTTTCCTTTTTCTTTTCTCAAAGCATCTCGCTCTCTCACCTCTTCATCCAAAATCTTCTCTGTCGCAACTTCAGGAATCTTTGTCCTGAGACGTCTCCCAAACATCATTTCCGCTGGTGATACCCCAATTGTAGAGTTCGGAGTGGATCTGTACATCAGAAGATAGTCCCACAATTGTTCACGCCAATTTCGTTTCTCAATTTGTGCAATCTTCAGTCTTTTGAGTATACTTCTGTTCTGTCGTTCCACTTCACCATTAGCTGCCGGCCACAGTGGAGCAGAATGTTCTATCTTGAAACCTTGTTCTCTTGCATAATCTTCAATTTCTACACTACTCATTTGTCTTCCGTTGTCGCATACCAACACTCGAGGGATACCGTAACGGGCAAACATTTCTCGTAGTGCTTGTATCACATTTTCCGAATTAATCTTTCGCATTGTCGCTACTTCATAAAATCGCGAATAATAGTCAACTACTACCATTATGTGATCCCCTGATGGCTGTGGACACAACAAATCCATGGTTAGTATATACCAAGGTCTGTCAGGAAGAGGATTCCGGGAAACAGGTGTAGTTTGGTTGGATTTTTCAACCAACTGACAACCTTCGCACCTCTTCACAAATTTCTCAGCATCCTTATCGACTCCATCCCACCAAACCTTGGAACGAAGACGATTCTTCATACTTACTATCCCTGGGTGACCTTCATGTGCCAATTCTAGAACTCTATGACGAAGAGTTTCAGGAATAACAATTCGAGTCCTTCTCAGAACTAAATTATTGAGAACACATAACTCGTCTTTCAGAATCTTCATTCTTGAGCTCGACAACGTGTCCCAATTTCCAGAAAGCAACGCCTTTCGGACTTCTATCAAAACCGGATCAGTCTTCGAATACTCATCTCTTCGGGGCTGATTGAACGAGGAACGGATTCCCTGGATATCCAGCTGATATACAGTTCATCTTCAGTTGATGAATTCTCTCCTGTCTGTAATTTTTCTTCAGGTAGTCTTGACAATGGATCGGCAATATTTGACTTCCCGCTTCTGTATACTACCTTGTACTTGTAACCCTGTAGCCTTAAAATCCATCTCTCGATTCTTGCGCTTGGTTTCGAACGCGGAGAAAACATAAACTGCAACGCACGATGATCCGTTATGAGCTCAAACTCTAAACCATATATCATTAAGTGAAACCTCTCACATGCATATAACAAGGCTAATGCCTCTTTTTCTGTTTGAGAGTAACGCTTCTCGCAATCGGTAAGGCTTCTACTCGCGTATGAGATAACTCTCCATTCATTCTCATCTTTTTGTACTAAAACTGCGCCCAATCCCACAGGACTCGCATCTGCAATTACTCTTGTTGGCGCATTCTGATTATAAATTCCTAAACATTTCGTTTGCATTAGTTTCGATTTTTATTTGTTAAATGCATCATTTTCAGTTTGACCCCACTCAAATTTAACGCCCTGTTTTGTTAGTCGCCTCAAAGGAGCACTAATTGTTGACAAATTCGGTATAAATGATCCGCAGACATTTACAAGTCCTAAAAAACTTCGTATTTCCTCTCGAGTTCGTGGCGGTCTACACTTGCGAATAGCATCTACTTTTGATTGCAAAGGCCTATAACCAGAACCAGAAATTGCAAAGCCCAGAAAAATAATTTCCTTTTGTTTAAGTTTACATTTTCGTGGATTTATGGTTAACCCGTGATCCTCAAGACACTTCAAAACCAATTTCAATCGGCGGTCATGTTGTTCCTCTGTTTCTGCAAATATGACAATATCATCAATAAAATTTTCTACTCCTTCCAAGCCAGAAAGAATAGATTTTAAAATCCGTTGAAACATCTCCGGAGCACAGCTTATCCCAAACATTAGTCTTTTGTATCTGTATAGTCCCGATTCTGTAACAAAAGTCGTTATAACTCTCGATCGTTCATCAAGTTCGACTTGATGATACGCCTGATTTAAATCAATAGTACTGAAAAACTTACAATTTCTGAATTTTGACAAAATCTCCTCCAACACAGGAAGTGGATACCTTTCTCGAATAATTGCTTCGTTTGCTCGTCTCATATCTACACATAGACGAATCGATCCATCTTTCTTGATGACAGGTACAATTGGTGAAACCCACGGAGTCGCACCTTCTACTCTTTCGACAATGTCTAAATCAATCATTTTCTGTATTTCCAGTTGAACTTTATCACGTAACTTAAAAGGAATACGCCTCACAGGCTGTGCCACCGGACTGCACTTCTCATCAATTGGTAAAGCTAACTGAAAATTCTTGATTTTACCTAAGCCATTACACAACTTATTATTTTCCAAATACATTTCAATATTCGTAACTTGTAAATCTACACCGATTTTTAAAATTTCTAACTTCTCTGCTGTATCATAACCTAACAATGGTTGACCGATTGTATCTACAACTACAAAGTTTGCTACCGTTTGTTTACGTCCAACTTCGATGACACATTCGAATTCACCTAATACATTTAACCTTTCTTTCTGTCCGTAAGCATATAACTTTTTGTCAGACACTTTTGTTGATTTACAAACAATTTTCTGTTGTTTACACGCATTCCACGTTGCCCGATCAATAATATTACATGATGCTCCCGAATCAACCAACATTCTCAAAGACACTCCTCCCATTCTTACATTCACATACTTGTTGCTTATAGTTTCTGCTACTTGTCGTTCACTTACGTCGAACGTATAATCGTTGTCATCTACGTCATCTTCAACTTGTCCTATCTTCGAGTTTTTCTTCTTCGTTGTTCCGTTTCCCTTTTTATCTTCCTTCTTTATCCCGTCCTTGTCGATCATCTTCGTCTTACAAACTACAGCAAAATGTCCCTTTTTGTTGCACCGATTACAGGTCTTCGTCTTTGCTGGACACCGATCGTCGGTACGCACGTGCCCTACTTGACCACAACTATAACACGTGATCTCTTTCTTTTTCGACTTGAATTTTGAATTTCCACCCCTTTGTGCGACTTTTGCCACCGACTCACCAGCCATAATCTTCAGTTGTTGCATGGAAACCTCTATTGCGCAGGCGATGTCCATAACTTCTTTAAGTGTCGGATTTCCTTTTTCGAGTGCCCTTTTTCTCACCTCTTTGTGTAGACATTTCTCAATTATTTGATCCCGTATTTCTTTTTCCTCGTTCCCAAATTGTCCATATTTGGCCTGCTGCCTCAGTCTTGTAACGAACTTCGCGATGCTTTCGCCTTCTGCTTGAGTCATATTCCGAAAAACATGTCTCTCATATGACGGGTTTGCTTTTGGTTTAAAGTAATTGTTCAGGGCCGTTTTCGCTATATTATATGCATCCCCACCTTCTGGAATCATGTTAGCGCCTGGGATTGCGAAAAAAATATCTTGAAGCCCCATTCCGCCGTAATGTAACAGCATCGCTTTCTTTCGAGTTGAAGCGGTAATATTTTTCGCAACTATACAAAGTTCAAACGCCCGAATCCATCTTTCCCAGCGAGGAAAAATATTCACCTCACTAATATCAAATTCCGGTACTCCCGAACAGGCTGCCATTTTCTCTTGTTATATCACAAAAGACGTGTCGTTTTCACTTACTTTTTCCTTTTCTTCAAATTTGAAATTTGACGCAGTACTTATCCTCGTCGCCAAATGTAGTATTCTTGATTTTAAATAAGAACACTTAAGTCGTATTTAAACTGTTGTCGTGTTTTATTACAATCAGTTTTTTATTACATATTTTACTTTTCGGGTTGCTCTCATTACAAAGCCTCCTTTTCTAAGAACGCCAACTTGCACCTAAGCCTCATTGTTTCCTGCGCCATCTATATGTCGCATTAGATACCACATATACATTAAATTCCCCAATCAGGTTCTATTCCCATACTTATTTTTTTTAGCAAACATGGTTCCAGTGACTGCAGTAGCAAACATTCCTTCTTTTAAAACAGCATCTTAACTAAATATTGTTTCTTTAGCTTCTTGTTGTAGTATTTTATCAGCTTGATGTCTAGATTCTAAATCTTTATGATCTCTATATGCAATATCATGATATTTACAAGCTGCATCAAGATGATTTATACCTTTATCACCTCAATCTAATCTATTTTTATAATCTATACCAGGTCCACAATAATTATGCCGAAGAAGATGTAATTCAAATGGTAAATGATTAATTACCCTATTTATAATTCCAGCATAATGTTTTTTAGATTTCCAAAACGCATGGGGTATACTTTATAAAAATCGAATGAGGTAAGGAATTCCTTTTGGATTTTGAGTAGTAAAATCTTGAAATTGACCTGTTAACATCTTTATGATACTTTTTCATTATAAATATTATCATTACCAGCTTTTTCTTCACCATGTATCACTAATAATTTATCTATGAGGTCGTGTACATAATTCATCCAAACATATTTAACAGGCTTTTCATTATATTTTTTAATAGTACCCATTCCAGTTTTTGGTGATGTAACTGGTTTTGTTCTTTGCTTTTTTGTTCAGCCCATAATCTTTAAAAATTTTATTCATTTTTTCTCAAACATTTGTCCAAACTTGATTAGTATTTGGGATCATAATCTTCAATATGAGATTCTTTTAATTGAAATTTCTTTATTATTTTCTAATTTTCTGGTTCAATATCTGATAAAACATTCACTATCAATCTTTCAATATCTGATAATGGTTTATTCTTTAATAGACCTAATAATCCATCAGTACCTTCATATAGTTTCCCTTTTATAATAATATCATCGTTATTAAATTCAACTCTCGTATCACCAATATATTTGTATTCACCCTCAGGTCTGAAATCAAATGGTATCATTAGCATTACTAAGATACTCAGCTAAGTTAGGTTTTAAATGTGTATTTTTTTCATTTTTTTCTTTGCTTTGTGTTCTATTGTTTTCAATCGTTTCTCTAATTCTAACCTTTTGGGAGTATCTGGTGATTCATATAGTTCTTTTCCAAATGACGAATCTGTTAGTGCTGCTGGCATTGGAAATAAATTATCATAAAGTAATGTTTTTAGATACTATTTGTATATTTTCATGATTATATTCATATTTAATATATTGAAAAACTTGTTTACAAACATGCTCTACATTACCAACTAAATCATCTAATTTATCTACAACAGATTGCTCTTCATTTTTATATTTTTCATATTGATTACGATCATGTTGTTTTCATTTTCACAATGAATCTTTTGTTTTTAATTGTGTTCTCTTATTTGCTTTGGCTTAAACTTTGCAAATATTTATAAAACTAAAAATAAACAGCTCAACCGATATTATGTCTGCGTGTTTAAATAGACAGGATTTTATATTGCGTCTGTCTGTTTAAATATATATTAACATACATGATTTTATATGACGTCTGTGTGTTTATTTATTTTATTAAAAACGATTGTATTTTATTTCTCATTTGATCATTTCTCATTTCATCATTTGAGTTTCGTGTCATGTGAATTATTATAAAATCAAATGGTTTCAGTCGGTGACTTTTTCGAATCCGCACGCTTCACAACGTCAATAAATTTCTTCATTTTTTGAAGGTTTGTTAATCCTCCAGTGCCCCTTGTTACATCCACGTATCATGATTTTTTCTAGTCAACTCGTATTTATACCTTTTTGTACTAATTTGCAAATTTTATTTTTTCAGTAGATAGAGACAACCTAAATGAAACATGTAAGCAGGTTTTTTTCATTCCTGAATACCAGATGTCGATTTAGCCGTGATCGCTAAGGCATTGTATACTCCTGGCCAGGGTGTACATATGACTTGCGTCTGTTCGAATCTTCATCTAAACTCGTTCTTAGCTGCTATATGCCTGTGGTTAAGTCAGAGGGAGAGGCCGGAGTAAAGCAAACGGTGGTCGGTCTGCACCGAAGTTGGCGGGGCATATGTAGCTAAGGCCTAACCAGGCGCATTTACACTTGGGGTGCCCCTGGACACTAAACTCCATGCCGTTCTTTTTTGTATTCTTTCATTTTTTTGAATAGAGACAATAAAGTTTGAATAATTTTAAAGCATTTACTCAATTAATAAAAATACAACTACTTTATAATAAAATAAATATCATTACACAAAATAAACTAAAATCTCTCGCTGACTGGACACTGAATTGGTCGATGAGATCACCTCAGTTTATTGATTTTAAAATTTCGCATTCTATTGCAAACAACGCAAGCGCATTTACTTGATATTCGATAATTTCTGATCTGAGGTAGTTTTTCACACGTTTCAAACATTAATAAGATCTTTCAGTGATGCTATTACTTATTGGTGTACAATCATCCGGTATGCAGTACCAACATTGGAATACACCATGAAATCTCTATTTCTAATATTTTAGTTTATAGGAAGAAAAAAGTTTGAATTTTTGCAATTTTCGAAAAATTTGAATTTTCAACGAACATTAGACCTGCACCATTCACATCAACGTCCGCCACACTATCCAACAACAAAATTTAATCAAAAACGATAGAGCCATTTTTCTGAAAATTTGGAAAATACCCCAGGGGCTTCATGTGAAGTATCCCACAAAATTGAAATACGTTTCAAATTGAAGGAGCCGCGACATCAGCCAGATCGATTGGGGAATATCAATTTTAGAGAAAATCGCTGAACGGTTTAGCCGCTAGCGTTGTTCACAGACGGACGGACGTTTTGCCGTCATTCGATTTTTCCGAATCAAGAACCCACAAAATAAGGATTCAGGCTACCATGTGTTAGATGATTTTTTTCTAAATTTATCATCTGGATATATTTTCGTTGCCAGGGCCCTTTACTAAGAATTTTTCTGCCGACGATTTGCCGTTTTTTCACGCAGCATTATATTTCTCTCTACAACGGCAGCTGTAGCGAGAAAGTAAAAAATACCTTTGTGCTATTTTTCAAGAAATAAAATAATACCAGAAAATGAACTTTATGTAATTTTAAACAGTTCAATTAGCAATTAGTTGTAAAACTTTGCAGAAAAGAAAACGGCGTTTGAGCGTTTGTGAAAATGCGGAATATTAAGCTCATTTTCACAGAAAACTATTGAGTTTTCGAGAAACTTTATAACATTATTTAAAGCAAATTTACTCATAAATACAATAATATGAACAAATTGCGGCGAATGTAAATATTAACGGAGTGAGAGGCAAGTAAAAAAAATACATTTTTGTAATGTTTGAAAAAACAAAAGAATAGATCAATACGGCGCTTATGTTATCTTATAGAGTTTATTTAGCTCTATTCCTACCAAAATTTTTAAAAAATTACAGCCGATTTTGAGAAAATCTTGTTTTTGTTATCTTTTAATATTGCGCGAAAATTACTAACATTTTCAAAAACATGTTTCTGACCTTAGTGAAAGAACTAATTATGGAGAAACATTTTACTTCAATGACAGGTTTTTGTCTTCAATTTTGTAGTTGTAGAAAGACTCTGAAACCATTTCAAACTTCACGGATTTTCAAAAATTCAGATTTAACAGTGAAAATCGGACCCATTCCACCTTTATAAGTGCATTTCACTCTATTCATGCAAGAAATTTTGAAGAAATAATTTGGAGCCATTTTTAAGAAAATTTTGAAAATGTCGCAGTGACTTCCTGTAAACTATCTCCAAAAATTAATGAATGTTTTTCATAATCACAGAGCTTCGAGTGAGGCTAGTTCGACAGGGGTTTATTCAGTTTTGTAAAAACTCTACGTATAGGCACTAATATTGTTCACATACACCAGACAGGCTGACAGACGGGCAGTAGGACGGACGGACGTTTTAAAACAAAATACTTTTTCGGTATCAGAGGACCCCAAAACGTGTATGTCAGTTGAAATCTCGAAATCAATTTTCCGCAGCAATACATAACTTTTTTTACACTACTTGTATTACTCCGTATATACGTGCGTATTCGAGAAATTAAAAGAATACGCTTTGTCATGCTAAAAGTTATAGTTCTGAAAAAATGGAATTTTCTTAATTTTGTTTTATAAAGCCACACTCCTATCGCTCTTCGCGGGCTGGCTGTCCGAGCGCAAGTTCCCTTGTTGAATCAACACTGGCAATTGTCATTCCTCTCAGTAAATAATTTTTGGAATAAATAAATATTTTGGATAAAAGAATATTTGCCGCCCCCCAAAAAATTTGCCGCTCAGCGGCCAGTGCTCACAGTATCCATGCCTAAATCCACCACTGTGTCTAACGGTTTTGCTTCTTCTTAGAGAAGAAAAAAGATAATCTAACCAACGATTAGCGCTTTCAAGCGCTCTAGTAGCATATATTTAGCAACACAACCATTGGTTAGCAAAAACATTTTGTTTTATAATATGGAGACATATATCATCAATTTATTAATTTATCTTATTAGCTCAGCTTAATAAAATCATTGTTCGCTTAATTATTATTAAATTTCTTCTCAAAAAACAGAAAAAAGTAAATAATTTATTATATAAATTTGAAAATCTGCGAAATGAAATGTTTAAAAAAAATTGTCTCAACATTGGGGGGTGGGGGCAATTGCCCTCCCCCCTGAATCCCGCCTCTGCTACCATGTGTAAAATATTCTCTTACAACATCTTTTCTCTAATACGTTATCATCGAATAATACTAATGAATTTTCTTCACAATCATCGAACGTACTCAATATATATATATATATATATATATATATATATATATATATATATATATATATATAATATTTGGTTCTACTATTAGGACACCGGAAAGTTAAGAAAAAGTCAAAAACTGTACTTTGGGCGACGATAGAGGGCAGCTGGCAAGAGGATGGGGTATGACCGTAAAGCCTGTCCACACCAAGGAAATTAGAAAATTTTACTACGAGAAAGACTGTGCCATTTTATTGCTCCATTAGTTACTTTCTCGTATACATACGTATATACAAATAATATTCGTAGTCTAGAGAAAGTTATGTAACGCTGCGGAAAATCCATTTCGAATTTTCAACGGAAATACACGTTTTGGGGTCCCCTGATACCGAAAAAGTGTTTTCTTGCAAAACGTCCGTCCGTCTGTATGTCCATCTGTCTGTTCGTCTGTCCGTCCGTCTGTGAGTACTACCAGCGCACGGTGTGTAATTTCGGCCATCTAGGTGGACATAATTCAATTTTCCAAAGTACTCAAATGAATTAAGTTGGGTATTTGTTTGATTTTAAAATGTCCATAGTGTATGAATTGGGTATTGTTTTTCTTCTGCATCGCTTGAGGCGGCAGTAGAACAAGTTCAAACTTGCACGATCTCGCGCTGACACCGCGCGGCTCTGTCAATCGCATTTCAGTACATCTCGTGTTGGAGACCATTGCTCATCGCCTTCTACTCACAGAGAGATAGTGATTAAATAATTGTGTTTTTGGGTGTTTCTTCTTTTTATTAGTGCCTAAAGATAAGCAAAAAGTGTTTGCGATTGCTCGTGGGGGTCTTTTGAAAAAGTAAGTAATTTTAGTTCTACTTTCGCGACATTTTACAAATGTATTTAGAGCTGAGATTTTGAGTTTGTGGACTAATAATTGTGGCTAGAGTACTAGTTTATCATTATGATTATTATAGGAATTATTTTATTTTCATAATTATGTTTTTAATACAGAGTTTACAGGAGTTGACGTTTGTGACTATGTAGGTATTAAACCTTATTCATTTGGCTATTGGAATCATGAAAGATCAGCTGCGCATACCTGCGCACTCACGAGTTTTTAATTTTTTTCGCAGTGGAGCGCTTGATTTCACGCAGGACGCTATTTCATGTATGGTCTGAAAGCTCCACGGAAGCAAGGTATGACGCCGTGCTATCGTATGTTTTACACGAATTAGGTGAGGAAACTATTACCGACACTTCAATCATGCCCATAAAAATTCAAATTAAAAAGTTTTGCCAGTTAATCACCAGAAAATGGAAAAAATATTGCGAGGCATAAACAGCGTTTTCTAGAAAATTACTCATCGTGGCTGAAGGAAGACATCAAATTTTCAATAAATTTAACAATTGCTCCAAGGATATCACAATTAGATGATACTACTAGAGGCGTTGGCCGTACAGTTATGTCATTTAGTTCGTGTGGCCTAGAGCTAAAGGACGGAGAGTAAAACAGCTCTTATGTTTATCCACAGAAGAATTGGGAATGAAGGAAAAAGAGATTCTTCGAACATAATGAAGGAACTTGTACTTTTTCCCCCTAGGGCTTTTATCCAGCCGACAGCCGGTTGCCCTTTACGTCCCGAAGGGACGCATATTCGACCATACACTGGACAGACACTTGCGGGCTCCTCTGATCTGGGGTCAGCAGAACGCGAGGCCCTCCGCGACAACACACACACACAAAGTCAAGGGACAAACAGCCATGCCCAAGGCGGGACTCGAACCCGCGACTCTTCGGACCGAAGCGCTGAGTCGGTACTCGCTCTTAGCCACCTCGGTCATCCAGGTCGGCAGGAACTTGTACTTGCTTCTCCTAATAGAGGCACAAAAATTAAGAAAGTTCGAAGATCGTTGCATCAGGAACCATCTTTACTCTCTCCAGAACAAGCACTCGCTCTAATGGTGAGTACGAATTTGTCTACTCGGCAATATTTACGAATACGAGAGCAAGCCGAAAAACAAATTGTAAATTATATCCACCGTATTACAGAGTTAAGGAAGCAAAAGTCATGTGCTATCCAGGAGGAGTGAAAGTGACAGAAATATTGGCTGAGATACCTCTACAGTCAGTTATTTACCATACAATTCGTCGTTTGTGCGAAATCCAAGATATCAGAGAGAAATTTCAACTACAATCTAATGCTATTTTTGAAATTATTATAAAATGGGGTTGCGATGGTTCAGAGCAAAACAAATGCAGACAAAAGTTCATTGAAGAAAATTACTCAGACGAAAATTTGTTTAGTGTGTCTGTGGTGCCAATACAAATGCAGACTGTTGGTGGAGAAAATGTAATTTGGAAAAATTCCACACCGTCTTCAACTAAGTATTGTCGCCCTATAAAATTTATTTTTGCAAAAGAAACGTCAAGTGTAATTAACGCTGAAGTAAGCAAAGTAGAACAACAGATAGGGTTATTAACTCCCACTACTATGCAATTTCTCCATTCAGAAATTTCCATTACACCAAAAATGATTTTTTGCATGGTGGATGGCAAAGTCTGCAATGCCGTTTCATCGTGTTCTTCCACACAGACAGCTCTACGCACAAAAAAAGTGAAGAAAGAATATCTCTGCTTCGGAATATCTCCTCTTCATTCCTGGATAAAGGTATTTGAATGTCTCCTGCACATTTCGTATCGTCTGGAAATTCAAACAAGTCATGTAAGAGGAACTGAAAATAAAGAAAAAGTAGCTCAATGAAAGAAAAAAATCCAAGATAAATTTCGGCAGGAGTTGGGACTGTTGATCGATACACACCACAAAGTGGCAATACTAATGACGGAAATACTGCCCGAAAGTTCTTCAGAAATCCCGAGATATCTTCGGAAATAACTGGAATAAATCTGGACATAACAAAACGTTTTGGGATCATATTGGAATGCCTAAACAGTGGTGAAAAAATCAACTTCAATACTTTTCAAAAATTTATTTATGACACACGAGACCTACATCTCCAACATTACCAGTGGTATCGCATGCCTGTAACTCTACATAAGATTCTCTTCCACGGAAGTGACATAGTTGATAGTTGCATTCTACCTATTGGACAGCTATCTGAAGAAGCTCCGGAAGCAAGAAATAAAGACAAAAGGAAGTTCAGGGAACTATTTACAAGGAAAACATCAAGAAAAGACACAAACACTGATCTCATGAACATGCTTCTCATTACATCGGATCCATACATTACAAGTCTACAGGGATCTCCAAAATCAAAAAAGAAGAAATACAATCAAGAAATTGTTAATTTGCTAGACATTGATCAACAAGACCCTGAAGAAGTACATGGCATTACCTCATCCGAGGATTCATCGGATGGCGACTGAAAATACACTAGCATGTAATAGTTCTCTTTTACTCTAATTCTTTAATTTGTTTCCATAGTGGCTGATCTATATTTTTATTTTCTTCTTGAAATATTAAAAATTAATATTGAAAATAATTAGTTACATTTATTTACTGTATATACATTGTTTTAAGTTTTATTGGCGTTTTTCTGTGTCAAGTCGTGAAATGCGCGATTTTTTATTATTGTAAAAAAATAGTTGTAGTCAAAATATTTTAACAAAACTTGTTCCATATATGAGAATTATCATTTAGTTTCAATATATGTTAGCTAAAAAGTAAACAATCCATACTTTTGTAGTTTATGAATTAAGTCCACCTAGATTGCCAAAATTACACACTGTGCAGCGTCTAAACCATGAGTACGATGTTTTCCAAATTGAAGAAACCACTGTCCATCTGGCTCGTGCCGAAGCTTTGAGATTTTGAAAAATTTCTGAAAATTTTCTTTTAAAATTTCTGGTACTTTACATGAAGTCCACCGGACATTTTCAAAATTTTCTCTAAAACTGCTGCAAGTTTTTCTTTAAACTTTTGGTAAAGATAGGGCTAAATGCACTCTATAAGAGGACGTAAACGCCATGTTGCTCTATTCTTTTGTTGTTGTTTTTTTCAAAATATACAAAAATGTAATTTTTTAGTCATCTCTCAGGTCATTAATATTGACATTAACGAGAATTTGTTTTCATTGTTGTATTTATGAGAACATGTGCTTTAAATAATGTCGCATAAAGTTTCTCGAAAACTCGACATTTTTGTGAAAATGAGCTGAAAAGTCCGCATTTTTAAGAAAAGCTCACACGTAATTTTCTCAAAAACTGCTCCAAATTATTTCATTAAACTTTTCGTACGGATAGTGTTGTTTGCACTGTTTAATATGACCTAACGTCACTTTGGTTTAACTTTGGTTTTTCAAAATTTACACAAATTTTTTTGCAGTATCTCTCGCACCGTTAATGTGCACATTTCCAGCTATTTGTATACATTATTACATTTGTGAGTGGAAGTGCTTCAAATGACTTTAAATAAAGTGTTTTCTAAACGCAATAGATTCTTGTGAAAATAGCTTCAAATTTCGCATTTACAGTTACGCTTAAACACCATTTTCTTAAAAATGGCTCCAAATGTTTCAATGAAAATTGCCGTTTAGGACGAGGTATTACTTCTCTTTAATATTCTTAAAGTAATATTTCGCTTCTACTATTAAGAAACCGAAAAGTTGAGAAACTTTTTTTAAAAAAATTTTTTCAACCTTGTATGCGCATGTATACATTTGTATTCCCCTACTAGCTCTTCGTCTAACGTCACAGCCACAAACCGCCGCTGGTTTAGTCTGAAAGGGAAAGCAATATATATATATATATATATATATATATATATATATATATATATATATATATATATATATATATATATATAGTATCAATCGAATCGCTTCAGGGATCTTGTTGCCTTGGGGAATTGTTGAAAGAGTTTTGGCGCAGTAGGGCAGTGAACAACTCTATGAGGAATTTTGCGAAGTTGACAATTTAAATGCAAAATCACGCAGAATCTTATGCTTAATTAAATGCAAAATTAATGTGAAGATGTAAAATCTTATTTCAGGATAACTGTTTCACCCAATGATTGACACTGCACTATATCCACAAGGCTTCATCGTTCCAAGATATGAAGAATGTTCTTGATATTTACCAAGAAATCAACCCGAATGATTTATGAAAGCAAAAGAAAAAGAGATCCACGGCAAACAGTTTGTTTTCAACAAAAGTGTCCTCAGAATATGGTCTCATTTAAAGAGAAGTATTGAAAACTTTTGAGATGAATTAACGAGGAATCAAATAAAATATAAATTCCGTAAAAACTGTTTACTTTGTCCCAATTGCGGAATTCTCTGCCACAACATTAGTGGCGATTATTTTAACCATACTAAAGGTAGACTTGTTTTGGTATATCTTTCGGAGTCGCCAGGTGTCTGCGACCCCGAAGCAATCGGCTTGTAGAACACAGGGTTCGAACAATTATTTGTTTGGAACTGCAATACCGCAGGGTCGAAAAAAACGATTTTTTATGATTAGTGAAATAAAGTTATCTTTTAGTGGATTTTAAATATTTGGCAATTGAACTACACAAAAGTTGGCCTCATTAGTAATTTATGGTTCACGTTGTTATCAAATGCCAAGAACAGAAGCCGTAATAACTTCATTTTGTTGCAATGTCTGCTTGTCGACAAGCACCTGTGTTTGGGCGGGGCCATTCACCGGCTGTAATGTTCTTGATATACACGCACAAGCACGGAGGGAATTTCCGGCTCGGCAAAGGGCTTTCCCGAACGCAAAGCGGCAAGAAGCAGCAACGAAGCAAAGCGGATGCAACTGGCGACGGGTATATCCTACCGGTTATCTCTGAAAAAACTTATTGTTTCTCGTTGTCCGCTTTTTCCATAATTTATTATTTGAGCTGAATATAGCCCTTTTTAACCCAATGACGGAGCAAAGTTGCTTATAGAGAAGAAATTAAAGAATTAGTATTCGGTATGTCGTCAATAATCTTTGCCTCTTTACTTTCTCGCTACGGAGTAGAGAAAGTTATGTAATGATGCGCGAAAAAACGGCGAAGTTATGGCTGAAAATCTCTTATTACGGGGCCCTGGTAACGAAAAAGTTGATAAATCCAGTTGCTAAATTTAGAAAAAAAATCCCCTCACACGTGGTGTAGCCAAACTCCATGTTTTGTGGGTCCTCGATACCAAAAATCGACAGGGCAAAAGGTCAGTCAGTCCGTCCGTCAGTCTGTCTGACTGTAAATAAACCTAGCGGTTAAAACCGTTCAGCCGACTTTCTCTAAAACTGATATTCCCCAATCAATCTGCTATCTACTTACGCAGTTTAGAGATATTTTTTTGTTGCAGGACAAAACGACGAATTTTCGACACAAAACTCTAATTGCCGGGCCCTGATAGCGAAAAAGTGGATTTTTCAAGTTGATGAATATAGGAAAATATCCTCTAGGTGGTGTAGCCAGATTCCAAGTTTTGTGGGTCCTTGATACCAAAAAATCGATTGATGGCAAAACGTCTGTGAACAACACTAGTGGCTACACAGTTCAGCCGATTTTCCCAAAAACTGATATTCCCGAATCGATCTGGCCGATGTCCCGGCTCCTTGAATTTGAAACCGTTAGCTTAATTTTGGGGTGTACGTTAGATGATGCTCTTGGGACATTTTAAAAATTTTGAAGAAATGGCACCAATTCTTTTGATTAAATTTTGTTGTCACATAGAGCAACAGACGCTTAACAGAAATGTGCCTGTCTCATATTCATTGAAAATCCTAATTTTTCGAATGTTTTTCCAAATGTTTTCGGAACGTCTTCCTACAAATAAAATATTAAAGATATTTTCTCCTAAATGAAATCTGTTCTTTAAAGAGAGAATTAGAAATAATATGATGTTGAATTTTTTCGAAAATTTATGTAATTTTCCTGTAATTTTTCGAGAAATATAGGGAATTTTTCATTTTTTTAAAATAAAAATTCACAATTGTTTCGGTGTCTTCCCATAACAATTATGAAGATATTTTTTCTTAATGAATATGTTCACTAAAACAACTTCAAATAAAGTCGTGTTCAATTTTTCCAAAATATTAATATTTTTGGTGTAATTTGGTGTCAACCATTGATAATTTTTAAATTTTAAACAATAATTTTCTAAGAAACTGCTCAAAATTTCCTCCCGTATCTAGCAAAGAACGTTAAAGAAAGTGGTGATACTTGTTCGCACTCTGTATTTTCGAAAATTGGTAAAAAATTCGAAAAGGTAAATTCGAATTTCCTGCGCGTTTGAGGCAGTATCAATGAGTGAGTGGCGTAATTATAGCACCTCCTGCAGTTTTTGAATGGTTGTAGTTATTCAATGCAGTTTTCATGGAAGTCCATGAGCTAATTGATTCATGTATTCATTTTTATTTGATCAGTAATATTTTACGAGATATTGAGGTAACTGTTTTTCAAATGGAACAATACAAATTTTTACTTTCTCTTATGTGTACGTATACACGGAGTAATATATGTAGTATAGAGAAAGTTATGTAATGCAGCGCGGGAAAAGGCGGAAAAAAATTAATCGCCGGGCTCTGGTGACGAAAAAGTGCATAAAACCAGTTGCTAAATTAAGAGATAAAAAATCCTCTAACACGTGGTGTAGCCACAATCCCTGTTTTGTGGGTCCTTGATGCCGAAAAACCAATTAGAAGCAAAACGTCCGTCCGTCCGTCCATCTGTGAACACTACTAGTGCCTGGACCATTTGTACAATCTTTTTCAAAATGAAGCATCCCCAGTCGATCTGGCTCTAGTTGAAGCTTGGACATTTTGAAAAACATTCTTAAAAATTTGGGGGTACTTTACAACAAGCCCCTCGGACATTTTCAAAATTTTCTCAAAAACGGCTCCAAAGTTTTTCTTTAAATTTCTTGTAAGAATAGAGTAAAACACAATTATAAACAAGGCATAGGTCCGATTTTCAGCGTTAATTCTGAATATTCGAAAATTGTGAAAGTTTGAATATTTTCGGTGTCTTCCTACAACTACAAAATTGAAAACAGAGATTTTTCCTTCAAATGAAATCTATTGTGCATAAATAGATATTTCAATTAAGTCATGTAGATTTTTTGAAATTTTAGTAGTTTTCCGGCATTAGTGCATAGAATATTTACAATTTTTAAAAATAACAAAAACTAGATTTTCTCAAAAACGGCTCCAAATTTTTTCTTTAAATTTTTGCTAGGGATAGTGCCAAATGTACCCTATACGATGACCTAAACGTCATGTCGCTGTATTCTTTTGTTTTTTCAAAAATTTTAAAATTGCGTGTTTGAAATGCGTTTTCTTCACATTATTACATTTATGTAGACATGTGCTTTAAATAATGTCAAATAAAGTTTTTGGCTGCAACGCTTTCCAATAGATAATGCTAATTCCCCTGATTATTACGACGTAAAGTTCATTTTCGTGTATTCTTTTGTTTTTTCCAAAATTTACACAAATGTAATTTTTTTGAAATACTTCTCATGCCTTAATATGGACATTTCCATCGATTTGTATGCATTATTACATTTGTAAGTGGATGTGCTTTAAACGACTTCAAATGAAGTTTTTCGATAACTCAATAGATTCCTGTGAAAAAGAGCTTAAATTTCGCATTTACAGTAATGCTTAATCGCCATTTTCTTGAAAACGACTACGAATTTTTCAATGAAAACTATTTAGGTCGAGTTTTTACTCTTCTTTATTATTCTTGAAGTAATGCTTCAGTTGTACTACTAGGAAAGCTAAAAGTTGAGAAATTGTCAAAAAAATGTACTTTGGGAGACAATACATGGCAGGTGGCCAGAGAATGGAGCACGATCTTAAAGCCAGACCACACCAAGAAAATTAGAAAAAATAGGTAAAACTGTGCCATTCTGTAGCACTAGTTTAGTTTATCTTGACGAATGTAAAGAGACGAATTCAAAGGCATACATTTGTCTCATGTTAAATAAGAATTTTTTGAGTAATTTTAATTTTTTTAACTCGTGTTTAAAGGATATTTTGAACGGGTTGTTCGCCACACAAGGTCACGCAGCTTTCAAGCAACGCAAGTCAAGCACGCAGCAAGGTTACGCAGCAAGTCACGCAGTCAAGGTGAAGTCACGCAGCAAGGTCAAGCTGCTAAAGCGCGCTCGGGCAAGGAAAGCTGGGCACAAAAAATCAAAATTATTTTTAAAAAATGCTTATCTAACATACAACAATATGTATATCATTGGATTCACCTTTTTACACTCGCCTTGATGGACTAAAACTAGTGGTGATTCAGAATTGCACAGACTTTCTCATATTAGTTTTCTATTTTCTTTGGTCTGGGCTAGCTATTCAAACTTACCATGTACTCTTGCCATCTGCCACACTGCCAGAAATTTCTGCATTACTTTTAATGTAAAAGTACATGAAAGTAATTATCATGTACGTACATTAAAGTTAATTTACGTATATACATTAAATTTAATTTACACATGTACATTAAATTTACTTTACACATGTACATTAAATTTAATTTACACATGTACATTAAATTTAATTTGCACGTACTTGAAGGTTACTGCGCGTGTACATTAAATTTAATTTACGTACATGATAATTACTTTCATGTATTTTTATATTAAAAGTAATGCAGAAATTTCTTACAGTGTGCTTTCTACTTCTCCTTCAAGTGCAAATTCTTCTTGCCTCAAACGACGTGGCAACCAGTTCAAATGAATGATGTTACACATTTACAAATTTCGTGTCTTTCCTATCGAATATTGAAATGATTAATTGTAATTTAGAGGACAAATGGAGTCAAGTTAACGTGTAGTTAATTAGTACAGCAGTAATCCTGAATCATTAAAATTAGGTAAAAATTAAATTTAGGTGCCACTGGCATTAAGTTATTGACAAAATCCTTTTTATTTAGTATTATTAGAACTCTTATAATGCCCTTGGCGCATAAATAACCATTAAATTGTATACCAAATATAATCGAATTAATTTTAGCAAAAAATTATTTAAGGAATATGGAAGAATGAATAAATATTTTACTTTTATTAAAGAACAAAAATTTATTTTTTTCGAAAATACAAAACTATCAGCACTTGAGAAATGAAAAATTCACAACTTATTACATTAGGCACTCTTCATTGTATTTTGTCCATATTTTTTAGCAATTTAAAAACTGCAGAATCAATTTTATTTCATTTTTTATGTCCCTTTGTCTCCTTCTGTTGGATATATTTTCATAATTTCCCTGAAAGTAATAATTTTATTATCAATAAATAATATTTATTCAGCATTACCTTTTTACACAGTTAAACAAATGACAATAAAAAGAACTGACAGATGCAATGGATTTGCTTGTACATAGGCACTGTGTACAAAAAGGAGAAAGATACAGGTGCAATAAAAGAATAAAATGAGAAAGAAAATTGATTTAATGTAAAATAAAATTATTACTAATATTATTACTAGATGGTAATATTATAATTATATAATGTTATCTATCTTCTTTGGTCATTCTAGAAATTACTAAATCAGAAAAACTATTTTGTTCGTAAGAATACAATTCAATCTCTATTTCACAATATCCATTTTGACAATGTTTTCTTTAATGCAATTTTTCTGTTACTTAAAACTGAGACGAACTGCCAATTTTTAAAAATTCTCAAGGTTGTAATGTAACGACTTTTTTCCTCAAATGTTCTATCGATCATAATAATTTATTTAATGAAACATAATTTTTAATTTAATGAGCAATAATAATACAACTCCAATTTACCTTCGTATGAATTCGAGTGGTGATTCTAATTTTGCAGAATACGTATATCTAAAAACGTAAATAATATTATCACACCTTCAATGACGTCTTTACAAAATACTGGAACTTTTTGTTCCAGGATCACAGTTATTTACTTTGAACTTACTATGTAGCACTGATTTCCTCATCTTCAGTTTTTGACTTAATTTGTTTGGTCCATTGTTATATGTAATCAACACAATCAACAAATTATACACTTGCAATCTGCAGCACATATACATCAATAGGTAGAGATTAACCAATTTCATATTCCTTGAAAATAATATTATATAATATTAATGAAGAACATAATATTAAATAAATAATACTAATTTATAATTAGACTTTACCTTCACAAATCCAATATTCCTGAATTACTTCAGTTTCTCTCGATGTTAACCGCCTACCGCTCTAGGAAACTGCTGTGATGAGAACAGGAAGGGAGGAATAACATGAGGAATAACTAAAGCAATGTGGAATATCGTAAAAAATACGACCACGTCATCACGATATTTCGTAGAGATGTTGTTTCAAAGAATAATGAAAGAGAAACAAGTAATCCAGAAAAGTTGCGAATCTTTTCAACCAACACTTTTCTAGAGTTGCGGTTGATCTCACGAAGGGACTAAAACCACAATATTCAACATCACATGCTTCTCAAAAAAAATTTCAGTACGATGTTTACTTACGAAACGTCTTCCAACGAAATCCTCAGAATAGTCAGTAAACTAAAAAATAAATATTCATCTGGTTTAGATGAATTTCCGGATTGTTAATTAAAAACGTGTCCACCTGCCATTATACACCCATTACCTCACATTTTCAATACTTCCTTGTGCACAGGAGTATTTCCAGATATTTTCAAAACAGCAAAAATTAAGCCTCTTTTTAAAAAAGGGAACAAAAATGAAATTCAAAATTACCGGCCAATTTCTCTTTTGTCAGTTTTCTCAAAAATATTAGAGAGGCTTTTTCTATACGCGAATGGAAACTTTTCTCAGGACAAGCGTTTTCAGACTCACAACACAGTTTTAGAAAATCAAAATCTACGGAAACTGCCATTTTTTCTTTCCTTAAAGATGTTGCTTCATCAATTGACCAAAATGAAGAACCCATTGCGATAGTTTTGGATCTTTCGAAAGCTTTTGACGTTATTAACCATAACATCTTGCTCTCAAAATTACCTTCTTATGGAATTCGTGGTATTGCCCTAGATTGGATAACCTCGTACCTTAAACATCGATCTCAAAGAGTAGAAATACCGTACTGGCACAAAAGGACATTATTTACTTATCTTTTCAATTCTTTCCCATTTGAACATGGGGTCCCACAAGGTTCGATCTTAGGACCTATCCTCTATCTGTTGTACGTAAACGATATGCCATCATCTATTAAAAATGGAAGAACAGTTCTGTTTGCCGATGACACGAATGTTCTTTACAAAAAAGAAACAATAAATAGTACAATTTCAGAACTTTCAAATTGGTTTTGTAATAAATTATCAGTTAACGAAGGAAAAACTGTCTCAATGCAATTTTGCGTTTCAAATCGGCAATCATATGCTCTATTGAAAATGAACAATATGCAATTAGCTGATGTTAAGGTAACAAAATTTCTAGGTCTCTCAATTCAATCAAACCTCAAACGGAATGTACATATAACATAATTAAACGCTAAATTAAGCGCATTATGTTATGCATTGAGAATTCTTTTTAATTCTGTCAGCCTTCATGCAGCTCGTTGCGTGTATTTTGCAAATGTACATTCCCACCTGAGATATGGCATACTATTCTGGGGAAGCTCATCCTTTAGTGACCAGACATTTAGATTGCAAAAGAAAATTATCCGAATAGTGAAAAAATGCCATCCACGTGATCCCTGCAAGCCTCTTTTCATTGAGCTTGGAATCTTACCATTGCCTTGCCTATTTATTTACGAATCTGTAGTATTTGTCAAAACTGACGTACTTAACGGTGGGAACATGTTTTCATGTAATACTGACATTTATAATTACAACACCCGACGTAAAAATCATGTTCATCAAGTATCAGAATCAACAGCTCACTACAAGAAATACACATTCAATACATGTACGTTACTTTACAACGCATTGCCAGATGAAATTAAAGAATTAAAATTGGTACACAAATTTAAGTTTAAAGTAAAATCTTTTCTGCTGCAAAAGTGTTTCTATACAATTAAAAACTATACTGATCGTCAAAAAGAAAAATAATGTTTACTTTAACAAAATAATGATATAGTATAATGAATTAGTTTACATTTGCATTGTATATTTTTTTCAAAGACTTAAATACCTGTAACAAGTAATGTACTTCAGCTTCCGGGTCAATGACCCCCATCTCGATCGGGTTTTTGTTCAGTTTCCCTGATCCATTGAGCAAATGCTGAGATTGCCCCTTGATTTGCTTCTGGACGTAAATATAGCTCAACTTTGCGCATGTTTTGTTGAGCTTTCCTTTTGCTTGTAATGGTAGTAGAGTTTAGGGTTAGTTTCTATTTTGTTAGCAATACAGAAAAATCAAATCTGTTCGTTCGTTTACCGTTACAAATAAGTTTTTCTATAATTTGGCAACGAAAATATCTATTTTCTGAAATGTTAATCTCTCGCTTTTTTAAATTTATTATTATTATTATTATTATTATTATTATTATTATTATTATTATTTTCATCTTTCAAATATTAATAGTTAAATTGTTGGGAAGGGATTCTGAAACTCCAGAAAGCGTACGCAGATGATTTTCTCCCCCATACGTCACATACAGTTTTTGACTGTTTCTTACTAAATAAATAAATAAATATGCTTCATTTACACGTTTCACACGTTTGCATTTCAAAGTGATGACGTTTATATATATATATATATATATATATATATATATATATATATATATATATATATATAGTGACGTTCGTGACCTGGCCACAAACTTACACGGCACCCTCACATCTTCGACGGTGACGGAGTGATTAATAACATCGGAAGAGCAGCACGGAAGAGAAAAGGCGCGACCTGTCGGTGGCGGCCAGAAGCAGCGGCGGGGTAATTTCGACGGAGGGGCGGCGCGCATAGGGGTTCTATGACGTCAGGGCCGCATTTATACAGCGGAGCGGCGAAAAGCTGCCTTCTTCTTCTCTGTTAATCCGACGACACGGGCGAAAGCACTAGTTCTATGAGTCTGGTAGCGTAGGCGAACGCGTAAGTTCTCTACGAATTTGGTAGTGAAAGTGAATAATTGAGTGGTGTGAGCGTGGAGGATTAGTTGGTATAGGAATGTGATTGCAATACGAACATATTGGTAATCCACTGCAAGCTCGTTAGAAAGAAAGCGGTCAGAGCGAAGTAAGAACAGTAAACGTTTTTTTTTTTTCAAGAGTGCTCATTTCGTGCAGAGGACAGTTTTGTGAAATCCAGTGGAGACTGCGTGTATTAGCGCTGCAGCCATCCTAAGTGCAGCTGCGACGCCCAGTGTAGTAATGCAAAGATCCGATTTTGCGACGCGCCAGAGACTTGGAGCGCGGGCATACACGTTCGTGGCGAGGACGAAAAAAAGAGAAGAGGGGAGCCGGGAGCAGATGAAGCGTACGAGAGAAGGGCCTGGTTTGACCGATCGCGTGACGGACGGGCGAAGCGAACGAGAGAAGGGCCTGGTCTGACCGAACGCGTGACGGGCAGGTGAAGCGTACGAGAGAAGCTGGAGTGGTCTCGCTGCGACACCGGGAAGCGGGAGTGCCAAGGTAGCCTTCGAGCGAACTGGAGAGCGCCGTAAAGGTAACCGAACTTGCGAATTTTCGTGCGAAGATTGGTGCGGACCAGAAAGTGGATAACGGCAAATTTGCGTGGTATTTCATGTGAGAAACTCCCTAAATTCAGTATAGAAAGACTGTCACCTTTTAAACAAATTCGTGGAGGTTTAAATTCTGCCGAAAGTATGCCTTGTTTGATTTTGCCAAAGGCCAAAACCTTGTACAATTTTACGGTAAAGTTATGTAACTAACTGGCTTCATTCTGTGTTATTGGGGAAAGATGAAGTTGTTCCACTATTTGATGAATGTGTATATTCTTTTTTATGATTTAAATTGTACGTATTATAGTAGATTTCCATGTTACTTTGTTACATCACTTTCTCATATCCCAAAAGATCCTGCCCCCCGAGATATTTAAGCTCGAAAGAGCATTCTATCAAGGCGTTTCCACGAGTGGAGGCGTTACAATATATATATATATATATATATATATATATATATATATATATATATTTGATTTTACAACACACGTTTTAGAAAAGACTACTATTGCTCTACCACGTAATAATACGTTGCAACGCTTCAGAATACGAATGAATGTGAAACACTTTGAGTACCTTTGAGTGCCTGAATAGACAGGCTGCGAAACCCGTCACCCTTTGTCTTGCCTGCAAAAGACAGGAAGAGTTCGGAATTTCCTAAGCTCCTAATCCGTACCCAGAATAATCCCAGAGGAGAGCAGACCGCTGGCAAACGTTGCAAAAACACATCACGACCATGAATGAATATTATATGTTCAAATACAATATATAACTAAATGGTTTTGTAGAAAAAGGATAAATTATTGTACATAGTCAAATATAAAGCTCAAACAAAAAGTATATTTTAAATTTATTATACGTTAGTTTAAAGAGTGGAAGAAACTAGTTTTAAGTTTTTAAACAGTATCTATGTTCCATGTGTTCCGTAATTATATATCCAATATGGGTGAATTTTAATTTAAACATTATATTTAATGACGACATATATTAATCTCTCTTTCATGAAAAAGTACTAAGTTCTACGTACTGATATACATGCTATCTACTTTGATTTTAATTAAAGCATTAAATTTAATATACAAGTACGTTAATATCCTCTTAATACACAAGGTACTACATTGATTTTCATGTACCGTCGTATATTAAATCTACATTGATTTTAATTTACGCATTAAATTTATTGTACAAGTATATTAATCACCCTTTAATGTGCAAGGTAGATTAATATTAATTTACAGTCATACATTAAATTTAATGTAATTTCTGACAATGCATCTATCGCCGCCCAAAGTAGATTTTTTTGAAATTTTCTTTTTTTTCGGTTTCCTAATTGTAGAACAGAAATATTACTTTAAGAATATTACAGATGAGTAAAACCTCGTCCAAAATAGCAATTTTCATTGAAAAATTCAGAGCCGTTTTTAAGAAAATTGGCGTTTACGCATTACTGTAAATGCGAAATTTGAAGCTCTTTTTCATAGGAATCTATTGAGTTTACGAAAAAATTCGAATTACTTCCGCACACAAATGCAATAATGAATACAAATGGTTGAAAATGTGCATTTTATCGACGTGAGAGATATTAAAAAAAATACATTTGAGTAATTTTTTTAAAAAAAGGGTTACAGGAACATGAACTTTATCTCATTTTTAATAGTGGAATTTGCACTACCCGTCGGAAAAGTTCGAATAAATGTCGGACGAATAAATGTGGAGCCATTTTTGAAAAAATTGAAAACGTCCCAAGGGCTTCATGTAAATTTAGTTGTTTGGTTGGTTAGTGATTTCGGGAGCGTCAACAGCTTAGGTCATTAGTCCTGTAAGTGTAGTGCATGCTTCTTCTTCGGGAGAAGGCTGTGATCTTCCCCCGATGGATGGCGAGATCCGGCGCCGACCTGCCGTCGGCTAGTGGGGTTTCCCCCTAACCACGACTCTCCCACCAGCGGGGCACCGCCCCAGCCTGGACAAGCTCTAAGCTCCCGACTGGTCTCCCGGAATATGTGGTAGTTTAGTGCATGTTGGTGTAAGTGTGTGTGTAAGGGGAGAGGATAGGACAAGAGAGAGGAGGGACATACCGCGCACGGTCCGTGGCCCGTTTGTTAAGGTACTGCTCCTGCATTCACCTGGTGTTGATCGGAGAAACCACGGAAAACTGCCGGTCAGAGCAGCCGGCCGCTAGAATTCTCCTCCAGACAGCGACTGAATTCGACCTGGCTTAAAAGCTAGTGTCGACAATCTCGAACCTAGGACCTCCCGCTGCAGTGACAGCAGTTGATGCACTGACCTACCGCATCCGGGGGCTTCATGTAAAGTACCCCCAAATTTTCAAGAATGTTTTTCAAAATTTCAAAGCTTCAACTGGAGCCAGATGGACAGGGGTTTCTTCAATTTGGAAAAAATGTATGTATGGTTTAGCCGCTAGTAGTGCAGTAGTCGCTAGTGTTAGTAGCCGCTAGCAGACAGACAGACTGAGGCACAGATAGACAGAGAGGCAGACGGACGGAGAGACGTTTTGAAAAGGAAAAAAAATATGTATCAGGAGACATCAAAATGTGTATTTCTTTGAAATCTCGAAATATATTCTCTGCAGCATTACACAACTTCTCTGTACTACGTATACTTCTCCGTATACTCGTACGTATACGAGAAAGTATAGTGGTGTTACAGAATAACACACTTTCTCGTTCTAGTTTTCTTATGTCTTTGGTCTACGCTGGCCTTTCAATGTGGCCCCATCCTCCTGCTGGCTGCCATCTGTCGCATGTGCAAAAGTGCATTTTTTAAATATCTCAATATTTTGGTTTCCTAATGGTAGAACCGATTTATTACTTAAAGAATATTATAGATGAGTAAAATCTTGTCTCATACAGCAAATTTCGTTGAAAAATTTGGAGCCGGTTTTAAGAAAATTATGTTTAAGCGTAACTGCAAATGCGAAAAAAGAAGCACTTTTTCACAGAAAATTTTTGAGTTTTCGAAATGCTTCATTTGATGTCTTTGGAGATTCTGTGACTCACAAATGCAATTGCTGGAAACGTGCGTATTAATGGCATGAGATATATTTCGAAAGAATAACATTTGTGTAAGTTTTGGAAAAACAAAAGAATACCCCAAAATGAAGTTTATACCATGTTAAACAGTGGGATTAGCACTCTACATTGGAAATATTTGAGGATAAAATTTGGATCCATTTTTGAGAAAATGGCATTTGACCGTTTCTAAAAATGTGGATATTTGAGATCATTTTCAGAGAAAACTCGAGTTTTCGAGAAACTTTATATGATGTTATTTCAAGTACATGTTCTCGTAAATACAATAATGTGAACAAATCGCTGTTAATGTATATATTAACGACGCGTGTAGCTGCTCTAAAAGTATATTTTTGTAATTTTTGAAAGGAAAAAAAGTATAGAGCAATATGGCGTTTATATTATCTCATAGAGTACATTTAGCACTATCTCTACCAAAAGTTTAATGAAAAGAGTTGGTGCTGTTTTTGAGAAAATCTAGTTTTGTCATTTTTTTTAATTGCACATGTTGCACTCAATATTGCGCGAAAAATACTAAAAGTTTCAAAAAATGTAGATGAAATTAATGATAAAACAAAATGTGGAAACAAATATGAAGGAAAAATCTCTATTTCCAATTTTGTTGTTGGAGGAAGACGCCGAAAAAATTCAAACTTTCGCAATTTTCAAAAATTTAGAGTTTTCAGGGGAAATCGGACGTATGCCATCTTTATATCTGTATTTTACTCTATTTTTGTAAAAAATTTGAAGAAACTAGTGGTGCTACAAAGTGGCACAGACTTTTTCAAAGTAACGTTTTCTAATTCCTTGGTGTGGTCTAATTTTACGATCTCGCCCCATCCTTTTGCTAGCTGCCATGTGTCGCCGCCCAAAATAATTTTTTTGAAACTTTTCTCAAGTTTTCGGTTTCCTAATAATAGAACCACAATATTACTTGAAGTCATTTGAAGCATATTAACTGGCAAATGCGATAGTGTTTACAAATTGCTAAAATGTACATTTTAATTTGAATATAAAATTAGACCTTCTGACGTGTGATTTTAAATTAAACGTAAGTCTCGGGGCCACGAAGGCCGTCTTCCCAGAAGACAACAGTTGCGAAGATTGCTACAGGAAATATTGTCCGTTTAATTTAAAATCACGTCAGAAAATCGAATTTTATACTCCAATTACTATCAAATACTAACATCATCATTGCATTCGATCATTGTATTCCTCAAATCTATCCATTGCTGATGACAAAAAAAAAACGAATTCCATTTAAGGAATCAAAGATTGTTAAATTTTTCAAAAATTAAAAACATTTCAAGTACCATCTCTTCGGAATATTACTTGCTCCATGATTCCGTATTGTTGAGCGAAAACTGCACTTCGAAATCGCGAACCGTTTAAAAGTTCTGGGGATGGCTCATAGTTGGTGAGACATTCTGTACAGGGCTTCATCACATATTTACATTCACAATTCTGGGTCTACGTATTTTTTCCGCACTTCTGGAAGAACGGTTGACGTCACTCCATGGCGTGTGGTGTCTCAACGTGGCGTGTGGCTGCCAGGGCCGCGTGAGCTCGAGGCGCCGAGCGGAGCAACGCGGAAGGAGGCGGGTCGCGCGCTACGTTGGCGAAGGCGTTCGCCCTCACTTTCCCTGCTCCCCGCCCCGCACCGTGCCCCGCTCCGCCCCGTGCCCCGCCGCGCCCCGCCGCGCCGCGCCGCGCCGCGCGCAGCTGGCGGAGAGAGAGTCCGGGATGGAGTTGCGCAACCGGAATTGCGCTGTGTTATAATTGCTCCTGCAAGTGTCAGTGGCTCTCCTGGAAACGGTCGCCGGTCATCCAGCTCCGCTGTCCGGGACTGAGTTGCCGAGAGGAGAGTGGGGGGCTCGGTTTGGGCGAAAAAGAAGAAAAAAAACTGAGTGCGTGCGTTTGCGCCCGCGCGCACGTGGTAGTAAAAAATCAATGTTCAAGGTTGTTTTCAGCTGTAACTTCGGCGCCGATCGTAGTTGATGGAAAATCATTTTTCTTATTTTTTTTTTTTTTTCACAATATGCAACGAAAACCTCTAAAAAAATTTCGATTCTAAAACTCGTTTTGTGGAGTTCCGGTACCACAAAAATGGATATTTCTTGATCCGATACGTAATAAATTATTTCCTCTAACACGCTGTGCTGCCATGATTTATGGGTCCGAGATACTTAAAAATTGGTTGACGGCAAAACATCTGTTCTTCTGTCTCTCTGCCCGTCTGTTCGCCTGTGAGTCCGTCCGTCTGTCCGTCCATCCGTCTGTCCCTCAGTTTATTTGTCCGTCCGTCTGTCCGTCCATCCGTCTGTCCCTCCGTTTATTTGTCCGTCCGTACGTGGTCAACAGTAGAGTCTACCTTACAGACAATTTTTTTCCACAATTGATATTCCTCTATTAATCTGGCCCAACTCATCGCCCTAGAATATTAAATGAATATTTTGATTTTTGGAGGTATTTACATGAAGTTTTATCAACATTTTCATTTTTTTATAAAAACTTCATTTTTTCTATCATGCGCTTACGAATATAAGAGAAAGTATTGTAGTCGTGCGCCGAAAACCGGGAATTTTTGACAATACAACTCATATTGTGGGGATCTAGTATCGAAAAAGTGGATAAATCCTGATCTTGAAAGTCGTAAATTAGTTTCTCTTACACGTGGTGTAGTCAGAATCCATGATTTGTGGGATATTGATACCGAAAAATTGGTTGACGGCAAAGTGACTATCCGTCCGCCTGTGGTCAACGCTAGCGCCTAAACCGTACAGCCGATTGTCTCCAAAATTGATTTCTCCGATCTCTGTGACCTAATTCAAGGTTTTGAAGTTTCAAACGGACATTTTGATTTTTAAAGGGACTTTAAATGAAGCCTCAAAAAACATGTTCAATTATTTCTCAAAAGAGACACCAATTTTTTTTAACTTTCTCCTCGAGTAGAAGAAAAGTCGCTTAAGAGAATGCTGCAGGTCTCATGTTCGTTAGAATCCCTGATTTTTCGAAAATTGAAAAAGTGCGATTTTAGGAGGGGGTGTCTTGTTACAACTACAAATTTGAAGACAGAGCTTTTTCAATAATAAAATATGTTCTTCGAAGACAGATCTTGAAATAAGGTATGTTCAATTTTGCGAAAATATGAGTAGTTTTCGTGTAATTTTGCGCAAAACATAGGCAATTTTTAATTTTAAAAAAATTCTAAAAAACCACTCCCAATTTATTCTTTAAATTTTCTACTCTAATGTATCAAGGGACTGTAAAAAGTTTGTTGCTATTACCATTTTCGGTGAACTCTCCGCACTTTCTAAAATTGCCAAAAGTCAACATTTCAAAAGAACAAAATTTAAAAAAAGGTTTTAACCTTAGACAAATTGTTGTAAAAAATCATTCCTTTAAAAAAGGCCATGTACAAAGTTTTTGAAAAAACGAATAATTTTCTCGTAATTTGTGCTTAAAATGAATCCAAATTAATACAGAAAAAGCATTTTTTTAAAAACCGCTTCATGTGTTTTCTTAATTTTTTTCACGGATAGAAGGGACGTCGAAAAGAATGGAGTGGGTCTCATTTTCAGTGAACTCTCTGAAATTTCCAAAATCGCATATTTAGAAATAATGCGAGAAGGTATGCGCTGTTGTAACACCACTAGTTTACTTTCTCGCTACTGCTTAGAGAAAGTATTGAAATGCTGCGGGAAAGAAACGGCGAATTTTCGACAGAAAAATGGTAGGACGAACACTGACGAAAACGTGGATAAAACGACTTCTGACGAAAACTGACGGAAACGTGGCCGTTTCTTGTTTCTATATATATTAAATTACTTTCTCTAACACGTTTTGTAGTCTAAATCCATGATTTGTGGGTCTTTGTTACCAAAAAATCGACTGACGGCAAAACGTGTCTGTGGTCAACTCTAGCTCCTGGCCAACTCTAGCGCTTCATATGAGAGTCAATAAGTTTCTGGAATTCTCAATAGTTTTTTGCGGTAACAGAGAATTGTGACAAATTATTATCCCTGAGCGAGGCTCGAGTCAGCGACCCTTCCTTCCAAAACGCTGAGTCCGTACCCTACATTTAACCAGTTCGGCCATCCGGGTCGAACAGGTTGCCCTTCTATTAATAGTCATAAGCGCATGGTTGTTTCAGTTCTAGAATTATGTATTATGTAGCATAATGTTAGCAAAATGTGAAAATGTTAAAAAAAACGTTCTTTCGACGGCAAAAGATGACAGCTGGGAAAAGAATAAGACATAATTCAAACACTAGTCGAGATTAAAGAGATTCGAAAACTAATTAGTCCGGAAGGATCTAGCACAACTAGTTTATTAATTTACCAGACGTTACATATGAGGAGAAACGTTAATGAACAAATTTCGTGCAGGTTTTGAGAAAATATTTTTTTTAGAAATTGCGTAAATTTCAGACACGAATTAAGCGAAATCAGCTCGTTTCTTGAAAAAATGTACATCGCCTTCTTTAAAGAGCTGATTTTTTCCAATAGAATTTGTTTAAAATCGCTATCTCCAATTTTGTAGTTTTCAAATGTTCACTTTTTGGCATTTTCGAATAAAAAAAATGATTAGCCGCAAATGAGACTAGCACCAAATGTTTTCACATCCCTTACTACATAAGAGGAGAAAATTTAAAGAAAAAAATGGAGCAGTTTTTTAGAGAAAAAATTGCCTAGATTTTGTGCGAAATTACACGGAAACATCTCATATGTTCGAAACATTAAACCTGAACTTATTCAAAGATCCGTCTTCAAGGATCAGATTCCATTAAGGAAAAAATCTTCAATATTACAGTTGTAGGAAGAAGCCCAAGAAAAACGCTCTTTTTAAATTTTCAAAAAACTGTGATTTCAACATACATGAGACTATCGCCATTCTCTTAAGCGTTCTTTACGCTATCCGAAGACAAAGTTTGATCAAAAAATTTGGTGCCGTTTTGAGAAAATTTTGAAAATGTCTTTCTAAATTCATGTGAAATACCCTCAAAAATAAAAATATCCGTATGAAACTCCTAAAGTCACGAGATCATATAGATATAGGTAGAATGGGGAATATCAGTTTTGAAGAAAATCCCTTGAACAGTATAGGGGCTAGCGTTGACCACAGACGGACGGACGGACGGACGGACGGTCGGAGGGACAGACATTTTGCCGCCAATCTACCTTTGGGTATCGAGAACCAAGAAAACATGGATTCTGGTTACACCATGTGTTAGAGGATTATTTCATAACTGTAGCAGCAGGATTTATCCACTTTTCGTTACCAGAGTTCGAGAATAAGTTTCTCTTGAGAAAATTCGTCGTTTTCCGGCGCACGATTTCATAACTTTCTCGTCTTACGAATACTTCGTAAGATGGGAAGTCAGAAAGCAACTAAAAAAATCAAAATATCCGTTCCAAACTCCTAAAACCTCGTATTCATTCAGATCGATGGGGGAATATCAATTTTAGAGAAAATCGGCTGAACGGTTTAGGTGCTAGCGTGACCACAGACGAACATACAGACGTTTTGCCGTTTGGTATCAAGGACCCATAAAACATGGATTCTGGCTACACCACGTGTTAGAGAATTTTTGTCTAAATTTAGCAACTGTATTTATCCACTTTTTTGTCAGGGTTGGACAATACGTTTTTATGCCGAAAATTCGCCGTCTTCCGGCGAATGATTTTATAACTTTCTCTTCTAACGAAGTAACTTCGTAAAGGCAAAGTATAAAGAGATGTGGTGCGAGTCCCATTTTTGGCGAATTCTTCGTATTTGCGAAAATTTCCAATATTCCGTGTTGGTAAAATTTTGTGTAGAGACAATTACATTTTTAAGTGTCGGTCCAAGTTAGGATGTTACGGCTCTTCTGTAGCAAAGTACGTGCAAAGTACGTGCACGAGCAAAGTATGAGTGACGGTCAGTTAACTCCAACCCAGCGGGCGCTCTTACGCATCGTATCCGACTTCAGCCAATTAGCTTCAGACACCAGTCTGCGTCACAATTTTAGCGCGAATTTTAAATGAAGCCAGATACCAAAATTATCACCTCCTTACAAGACATTGAAACAGATTTATGAAGCATTTCTTCTAAATATTGCATTCTGTACACCTTTATCGTGTTATTTTTGGTTGGCTACCGTTAAAAATTGTATCTTTGTTCCACTTTCAAAATGTTTCTCAACATTTTCGCTCTCTATGCAACATGGCGGACAGCGTCTGGTCTGGCTTTTCAAACGAAGTGCCTATGTCACGTGGTTCGTGACGCGAACTGGTGATGAGCAGAACGAGCAAATATCCGTGCACCGGAGTAACTTACCCATGTTATTCCAACATGTTCCACCCTGAGTTCGAGTCTCTGCGTCGAAATACTTTTTGCTGGGTGAAACACTTTTGCATGTTCATGTAGTAATTTAACATAGTGGAACAGCAAAAAATAATTCGAGAAAGTATGTGTTGTTTTACTACCCTAGTTTACCATACGTTATTACTTGCGAGGGGACACTTAAATGAAACAAAATTGGTGCGGTTTTCGAGAAAATCATATTTTTAGAAATTGTAAACATTTTAGACACTAATTACGCAAAATCAACTCGCTTTCTGAAGAAAGTATACACGACTCTTTTTAAAGAGCTGATTCTTACAACAGACTTTGCTTGAAGCAATAATCTATCTCCAATTTTGTAGTTTTGAAATGTTTTTTCAAATTTTCGAAAATATGTAGAGTTTGCCGAAAATGGGAATAGAGCCATATTTTTTACCGCCATTTGTTACATACGAGAAAACATTTTAAAGAAAAAATGTGGAGTGGTTATTGGGAAAAAGCCTTCCTAAGTATGTGAGGGCGTTAATTAAGAATATTAGGTTATAAAGAGAAGTGAGGCATTGTGCAATGTTGAGTAGAGAAATAATGAAGGAAATGTTTCAAGTGTTATAGTGAAGTGCAGTAAAGTGAAGGAGAGAGCAAAGCCAGTGCAGGGCGGACTTAATTACGCAAACATTCAGTGCAGTTTTAGATTACAGCCGTTACTTTTCTTTTTCTTCATGCAATTTTATGTTTATGAATTATCAGTTTTATATTATTATTATTATTATTATTATTATTATTATTATTATTATTATTATTATTATTATAGCATTATTATTATTATATTATTTGCATGAAATTTATTACTTTATTTATGTAAATAACTGCCACTGGGTTACACCCAATTGCAGTTTAAATAAATTTATCTTATCTTAATCTTTAAAATATTTTTTTTAGAAATTGCATCAATTTCAAGCTCAAATTGCGTGAAATCGACACTGTTTTCCAAAAATTGTTCATGAACGTTTCTAAAGAGCTGATTTTTTACAGCAGACAAGGACCAACAAAACCCGGATTCTGGCTACATGTGTTTGAGGACTTTTTTCTATATTTAGCAACTGGATTTCTCCCCATTTTCGTTTCCAGGGCCCGGCATTAAGAAAATGAAACTTCCCATTTTCCGGCACACGATTCAATAACTTTCTCTTCTTACGAAGTACCTTCGGCCGAAAGTTATTTATTAAAAATTTGTCAGATAGCAATTGTCTTAGAATGGTGTAGGTCCTATTTTCGTTGGAATTCCTGATTTATAGAAAATTGAAAAGTTAAATTTTTTCTGTGCCTTCCTACAGCTAAAATATTGAAGGTAGAGATTTTACTTTCTCACTATCGCTTATGCAGAAGAGGAAAAAGTTATGTGATGCGGTGCGAAAAATGGCAAATTTGGGGAAGAAAAACTCTTGTTACAGGGCCCTGGTAACGAAAAAGTGAAAAATCCATTGCTAAATTTAGAAAAAAATCCTCTAAAACGTGGTGTAGCCACAATCCATGATTTGTGGGTCCTTGCTACCGAAAAAAAATTGTCGGCAGAAACGTCTGTCCGTCCGTTTGTGTGAGAACAACCCTAGCGGCTGAACCGAACAGCCTATTTTCTTCGAAATTATATTCATCAATCAATGTGTAGCGGCCCCTCGAATTTGAAACTGATATTTCAATTTTAGGGGGTACTTTTCGTGAAGTCTCTGGGAGATTTTCAAAATTAAGAAACAGACTCCATTGTTTTTTATTAAATTTGGTTGTAGGATAATGTGAAGAACATTTAAGAAATTGGTGCGTGTCTCATTTTCGTTGAAAACCCTGATTTTTCGAAAGTTGCAAAAATTCAGTTTTTTTGCCGATTTCCTACAACTAAAATATTAAATATAAGAGTTTTCCCCTTTAATGGAATAAGATAGATTCCTTCAAGATAAATTTTTAATTAATATCAGGTACATCTTTTCAGAAAATTTCAGTATTTTTCGCATAATTTGACGCAATTTTTAAATTTGTTTAAACAATTTTTTCTCAAAATCGTCTCCAACGTTTTTTATTAAATTTTGTTGTTGGGAAAAATGGAAAAAAATCAATTTTTTCGGCGTCTCCCTACAATTACAATTATGAAGATAAACATTTTGTATTAATGAAATTTCTTCATAAAAACAGATCTAAAAATAATCCCATGGTCAGGTTTTTAAAAAACATGAGTATTTTTTGAAACATTTTGTGTCAAACAATAATTTTTTATAGTCTTTACACATTGTTTATTTAAAAAACCTCACATTTTTTATTAAATTTGGACCTTATATAGCGTAAAGGACTTTTAAGAGAGCGGTGATTGAAATGTCTGATTTTGCGAAAATTCAAAAAAATTAAAATTTTTTGGCATCTTCCAACAACTACAATTGTGAAGAATCATTTGTTTCGTAATGAAATGTTTTTATTAAAAACAGATCTTCAAATAAGACCATGTTGAATTTTTTGAAAATATGAGTATTTTTATGTAATTTGGTGACAAACATAGTTGTCAGCTCCGAATTTACTGCGCTTCGTGAATGTATTTCTATGCAGTTGGATGCTTCGTAAGTTAGAATATCTATATTAGTTCATATTTCTTTGCTCGTTTCTTATATTCGGGCTTTTGTTATACAGTTACAAACTGATCTTTTAGAAATTATTTAAAACATATTTGAAATATTTGAAATAAAATTGCTAGCCTTCAGGGGATATCAGATTGGAATGCAACAATGGCTCGCCAACAATGACTGGAGCTTAAATTGTTACTTACAGCTTATTGTTAAGACATGATTTACTTGTATGAAAAGCAGTAATAATGGTCAAATTTGTGTTGATATTTGCTTGAATATACTTAGTTTTTGTCCAAATGTTGTACGATTTGTAATGAGTTTTACAAAAAATGACTGAGATGTGTTAATTCGGAGAGAAGTTGTATAAATAGTATTACGTAACTATTACTGAAGGCGAGAAACCATGTGCTGTTTGAGCATCACTAGTCTTCTTAATGAAATCTGTTGATTGAAGAAAGATTTTGAAATAAGGTCAGGAACAATTTTTGAAAATTTCAAAGTTCTCACGTAATTTTGCTTGAAATATAACAATTTTTTTCTCAAACGGCACCTAATTTTTTTATTAAATTTTGACCTCGGATACGGTAAAGGACGCCTAAGATATTGAAATATAAATATCTCCTTTTCTCAAAAATTCAAAAATTTTTCGGCATCTTCCTACATCCACAATAAAATAATTTTTGTGTCTTAATGAAATATTTTCACCAAAACAGAGCTTCAAATAAGGTCAGGTTCCATTTTTGAAAACATGAGTATTTTGTGCGTGAAAATATAGGTCTTTAAATATGATTGAACAAATTTAATACTTGAAAATTTTACATTTTTAACAAGTATTTTCTTAGAAACGGCACAAAATTTTTAATTTTTTTTCACGTAGTATATAGCAAAGAACGGTAAAGAATGTGGTTCTGGCCCTTTTTTAGGGTCTTCTCTATATATTCGAAATGGTCGATTCGAAGTTCTCGAGCTTCGTTTATGGCGGTTATTACACAGAGCGCTCTGACTAGCAAGTGGATAAATTTCAGACATGTAACTGTTATTTATATTTGTATTAAAATAAGAAATGATAATATAGTGATATAATTTACGTTGGATACACCTCCTCATAAAGCACACAATTATTTAAATAAAGATTGTCACTGAACTACTAAAAATATTATTACACAAGGTACCTAGAATGCATTATTACATACATAAATGTTATTCATACATAAATGTTATTGCATACATAAATGTTGGAGTTTAAATATTGCTCATCGTTACTAAAATAAAGTAAATTGTAAACTAATGTTTTGTTATATGACTGCTCTCCGGGGCATCTATAACTATTCGAAAACGTTAATTATGAAGAGACTAATTATGGATTTGTTTGGTTGTAAGTCTTCATTTAAAAAGAAAATGAAAAATTTCAGAGTGAACTTAGGATGAACTTGGACACTACGAAAAACAAACTTATGAATTCGAAACTGAAGCGATAGTGTTCAAGAACAAACGGCTCATAAAAACTTTCATAAAAGCCACAAGACTGAAAACAAATTCAATTTATGGCAGGAATGGCGTTTTTGCAAGAATTAATCACAAAATATGCGCCCATTATTGCCATTGCCCGTTGGAGCATGCGGCCATTGTTACATCGTTCATTGAGAGATGTGTTGATATGAACAGAAATTGCGGTACAATAATATTACGTAACCGTTACTAAGTACGAGAAAGTATGTTCTGTTTTAGCACCACATTTTTTTGCAATTAGAGGAAAGTACGCTTTTTTGTGGTTCTTTGTGATGTTTCGGAAACGCAAAACTTCAAAAATTTTTCGATGCCTTCCTACAATTAGAATATTAATGACAGAGATCGTTTCTTGCCCTACCGCTTACTTTGTACCGATGATGATGATGATAATAATAATAATAATAATAATAATAATAATAATAATAATAATAATAATAATAATAATAATAATAATATCAATACCCTGGAATCTCTCGCATAATATTTTACCAACCTTAGTAGAATTGAATAAATAATAGCAACGAACCCGGTTGGCAAATTTTGATAAGCGGAAAGGTTCCTCCGCAAAACAAACTATTTTGTATCGAAACCCGAACTACAGGCTTAATAGACCAGCTGTCGAAATAAGCAACCAACCATCTTCTCGCATCCACCGAAATGAGAGCTCAAGTAAGTGTGATAATAATATAAAGAACAAGTAATGATGTAAAAACGTTCGCAACAATGTCCTTGGGCAAGCGCTGTGCGGCCCAAGTATATACTCTCTTGCTTTGTGCAGGAGAGGGGGGCCTGATTCAGCGGAGAGCAGGCGCGCCGACCCTTGTCGTAGGTCGGGGAATGACGTCTCAAGGCTCATGAGTAGACATCGGATGTTTAGGCACTAAAAAATCGTCTTTTAAGCGCCTAAAAAGGCACTAAAAAAGTCAAGACTAAGGAGGGAAAAGGCACTGTCATAAGTTACATACAATAAAATGGAAAATTGTAATTTTTGTAAACTTAAATGCACAAAACCGGTTCGTATATTTTAATGTAAAACTAGATTTATATATTTACAACTCTTCTACATTTGATTCTTAATAGTTTCCATTAACCAGTAATATTTACATATTACCAGTAACTTTTCAAGGACCACAATTTCAAATTTGCGACTACTGGGAGACAAAATCAGTTTTAATGCGGAGAAGGATATCTGAACGATGTGACTGGCATATATTTTAGCAGTCCAACACTAGCAACACTGAAACCTGAGAATTTATATTTATTTCCACTTAAAATTTCGGTTCCCTCGGCGTATTTTCAATCGTCCATGTTCTCAGATCATGGCTAGTATTTGTGAAATAGGGAAATGGAGAAAAATCAGTTGGTGTACTTTCAGGAATTCTCTCATAATTTTAAATTTCAAGACGTGAATTGAAGGTTTCGTAATGAATGGTCACGTTGGACCATCGCCGATTTTCCGAATTCTTAACATTGTATATAAATATACTAAATAAAAGGCACAAAAAGTCTTTAAAAAGGTATTTAAGTAAAAAATAGGCATTAATGCTAAAATAAGCGAAAATAAGCATTATAAAATTCCGTCCATTATTTGTCATGATTCGTGGACATATATTATCAGCCTTAAAAAAGTTCTCTAGAAAAAAATAGGCATTTCCCTAAACATCGGATGTCTACTCATGAGATTCGCTGCCAGAAGAGGCACTACAAAATATGAGTATTTTTTCTGTAATTTGGTGACAAACATAGTCACCTGCTCCCAATGTACTACGATTCGTGAACGTAAAATGAATGGTGTTGCTACGCAGTTGGATGCTTCTTAAGTTAGAATTTGTATATTATTCCATATTTCATTTTATTATTATTATTATTATTATTATTATTATTATTTATATATTATTTCATTTTAAATTGCGTCTTTTAATTGTGTTAAATGATTAAAACAATGATTTCGTTTTGCTTAATAAGATATAGGATTGAAGAGTAATGCATGTAAAAACAGAATAATTTTGATTAATATAAAAATATTATATTTAATTATTATATTTTTCTATCCATTTTCATCTTCTTGTTAGTGGTATCAACAATGTTAAATTGGCAAAATGTGTATCCCATACGAATTAGCGTCATTGTTGCTTGGGTATATTTGTAACCCATTGTTGTAACGCCGCACTGATAACAAGGCGATAATGATGGCTGCCTTTCGTTCGCGTTAAAATAAAATAATTCTTTAATATATTTGGAGAATATTACAATACTATAGTGTTTGATAATTACTATTATATATTTTTCGATCTATTTGCCTTTGTATCGCCATTGGTATCGTATATTTTAGTAACGTAATTATTTTACTTTCTTGCATACTGCTTACGTAGAACATTGTAAGGCTAAAAACCCCATTGGAATTGTTCTTGAGTACACTGCATACCTAATACAATGAATTCCATGCCAGAAATATAGATGGCGGCGATAGATGGCAGCTGGCAAGAGAACGGGACAATACAGTAAAGCTAGCTCACACCAAGGAAATTAGAAACCTTTACTAAGGGAAAATCTCTGCCATTCTGTATAACCACTAGTTTTTAGAGTTATAAGACTGTCTTCGATATCATTCCAAGTTGTTGTCCATCATTGCGAGAAAAGGTGAAATCAATGTTGTCAGCAATAGCGTATATTTTTCTTGGGAACTGAATTTTCAAAGATCATTAATGAAAATGAGAAAAAGGATTCCTGATAACACAGACCCTTGTGGAACACCTTTTTTCATCTATTGATTGCAACAGTTGCATAATTTGATTATTTGCCCCCGTTCAGACAGGAATTGTTTAAACCAGTGTTGCACCTCTTTTTCCTATATTCTCCATTTTTGAAAGAATTTCGTGATCCACCACAATCAATGTCATAATCGTTGAGGATATCGAATAAAGAAAGATTAAGCTTTTTGCGTTCTATTGAACAAGACCCATGATAATGTCATGATTGCCCGTAACATATAGTAACAGAGGTTTGCTCGTTGGTATCTCTTATTCACCTTCATAATGAGGGAAAATTCTCACGAATAAATGTGGTGCCAAACATTACCTTTCATAAAATTGTCAGAATTTTTTTTTACGTCGACCTTGATGTGAGAGACTCCTTTCATATTTTCCTTCGTTTTGCTGTCATTTGGATATGATAACATTTCTGTTGAAAAATCAATTATTTAATTGTAAATTTTTATTAGTTAGAATTAAATAATACATTTGAAAAAATGCCACCGCTTTAATAACTATTGCTGTCCTCTCCTGAATATAAGCGAGCATTGACAGGTTATGTATTATCAGATAGTTCTGAAGGCTTCTTTCCGTGCCTGGCTGCGGCGGATGCAAGCGAAATTCTGTCAGGAAGTCGCTGGCACCGCGCTGTTCCCGTTTCCGGAGTGTGCATACCAGCTGCTAGCAGAGCTAAAATTGTCAGTCAATTTCGTGTGGCGAATGCAAATTTCAGTTTAAAATGATACCATTTTGGGAGTTTTCGTCTCTACTTTTCTTATTTTCTTACATATTTGATTTTAGTTTTCTACAAACTAAATTCAGACAAGATATAATAGCTAACGTTCGTTGGTTTGAACTTGACCACTCATGTTCTTATTTATCTTTGTATTAGTCTTTGATTTTGCGCTCAGCCCCTTACTTACTCTAGTCTCAAATGAGACCATTTAAATTCCTTGCTTCTAGAGATTCAAAATCCCCAGAGGATCGGAGAGCTGTCCAAAGGAAGAGTGAAACGGCATGCGCATTTTAAATAACGAGAAAGAAAATATTTAGCCATTTATGCACAATCAAAAATACAATGTGACCTCTGTTAGGAGCCACAACCGCGGAAAAAAGAAACCCCTGAAAAGAAGCTAATGACTTTCTAATTCATTAATGGAAACGAGAGCAGGACAAAAAGACACTCTAGCGTTCTCGGCGACGAGACTAGAGCGTCGAGACCGCTATATCCGAGAATGCTAGCCATTATGGAGAACGAAGGATACCGACACTAGACCTGTCATCGGATAGGCCTTCAGGCCCGGCACACACGTTCCGGTATACCAGTGAGGTTTACCTGAACAGGTAAACCGGAGGGCTCAGCCAGCCGCTGCAGGCCAAACTGCAGAGGCCAGGCGACCTGGGCGGACGACCGGAGAAGAGTCAAAATGAAATTCTTTCTACCTATGCAGGCGCGTGGACCTGAGCTTGAGTGCGAGCTTGAGTCCAGCACAGTTTTTAAGTTAATTGTGACTAGTATCTTGAGTAGAGAGCGTCGGTCGCCTTTGTATTTGCTTGTACAATGGTGTTAACTAGTGTCTTTTGTGTTCACCATGTCAAGTCGAAAACGGAACCAAGTGATAGAAGAGTTTATCGAAATATTGCGGTATTGTAATGCGGTAGTTGTAAATTTCTTTCCTAGCGGAATCTAGGTGCACTTATTGAAAAGACTTCATAATGTTAATAGTAAGAGGACAGGCGTCGTCAGCTACAAAAATGTATGGGTGTTTTCGAAATTTTCCGTAACATTGAATAGCTTTGAAAGTTTGAGCTTATTACTCTCTAACTTTTCATAAACTTAGTATTCTGAAGAAGGCTCCTTCAGAAACACGTCCATTAGTTCCAAAATCCACTCGAAAGAACCGATAGTTAGCATGAACTGTTACAACAAGAACCACATTGTGACTGCCTTTGAAGATAAAGTAAAAAAGATCCGGAATTCTCTGGGGGACGATGTCTATATGTTTATCATCCATGGAATCAAGGCAATGTGGGAAATTCCATTTATCTTAAAATGTTTTAGCAATAGCTTTCCTTTTCTCAGCGGAATAAGAAAACTGAAATAAAGGCAATTTAACCATTATTTTCACAGTGTGAATGTATAGTTATGATGATCGCAGTAGCTTTATAAATTTACTTTAACAAGTAAAATAAAAATGACTTCACCGATAACCCTTCAGCCGATTTTCTCCAAAATGTATATTCCCCAATTGATCTGGCTGATGTCGCGTCCCAGTGAATTTGAAACCAATATTTTAATTTTAGGGGTGCTTCACACGACGACCCTGGCACATTTTCAAAATTTTTAAAAAAAGGCACCAAATTTTTTGATTAAATGTTCTTGTGTGGTCTCATTTTCGTCAAAATCCCTGATTTTTCGGAAATTGCAAAAGTTCAAAATTTTTTCGGCGTCTTCCTAGAACTAAGATATTGAAAATGAAATTTTTTTGTCACGAAATTTGTTCTTTAAAGACAAATTTTGAAATAAGATAAAGTATAATTTTTCGAAAATTTGTATACTTTACGCCAAATATTTCTAAAGTATAGACAAATTTTTAAAAGTTTTTTTCAAAAACGGCAGCACATTTTTTTATTAAATTTTTACCGTAAAGGACGCTTAAGGGAATGGTTCAGTTTTAATCTGCCTTCCTTCCCATCTCTACCGAGTCCACAAGCATTTTCTCATCATTTTTTCCTGATTTCCCTGAAGTGTTCAAACAAACAACTGCCGTCTTTCTTCTTCATTTGTCGTTTGCACATCTCCATAAAATTTCGTTTTTCTCTAGTTTTCCTTACACTTGATTATGCTTTATACGTAAATAAACTACGTACTTTTCCCATAATTCACATATGTTTCAATGTCTTTTTACAGTCAGTTGATCAAAATATACATATTTACTAACATATGGTTTATTTGTCATTCATTTGTCTCACGACAAGAGTTATAATTGTTCTTGAATTTATTTTGCAACACCTAATATAGATTTTTTTCTTGTCATTTCTAAAACATATCTTATTTATTTACACTGGTTTGATTAGATTTAAACTAGTTCGTCAACTCCGACTAATAAATAAATAAATGTCACTACCCTCACGAACTGTCGTTTGTCTCTACAAATATGACGTATTTTCTTTATTAAAAATATATCGAAATTGTTGGTTTTGTGCCGTGTCTGTCTATAGTAACGAGTTTATTCGCTGTTCTAAGAAGGTTTTTTCCTCTAGTGTGTTGAGGCGTGAACCCCAATGTTGGTGTTTGGAATTGAAGTTGCCACCCGCTATTCCCAAGCGATTTTATGAACTTTTCGGAATTTTCCTCTGTTATCTTATGCGTAAATGGACAGTACGTAGCCGATATTATTAAGGGACCGTATATATCTGAAATCATCACATATATTACTTGAATTTCTTTAGTTCTGAATTTATTGAGTTGAAAGTGTTTGATATTGTTACGACTAATTTACTGCACTACCTCTGTGCGCTGTGACACCCAGATGTTGAGTAATACTGTGTTCTCTGGTATCTGAAGATAAATTTTGTCAAGATAGAGGGTTTCTGATATGAGCATAGGGTCTATAAATTGTTCTTTGAGAACATTTATAAATTCTCCGCGGTGCTGAATAATTCCACTTGCGTCTCAGAGTAATATTTTGAATTTCCTCGCCATTTAATACATCTTAGAAGTTAGTGTAGTCAAGAAGTTGGAGCAGAGATTCTATTTGATCTGATTGTTGTTTTAATATCGTTTCAAATCTTTGAAATGAGTTTTCAATAATTTTGAATAGTTCCGATTGCGCTTGATTGTAGGGTGTGCAGAATGTTGTTGCGTTGTTTTGTGGATGGGGATTGTGGAAGGGGATGGACGATGGAAATCACTTCCTTGAGTTTGTTTTTGGTTTCTTATAAGTGGGAGAGTAGCTGAGTAATGGAAATTATTGATATGTGTGGAAGAGGTTGGGAGAGAAAGAAATTCTGAATTTTCTAAGATTTGTTTTTGTTTTTTCTCTTTTGGAGTAGGAGTAAATATTTTCTTCTGTTTCATGCGTATATTTATATAATCTTTGTATATGAGGCATCGTTTATAATTGTCTGGATGGATGCGAGAAAATAATGTGCTTGTAGCCGGCACTGCCTTTACCTTTTCGCAGAAATGTGTTAAGTCGTTGTCTCCGCATTTGACTCATCTGGGAGTAGGATTCGACCTAGTGTGACCATACTCTTGTCATCGATGGCACTGTACTGGTGTTTTTTTGTTTGTTTGTTTTTTGTACGATGGCTCGAATTTTACAATAGCATTTAATAGTTTATTAACTTTGTATATTTCTGTTACTTTGATGTGGTTCTGTTGTCAATGAGGAACAGGGGGAGTGATTTTTTCGTTATTCCGTTATGAATATTACGTACCCTTGGGCTTTCAAGTCACGTGTTATGTCTTCTATTTATATTGTTGGATGCAAGTAGCGCAATACAATACAACACGAAAAGCTATTTATTTTTTAGGTTGGATGGTGTAGTATTAAGAATTTATTCTATCTAACAATTTTATGATTTCGCGAAAAGAATCTATCGTACTAGGTAGAATTTTGACTTCACTACATATTTTGTACATGAAGTTTGTTTCTTGAATGTTTTGGCGAATCATTATGATAAATTTAGGCACAGAAGTAAAGTTTGGTTAAAAAATTGGCGGTATAGTTATGTTTGCGCCTTGCCTATCTATTTTTTCTGTTTCGTTCGTTAATGGAATTTTTTGAAGCTGATTACTGCATTATCACTATTGTTACGCCTACGTTTCTTTCGCATTTGCCATTCGTTAGTACGTACAGTTGATTTTGGTAATTCGCCGTTCTATTCAAGTGTTCACTCATGATTGTGGGGTATCACATTACCTTATCCTGGGGAAGCAAGGTCGCGCACCTCAGACTATTGCTGCTAAGCTGAAAGGTTTTGTTCTGTATGAGGGATTGACTGACAACATTCCAGTGCATCACGTAATGATTCCCACTGAAAAGGAGCCGAGAATAATAATAATAACTAGTAAAAAGTAACACAAAAGTTTGGCGCTTTACTGACTTCGTTTATCTATTTTTCGAACGTCGAGATGGTGGCAATGATAGGATAAATCTGTTTTATTTAGTCAAGCTTGTGTTTACAAATTAGCCTTTTAGAAATGATTCGAAATATATTTATCCATATTCTTTTGCCATATTATTTTTGCCAGGTTTATAACATACATATTTTCACTGAAAGAAAGGTCACTTATCTATGCATATTTCAGTATGTCACTAGCAATACATTCCACATTATATACTTTCAAAATTTCAACAAGTATAATGCAATATAGTAGAACGTGAATTATCCGTTTCCTATAAAAATTAGGTTTGCTTTTTGGGTAAACATTTTGTGAGTTGAAAATTAAAAAACCTTAAGATATATTTAATGTTTTTACATACTAATAAACACATTGCTTTTTCTCGACTATAGAACGTTAAAGGGTTCATTGTACTATTGTAAATGTTTATTACATCAGATGAGTTTGGCCACAGACACTTTTTTATAAAAGTTTTTGAAATAAAAACACTGAATCACATTATTATAAACTTTAAAGTGTTTTTTTTTTCGTGCGCTTCGTTTGTGGTGTAGTCAATATATAATAATGCGGAAATAAATTAACTTAATATTGAAAATCGTAGTAAACATTAGTAATTTAATTAGTTTATTGGTATTAGAGATAGTTATTTTTCAACTGTGTATGATGTACTATGACTAACTCATTACAAGTTGAAATCTGAGCACAGATGGAAACAGGCGTGTTTGCCAAGAATTGATATTATTCGCCCAGCGAATGCACATAGTTTTGACAATGCTGCGCTGGCAACAGCTGGCTTCTGCATAATTTGCTGCGAATACTGTAACAGTCAAATGTATTCCCGTTTCATTTGTCAAAATAAAAAATTGTTGCTGCTCCTGACTATCGAAATGAATGCAGAAATGCATCACAGGTGCTATGTTTGAATTGGACGTTTTCAAGAAATAGCTGAGATGTTAGTAGCGCAAAAAATGCAATATTTCAATATTACGAGGTTGTTTCCAATAATGCGAGAAAGTATGTGCTGTTGTAGCACAATTCGTTTTAATATGTAAGTGGTTTTCATATATTCGTGTTGTTGCTGTTGGCATATTTTTGCGTTGAATAATTTATCTCTCTGCTGAGGGTATTTATGCAATATTTTCAGTAACATAAACAGAAGTCAAGTGGTGCATATCTTGTTAAGTCCTATAGTTTGGTGGATACAACCGCTTAGGGCAACTAGGGAAAACCCCTCAGTAGTAATTTCCTTCGTAAGGACTGAAGGGTCGGTGAATTGTTTGATGCATACATTGCGCGAGAATCGAAATTATATTTATCGCTGTCGTTTACTTCGGAATTATATCTATCGGTGTCGTAGCTTTTGCAGAAGCAATCTAAGTTTACGTTGACCACAACCAACTCCCTTTTCAGAATTGTAGCTATAGATAAGATGAGATTACAGAAGAGATAGCATGAAAAGTCTGCAGGAGACCGTTTGTATCGGAAGAATCGGAAGTGCCGTCTCTCCGTAAATATCATTCTCGCTCGGATCAAGTGTCTTTCTCAATTGCAGGATTACATCTGGTAGATCCACTTCATACATATCTGGCAACTGGCACAAGTCTACACACACTATGGTCTGATTCTTTAAAAGAATATGATTTGTCATAATTTACTCCATGGCCGGGGCCTGATTTACCTACAAGGAAAACGAGCAGTTGCTCGGGGGCCACCATCCTGGAGGGGCCCCGCGTTTAAGAAAAATATGAAAAACATAATTTTGTAACATAAAATGTATTTAATCTCTAAACAAGTAATAATATACATAAATAATAAACCTAATACATAAATATTAATATACATAAGTAATGAATCTAATACATAAGTATTAATATATGTACAATAATTGTACATACACTGATACTGTACTTAAATTCGGCCCTTTACCCATGAAAAATTATTGCATTATCGGATAATAGCTTTTTTTTTAATTTTATGACTTCTTGTTTGGCATTTCTGCCGTTCAAGGGCGTTTATACATGATTTCAGTAACTGTAGGATGAACTATCTTCAGGTCTAAATGTCATTATAATAAAAAGAAAAATGATCTTGGCAAGATTTGTTGTGTGTGTGTGTGTGTGTGTGTGTGTGTGTGTGTGTGTGCAGTGCCTGTGAGACAGGCAGACAGACAGAAAGAGAGACAGAGAGAGAAAGAGAGACAGACAGAGAGAGAGAAAGATTATATTTTATGATATTTAAGGCGGCTTGAAAATGTCCTCAGGATAGCGTGAGCGGTTGTAATTCTTACCTAGATGGTAAGTTGCTGTAGCTGGGGGTTCTGGTTGTAGATCATAAAAGTTTTTTGAAATGTTGATAATATAGTCCTGAATTGATGCTATTTTTAATTCTCTATGTCATTGTTCATTGCTTATAAACTACGGAGCTTTAGTAACTTTTCTGAGGCACTTATTTTGTATAATTTGTATAATAATTGAATAATAGCTGACATAAACATCTCGTTTCCAGGTCAGCGATTGGCTAATGATGGCATAATTAATCATGAAGAAAATAAAAAATCACATTGTTTCAAAACCAGACTTAACGAGGATTCGATGGAATCGATATTCTCCGGCGATACCTAACCGCCGTATTATTGTTCAGTGATGCTCAATTTCTTGTTATCATAATTCGAAATAATATTTATTAAATTACCTTGTTCAGAATTTTTGTTTCATTCCTGAACTTTTCTCCTTCGTTTTATTCTTAATTTTACGTCATAATTTGGAGGAGACCACAAATCGTGTTGTCGGTACAAATATTCGATCATAATATTGTGACGTCGTGGGAATACACAATAATCACAGACACGAGCTTCAATGATAAATATGTACAGGTTTATTCACAATATGTACAGTAATAATTTAAGTTACTCAGCTCTGGTAAATCTTTACTTCCCTGATTGCAGGAGCGATCCTTAAAAATGAATAACTGACTCGTGGCCCGCGCCACTCCTCAGCGAGCCTCCCGCACACAGCAGACAGCTCCGGCGACCTCAGTCACCCGTGGATATAGTCCACAACGGCGTCGCAACACATGGGTTGCCGCACGAGCCTAGCTCGGCTCCGCACCGCCCTGGGCGCAAGTTTTGTGCGTTCGCACGAGGGTTCCCACTCAGCTCAACAAACCCCGCCCCCGCGCTCTGCGTTCGCTCTTATATAGCTACCACCCACGTGACCTGAAACGTCACTGGGTTTTGCTCACGGCCCGCGCTGGTCGCTTTGTCGGGAATTTTTGGACATCCATTTCCATGGATTCCAAGAATTTGTCACGCGGCACGCGGCAAAAATGCGCTGTCCCGTACTTTGGGCATCCCTTTCCCTAGCTCTTAGGATTTCTCAGAATACATCGGCGTGTCACATCCTGCCTGGCCCCTGGCGTCTAATCCTCTGCCGTCGCACCTTTGTGGCGCCCCGGCGGTTGCTAGCTGTAGCCCTACAATACGTTACAATATATTGTTCAGTACGTATCGTGTCTACTCTTTTCTTGATCGTTATATTTTAGTTATCTAAAGCTGGGTTTTGCAGATACTCCGCGCGAATAAACACCTCGCTGCTGATTCCGCCAGTATCGGAGTGATAATTATTCAACAATGCCAATATTTCCATTCACAATAGTTGTTTCCAGCGTGATAGAGTGAAACTAGAGTGCCATCGAGAGATAGGGTTGGAAGGAGCAATTTCCGGTTTTAGCCAAAGACCAAAAAGTCGCTGTTTTTTCATTGAGCTTTAGCAATTATTCCGTTTTTCAGAAAATTGCATTTTGCCCGAAATTTCTCCGATAAGTAGGGATGATATCGACATCAAAACATCTATGATTTAAAACATCGACATTAAAAATAAAACATTGATGTTAATAATAGCGTTGTAGAAACAACTAGTGGTGCTACAGAATGACAGACTTTCTCGTACTGTTTTTCTAATTTCTTTGGTCTGGCCTAGTTTTTCAGTCTTGCCTCATCCTCTTGCCAGCTGCCATCTATCGCCTCACAAATTACTTTTTTCTTAAAGTTCTCATTTTTTCAGTTTCCTAAAGGTAGGACCGAAATGTTCCTTTGAGAATATTAAAGAAGAGTAAAACCTCGTCCTATAGGGAAATATTTGGTTAACAATTTGGAGACATTTTTAAGAAAATGCCCTTTATGCGTTACTGTAAATGCGAAATTAGAAGTTCTTTCTCACAGAAATCTGTGTTTTAGAAAACTTTATGGGAAGCCATTTGAAGCACTTGGAATCACAAATGTAATAATGTTTGCAAATCGCTGGAAATTAGCATATTAACAGCGTGAGAGACATTTTAAAAAATACATTTGCATAATTTTTGAAAAAACAAAAGAATACAGTAAAATCATTTTGAGTCATCTTAAACAGTGCATTTAGCATTATCCGTACAAAAAGTTTAACGAAAAATTTAAATTCGCTTTTTAATAAATAACGTATTTCTAGTTCCGTTGTGTAACGCTGTCATTTGTTGGCTTCCGCCTGTTGAATAATAATACCCATTACGATACAGATTTCATTATGATACAGTTTCTTGACCAATCACAGAGAAGTTTACAAACCAAGTATTGATACTTCAATAATCATTGAGAATTGTTCTAGTAAATGTTTTGTTCGATGGCGTACATTAAAATTACTTTTAATGTTATATATGTTAATTCTTTTATTATCAGTAATTTTTAAGTAGAATATTATTTAAAATAAATTGGATGTAATTTTACTTTGATGCTATTTGACTAGCGCAGTGGTAGTGGAAGAGGGAACATTTGACTGACCGTTAAGATCAGAACGCAAATTCTAGTGTGTTAAATGTTGCTGCCGTGTGTTTGTCCTTAAAAACCGGCCAAATCTTCAGTTTGAAATGTATATTGAATCAGAGTTGGCGCCTCCAGAAATAAGAGAAAAAGGGAAAATGGTGACTTCGGAATTATACCCGCAACCTTTGTTCTCTCTAGCAAGCGGGCTGGTCAACCAAGGCCCCCAGCGGCAGGTAGGGTAGTTGTCCGCTAGGTGGTCTTGGCTGAATCCTGCATGTCAACTGCGACGAAACGATTCAACGTAAAAGTTTAACTTATAAAAGTTATCAGAAGTTGTAGAAAAAATACCTTATGAAATTCGATGTAATGGGTATTAATACACTCGTCATTACATCATCGTTTCATAATGTACTATTGAGCGTTTCTCAATTGCGGAAATTTGAGCTCGTCTTCACAGAAGACTCATGAAGTCGTGAGTTTTCGAGAAACATTATTAAACATCATTCAAAGTACATTTACTAATAAATGGAATAATATGAAGAAATCGCCACTAATGTAAATATTAACGTGAGATACAACTCAAAAAATTACATTTTGTGATTTGTGAAAAAACAAAAGAATATAACAAAATGGCATCTGTGTCATCTCATAGAGTACATTTAGCAATATCGCTACCAAAAGTTTAAAGAAAAATGTAGGGCCGTTTTTGAAAAATTCTTATTTTTATTAATTTTTAATATTGTATATATTTCAGGCAAAATTGCGTGAAAACTACTAAAATTTTTAAAACAATGTGCACGACCTAAATGAAAGAACTTATTATGGAAAACGAATTTCATTTGAAGAAAAAATCTCTATCTCCAATTTTGTAGAAGTAGGATGTCGCCGAAAAAAAATCGACATTTTGCAATTTTCAAAGTTCAGAGTTAACAATGAAAATCTGACCTATGCCACCTTTATTAGTGTATTTCGCTCTATTCTTACAAGAAATTTGAATAAAATATTTTAAGCCATTTTTGAGAAAATTTTGAACATGTCCCTGGTAGATAGATTTGGTTTATTTAGCCTTCTCGGCTATTTGTTATACAAAATATATATTTACATACTTTTCTTACGTCTATAGGCATACTCTGTTAACGATTTACAAAATAAATTTTCTACTTTTAAGTATTTTATATTTTTCCTTTTAAATTCTTTTTTCGTTCAGTTAACAAAATACGCTCATTAATTCCATGAAAAATCGTTGATAATCTCTATGTTAATAGCATGTGTGCAATTAAAATAGAAACTTGCAATTATGTTTTACATGTAAAACATTTGGTCTTAGAATTACTAATGTAAAAAATGTAGTCGTCAGTTGTGTTTACCAGTTCTGCAACGAACGCTGTAGCAAAACTGAATCAAAGATGACTACTTCCCCCCCCCCAACCCCCTGGTGCTCAAATCAATAACTAAATTATTCGGAAAATAATTGTCATTCAAACGAAACGAGTCATGAATGTAACTTAATAATTCGTGAAATTACGAATTTTGCTGGCAGAGAACAAGGGGTTGTTTCAATATACTTTCTCGCGTTATTAGAAACAGCTATATAATATTGCCAATTGCATTTTCTGCGGTACTAACATTTCAGCTATTATTTTAAAACGTCCAACTCAACCAAGAAGCGAGCAACGCACTATTGCCAGCGCAGCGTTATCGAAACTATGTACAATCGCTTGCCCAATAATATCAATCCAGTAATTATAATATATGCAATTGACATCAAAATAATTGTGAAAATTCTGACTGCGCACTCGTGAATTGCCTTTCGTCGTATTTTCTAAATTTTCACATCTACATTACATCATAAAAAACATCTAAAGTCAAGTCATCGCAATGACCTACTGTTCATTTTAATAAAGAAAACATTATTTAAATACGTTGTAGCCGTCAAAATGATGGCGACGGTCGTTCTTGTGTTAAGTTATTACCACCGTTTTATAAATTGGCACCGTTTCAAACGAAGCGCATGAAAATGAAAGTTAAGATTGTATAATTGTTAGATCAACCTTGATGAAGTTCCCCCAAAAAATACTTTACATGAAAGTAAAATCTCAGTTCTTCAAGACGATAAGAAACAATTTGGCCCTTACGGGCCTAAATTTTGAATAAAAGAAGTTTAAATTAGTACAGGCTCTTATAGAAAAACTTTTGCAGGCACAGTTTTCTTTAAGTTATTTAAGTTCTACGGTTAATGTACCTTTTTCTTTTATTCAATACGCAGTCAATTTTTTAAGGGATCAGATGATATGAAATGGTATGTAACGTACCTCGCCAGGCATTCTGAGGAGTAATTTATAAAAGACTGCTACGAAATTCATCCCAAACGGAAGTACTAGCTCTTGGTCTAAGAGTTACACCACCACCAGCTGGACTAAATAATACAACTGTATCTTTTCATCGCCATCATCTCGAGTCGGCCCCATCATCTGGAGTCGAACGTCGAGATTCTCGACGTTCGACAGCAATTAGCTTCTCAAATATCGATGCGGCATTGTTGCGAAATTTCTATTAAGCTTTGCGGATTGCTTAAAAAGAAATATATCTACACATTGAGAAAACAAATTGAGTAAAAAGTCAAAAAAGCGAAAAAGTAAAAATAGAATTAATATTGACATTTTCAAAAGTAAATTATAATTATAATTCAATTATTTATTTTTCATATCATTCATTCAATTTTTCTCGTTGCCCATAGTTGGTGTATGTATTTCATTAATTTCAAGCGCAAATTACGCAAAAACACATGACTGAGGCAAAAATGTCTCTCTTCAATTTTTTTAAAAAAATATTTGTTTGCAATTTTCATAAAATCGAGTGATACCCGAAAATGGGAGTAGCACCACGTTTTTTATCGTACCTTATTACGTAAGTGGAGAAAATTTAAAGAAAAAATTTGGAGCGGTTTTTGAGAAACATTTGTACATTTCAAGCGCAAACTACTCCTTTTTGTTAAAAAATTGTGACATTTTTAAAAGACCTTTCTATGAGCTAATTTTGTACAACAGACTATGTCTGAGGAAAAAATCTATCTTCAATTTTGTAGTTTTAATTCTTTTTGTTGCAATTTTCGAAATATCAGGGATTTCAAGGAAAATGAGATCTGCACCACTCTCTTAAACGTCCTTCGCTCTATTCACAACATAATTTAATCAAAAATTTTATAGCCATTTTTTTTATAATTCTGAAAATGTCAGAGGGGCTAGGTGTAAAGCACCTCCCAAAATTAAAATATCGGTTTCGAATCCCAGGGGCCGTGACATGAGTCAGAACAATTGGGGGATATCAGTTTTGGAGAAAATCAGCTGAACGGTTTATGCGCTAGCGTTGTGCACAGACTGATGGACAGACACGTTTTGCCGTCAATCAATTTTTCGTTAAGAAAGAAGCACAAAACTTGGATTCTGACTACGTCACGTGTTTGAGAAATTTTCCTATATTTAGCAACTGGATGTATCCACTTTATTGATGCCAGGGCCCGGCAATAAGAGTATTTGTACCGTTTTACGGTGCACGATTACAATATTCCTCTTCTTACGTTAAGTGCGAGAAAGTGAAAATTTATAAAAATCGTCTTTAATTTAATATAATAATTTACATATCCAACTAACGGCCATATAATATCTACACTACTGACAAAATCTGACTGAAAATGTCTTTTACGTGATTTTTTATTCATAAAATCAGAAATGGTATTCTCGAAAAATAAACCTCGGAGCGCATCATTTTCACTGAACGTTATTGGTAGTGAATTGAGTTCGTTTCGTCACATGGTAGCTCGGCACCCGATTTTAACTCTTTTGAGTTTACTAAATAAAGGACACACTTATACGGACTAAATTTTATATTCTATTTTATTATTTTAAAATTTTAGTGCTTGAATTAGCTAAACGTCGGCGATATGAAAAGATGCCATTTGAATCATCCACTTTAACGGATTTTGGCGTGATGGATTTTAGTCACCCATTCGACAGGTTCAAAACGTAATAGAGAATGATTATGGTGGTTTTGAATAAATCTAATTTTAACTTCAGTTGCGTGTTTATAAATTTTAATATTTATTATTATTATTATTATTATTATTATTATTATTATTATTATTATTATTATTATTATTATTATTTATTTTAATATTTAATATTTTATTTATTTACTGGACTTATACAAATTATTAATTTGTATAAGTATATTTTCATACATTTTTAAGTACATTTGCAATTTTGATTAATAACTTTTTGTGGCCTCAAGCTGTAGCTTATATAGCTTGACGGTCAATGCGCCACTGGTCGTTGGTGACAACGCAACTGATCACATTACGCTGAGTCGATGCTTTAAGAGAGTGTCCGTATTAATACAGGCGGTCGTCGCTTATCTGCTGCTTATCCCTCCCCTTCTTTGCTTTATCAGCAGAGGTCACTAAGCCGGTTGGCACTTCGCAATCAGCGAATTATTGACGCTAAACACAGAAAGGCTGCGAAAATTAATTGCTTCTATGAGGGTTTCTTGGATGTAATGGAATGATGCGTAACAATACTTTCTGCAATTACCATTTAAAATAGTAAGTGTTCTGATTTTCAGCCAAATTGGGAGGAGGCAGTAACTTAATTTCAATGGTGGAATGGAGTATTTTGGATTTAATTTAGGTTACGTTTTGTTTGGTTTACTTCGTTTTGTTGTATTCCCTTTTGTAAAAATTAAGTTATAAACGTCTGCTCACATTTGTCGTAAATAATACCGTAAGCGGGGTTTACTTTGTGACAATTTTCGAGGATTTCGTACTGCCAGCGAAACATTTGTGAATGGTGTCTAAAACGAATTCCTGATTTTATTTGTTCTGTCTTTCGTCTACGTCCTCACATCACGTCTGAATAGTAACCAATAACATCCTCTGAGTTATTTTCAATAATAAATGTCACAATGTTACCCATCAACGCGAGTTTACTATGTGACAGGGCTATTTTTAGCTTAAAAATACACATAAAAAGCACACAGTTACCCCATGAAATATTTATTTAGCAATATATTGATATACAATGTGGCAAATGTATTAATATAAGTTCATTTCAATGTTTTTTAAACACTTATGTTAAAGAATACAGTCATTCAACTCTCTCACATTGTAGAATCCTCTTTTGTCCATTAGTTTCGGGGGATCTATAGTGAAGAGGACTTCCTTCTTTGAATACAAACTTTCATCTTTCTTTACAGACCATCTCCAGTTCTTCTTTGTCTTCTCTATGACGCTGACCATGTATCCATCACATTGCACACCAGTGATTTTTCCATGGTAGAACTGCCCCTGAAATTTAACAGCTATAAATTCTCCAACTTTAAAACTATATTTCTTGGTAGCAAAGATGATGCTTGGGTCTGTGAATCCTGGATAACTAGTTACATCTGAACGATCAGGGTCTTCATTATTAAAGTTGAGACTTTCCTCAGAATCGTGAAGAGAAAAAGTTCCACTGCATTCACTCTCGTCATCCTCCTGTTATCTGTCTACAGATCTTTTTTTGAGAATATTTTTGCTTCTTTTGATTGATACTTAATGTTGCAGATCCAACTAAAAGCGTTTGAGAATGATGGGCTGTCTCTTGTGTCCTGGAGTTTAGAATGACAGATGTTCTGATACTCTTTCCTGGTGGGTCAACCACCTTTTTTCTCCTCTTCTTCCCTGGAGGTTTGGTCACCTCTGTTGTGCTGTGGCCAGGTTTTGAGCCTGGCGCGCGCCGACCAGCGATACACCGCGCGCCGACGAGCTCGCTGGAGCGAAGATCAGCCAGAGAGATGGGGAGCTGCGAGGCGAGGCTGTCCTGGGCCTCACCTCCCCTACTTAAGTGGGTGCGGGCAACAGCTCAGGGCTAGTTAGAACGTCGGCAGTCAACTAGTCCAGCAGCCAGCAGGAGCTGCACATACGACCCAGGGTCATACGACCCAGGGGCGTCCGGGCACAGAGCACTTGCCCATGCGTCCGGGAGCCGGGCGAGAGTATTTGGGGTGAAACGGAGATGGCTACACCCGGCTCCGCGTGGGCCGAGGAGACTGGAGACTCTCCGCCACGCGTATCCATGGCGCTGTAGCAAGACGGCGCCACGTCTGGTCGAGAGTGGCCGGGATTGTTCCGTTCTCAGCCTCGAGCACAGAGAGCGAAAGAGAGAGAGAGAGAGCGGGAAAGAGCGAGAGAGAGAATGAGAGAGCGAGACAGCGAGAGAGAGCAAAAGAGTGCGCACGAGAGAGCAAGACAACGAGAGAGAGAGCAAAAGAGCGCGCACGAGAGAGCGCTCGAGGGAGCGAGAGAGAGCGCACGAGAGTGCGCGAGCACGAGAGAGAGTGAGAGTGAGAGAGCAAAAGAGAGCTAGAGAGAGTGCGAGAGGGAGAGAGAGCGCGCGCGAGAAAGAGCGGGAGAGAGAACGAGACCGAGAGAGAGGGAGCGCGAGAGAGAGATCGAGAGAGAGCGGGAGAGAGCGAGCGAGAGAGAAAGAGCGAGAGAGAGCGAGACAGAGTGAGAGAGATCGAGAGAGGGCGAGACAGAGTGAGAGAGGGGAGAGAGGGGGCGAGAGAGAGCGAGGGAGAGAGCGAGAGAGAGAACGAGAGAAAGCGAGAGAGTGAGCGAGAGAGAGAGAGCGAGAGAGAGCGAGAGAGCGAGAGTGAGAGAGCGAGAGTGAGAGCGAGAGCGAGAGAGAGTGAGCGAGAGAGAGAACGAGAGAGAGAACGAGAGAGCGAGCGAGAGAGAGAGAGCGAGAGAGAGAGCGAGAGGGAGCGAGAGAAAGCGAGAGAGAGAGCGCGAGAGAGAGCGAGAGAGAGGCGACCCACCGTTTGGAAAGATTGCGGATAGGAAATATAATCTAAAACAGAATAAAGTATTGTTAAAGTTGATGTCGAACTTTCGTTGCGCGAATACAACACTGACTATGATGCTCTTCCATAAAAGCATCTCTAATGTGGGAGCTGATGGAAGAATGGAGGTCATCTTCCATAATTGCAGATGGACGCCGATGCTGGACCTCTTGCTTGTTCAGAGACATTATCCAAGTCTTGTAGTGAAAAGTCTTAATTAAAATCAATTTAACAGCCTCATTAATGCGTTCCTCTGAATAAGTTTGATAAGAACGAGCACTCACCTTCCTTTTATGACTTCCGCATATCTAATGCCTATTTTGCTTGCTACAAAAAAGCAAATGTGTTCAAATGAACCGTCACAAAGTAACCCCGCAAACTTCAGACTTTTCATTGTTTCATATAAGATAAACATAAACCGTCAAAAAGACTTACATTGACAATATGATGTAACTAACATACGTATCTTCGAATATATGAAATTTACCTGTATTAGTCAGTTTGTAACTGTACGTCACTTTTCAGAATAAAGTTTGCAAGATATTCGGCGCCAACGCAAAATGTTTACACATCCAGGCCAACAGCGCGGGATTTAAATACATGGAAGCTTCAGACTCTGGTCACTATGTAGCGCTGTTCATATTGTCTACAGCCTGGCTACCGTCAGCTGCTTTCTCATTACGATCACGGCGCGCGAGTCTTACGGAAGGTAGTAATAATTTTATCTTAATAATACATACGTTGACGTTTTATTACACAACTATAAAATAATTATCATGTTCTCCACTTATTAAACTCAATTTTAATTTTTCTTTATATCCAGGTTTACTAACACCAAGTTATCTTCTGATGTCCTTGGTACTGCCGACAACTGGATACACATGTTTTCCTAGCACGTTCACACTGTCTTTCAATTGACCAAAATAATTCTAATTATTACACTTCATTCCTAATCACTAATCACGATTTTAATGAAATGTCATTGTTTTTCTTTTCACTGAAGAACAATGCCGTTTAGTACAGAAATTATTTGTATGTTATGGCAAAAGGAAAGGACTCTTTTGTGTGTCTTTGTGTTTTTTTAACTTTTCCAGTCATTTTAATGCATTTTTTGCTGATTTCATAGATTTTTTATATCATTTTAATGACGCTTCAAATAATATTTACGAGATGCAACAAATGTTCTACACAGAATTCCTGAGTAGCCTATTCAATTTTTTCGTTCAGAAATTGTGATGACAGCCGTTGTGAGTACGTAATGTAAGGTTCGTGTGACGTTCATCAGCGCCATTATCAGTTGAGCAGATTTCGGAATAACTAAAGACAGAGAGTTACCAGTAAAGAACAATCCAAACCAAAAGTTAGCAAGCTGAGTTCATTCAAACGAATGGAAGAAGCCTCGATTACATCAGTAACGTATCCAACAGCTTGAGTTGTTCATCCGAACTGGTTTTGATCACATTTTTTACGTCATTTTTATTTAGTTTTAGGGCATTTTAAAAACACTTTTATAGTACATTATTGATCATTTTTGGCGATGTTTTAGGCTATCAAAACCCGCCCCTAATCATCACCATCATCTTCATCTTCACTCCAGCCTTCCATCATCCGATCAGAAACCACGTTCTCCTTTGTTCAGGGCCGGTCAAACGATCTTCGGGGTCTGTAGTTTTATTAACATGCGGGGCCTTTTATTAATTTTTCCAAGACATAGTCAAGCTTATATGTCAGTATTATATCTGGAGTAAACTATTATACGGATGTGAAGGATGGACACTTACAAACGAACAGGAGTCGTTTGGAAGCTTGTGAAATGTGGTTACGGCGAAAAATATTGAAGGTTTTTGGACAGAAAAATTCTAATAATGTAAGTTTAGAAAAAGATAAGGAGAAAATATCCCTTCTAAAGCCATTTGGAACAGGAAGCAAAATTCTTTGGACGCATTTTCAGTCAACTAATTCTTAAGAACAATTTCGGACTGTAAAGTAGTTGGAAAAAGAGGAAAAGGGAGACCTAGACCGAAAATTTTAGAACAACTTCAAACCGATCTACACTTCAGAAATTATTTAGAGATGAAGAGGACATCGGAGGATAGAATATTATGGCGGCAGCGACATTGCACTTTTTTACCTTTAGGATGATGATAGTTAAGCGCGTGGTGTGTGTAATAACTTGAACACATTTCCGATTATAATTTTTTTTAAATGATCCTTAGCGAAACATAGGCTTTGTTAATCAATATTGAGACAGTACTGTACATTGTAGAAAAAGGTCTAAAATTAAAAATGTAAATACTCGAATCCAGAATACTCGAATCCGAGTAATCTGGGTCAAGTTCTGAATCAAAATTAAGACATTGGTACATTTTCTATTACATAAATAAGATTTGGAAGTAAACAAATCAGTGTCTACAAGTCATTAATGTTAAAAAATGCGTGCTTACAGTTTAAATGAAATATTTTTCATTTTATATTACTACAAACGCTGCCTTGGATAGTGTTTGATAAATACTATTATATATTTTTTTTTCGATCGATTTTCATTTGTTTGCGAACGCTAGCAGAATTGTATTATTTATTAACTTTTAATTATTTTACTTTCTCGCAAACTGCTAACGCAGAATATTGGAAGGCTAAAAAACTCATCGCATATATTTGTGAATACATTACACACCTTAGACAGTGAATTCAATGCCAGAAATATATTTTCATTTAAAGCTTTGAATAAAAATCAATTACTTGAAACTATTTAATTTTCGCACAAAATGTACGATTTCAAATGAGTTTCACAAAACATGATGACTGAAATGTGTTAATTCGGAGAGAAATTGTGTTATAGATAGTATTACATAACCATTACCAAAGGCGAGGAAGTACGTGCTGTTTTAGCACCACTAGTTTACAATAGGTTCACAAACCTCATAAGAGCAAAATTTCTGTCTTAGAAAGCACGAGATCCCAAAAAGCGCGGGTCCGTAGCATGTTCTACATGTGCTACTAGGATAATCCGGGACTGCCTTTGTCATCACCAACGTACAGTTACTGCATGAATCGTATACCTAGGAAACTGAATACTAAAAACTGAACTCAAAAAACTGGTGCTAAAACAGCACGTACATTCTCGCCCGTATTTTCACGTAAACTTACTTGAGGAACAGATTTCGTTAGAGAGGAAAACCTCTATCTTCATAATTGTACGGAGTTGTAGGAAGAAAGGAAGTTGTAGGAAAATAATTTGAACGTTTACAATTTTCGAAAAATCAGGGTTTTCAACAAAAAATGAGACGCACCATTTCTCTTAAACGTCCTTTATACTTCCAATAACAAAATTTAATCAAAAACAATGGAGCCACTATGTTGAAAATTTGGAAAATGTCCCACGGGCTTAATGTAAAGTACCGCCCGTGGTCGCTAATGACCTGGATGTTGATGCGACCTTAAATTTTTTTTTAAAAATGTACCACCCAAAATTGAAATATCGGTTTCAAATTCATCAGTCAGATCGTCTGGGGAATATTAATTTTGGAGAAAATCGGCTGAACCGATTAATGGCTAGCTAGCGTTGTTGACAGACGGACAGACGTTTTGACGTCAATCGACTTTTCGGCAACTAGGACCCCCAAAACATGGATTCTGGCTACACCATGGAGTAGATTTTTTTTCTAAATTTGGTAACTGGATTTATCCACTTTTCTTTACCAGGGCACGACACTAAGAGTTTTTCTGCCAAAAGTTCGCCGTGTTTTTCGTGCAGCAGAACATAACTTTGTCTCTACTCCGTAGCAAGAAAGTAAAAATCTGTGGAATATGAAGAGTATCAAAGATATCAGAATGAAGACTAGAAAACCTACTTTTACTTTCTGGCCTTACTACGTACTTACGTAACAAAGAGAAGGTATTCTATTGCTGCTGCGTAAAGCACTTTCTCAACAAGAAAAAAAAATTTGGCGAGCCCTACTATCTAAAAAGTAGATAAACATGACATCCTCTCACATGTTGTGTAATTAGAAACCACTTTTTGTGGGTCCTTGTGTCCAAATATTTGGCTGACAGCGGAACGTTCGTTGTCCGTTTGTGTGGTCAGCGCTACCACTTAAACCATTCAAAATATTTTCTCCAAAATTTATATCCCCCTATTGCTCTTGATGAACTCGGGATCCGGCGAGTTTGGTCTTGGAATTGGGATATTTTGATTTTGGAAATATTTCACAGGAAGCCTCAAGGACATTTTCAATTTTTTCTCAAAAATGGCTTCACATATTTTTATTGATTTTTTCCTCTTATAGCACAAAGGACACTTAATAAAAAGAAAAGATTTAATTTTCGTTGAACTCTTTTAGTTTTCGAAAATAGCAAAAGTTCAAACTTTTTTCCGCGTCTTGTTTTTCAAGTACATATTGAAGATAGTTTCCCCCCTCTTCTTATTATAAGTCTCCTTCGCGTATTCCCTAACTTCATAAGTACTGCAAACTTCTTACAATTAGATTTTCATAAATTTGTTTACATGTAACTATGGTTTCACTTATTAAAATATTCGACGTTTTTAAAAGATTTTTTCATTATTTACAAATTTTATTTTTATTAAATATATGCTTTTCCTCACTTACACTATATAGCGGAGCTATTGATCTGGCACAATTTTAAAAACATCTTGATGAGAAGTAGAAAAACGTTCAGTTGAATTAAATCACTTATTTAAAAAATATTTTTGATTCAAATCAATTGTTTAAATGATCGCCGCCTTTCACGAAAAGGACTTCAAATAAGATTCCGTACGTCCCATAGCGTAACAGAAACAAAGGATAATTTTCCATCCACCGCTGACAATGTTCCTCGTGCAGTACTTTCCTCTCGGGAGACTAAAACATTCCGTTGAATATGAAAGGAAGGTAACGAACGGTCAATGGTGCAAGGAAGTATTATTCTCGCCTCCCGAAGGCAAACAACTTATTTAGCAAACCTCACCCACGACCTGGCACGTGCAGACGCTCAGGGCCACCAGGGCACACTGGGGCCAAATCCCAAAACACCACTCATTATTTGAAAACGGAATTGAATTTGACTTTGTGTTCAAGAGATTATAAGTTGAGAATTACGATTCCGAAGTTCAAATTTGGAAAGAAAGTGATTGCAATACGACGGATTAAATTTTTTTTTAATTGATTAAAATAATATCAATTTTGTGTTTAAAAAGACATGTTAAACTAACTGAACTTGACGTAGAGATACAGTGATTTATTCTATGAATTTACTAGCTTTCTCTAAACAATATTCTTGACAATAGATAAATGAAGGTCACTCCACTGCGCCAGCCGTTCAATAACTAGAATAATACCCGGCGTTGCCCGTACTATTTATTTTAAAATTGTTCAGAGCAGTGTTTTCCAACCCAGTTATACTCTAAACCTGAGCCATATTTAGTCGCGGCACTCTTGATGTACGATTTTGCATAATTAACTATTGTTAAATGTTTTTGTATGTTTTCGTCTTTGTACATCAGGACAGAACTATAAATAATTAGAAAAGGCGTGTTTTCACCAGAGAAGAGTAATAAAAAACTACATTTAATACTAACATATATTTTAATGTTGAAAGAAACCAGTAACATGTTTATGAAATTTACAGTACATTACTATTTTTTTCAAAAAATACCTTAAGAAATCGTATAAAATAAAATCTAGTGGTAAATTTGTGACTGGTGTCCCGTCATTATAAGTTCCTTTCTGGGTTGAATGGTAAAGTTTCTGGGTTGAAAAGCACACTCTCATGCCATTTTCTAAAGTTTTAAGTTGAGAACGATGTTTGGTGTTGACGTTCATCGTCGAGAATGCTGTTTCACGAAGTAGAAAACGGTAGAATTATTGCTTTCATAGCCTTCTCTGAGATTATTATTTAATAGGGGGATCCAAAAGGATGCAATGTCTATGATCACTTTAGTTTTCTTTAATTTTGACGCTGACTCAGTTTCTTGAGCTAATTTACAGTAATGTGGTTTAAGACCACAGTCATTTCTAATATCAATCAGTTCACTTTCTTCTTCAGTAGGAAACATTGACGATATATCGAGAGATGGAAAATATCTTTTTATGTTTTCATCAAGCTGCCTTACACTTCTCAAAATGAGTTGTGAAATAGTTGAATTAATGCAGCATTCTTTTGCGAGATCAAACATCCCACATATTTTGTTTTTCAAATTTTGTTTTCCGCAACGAAAACTTCTGCTGGAAAGAACTTGTTTTGTCCGTAGATGTGAGGATGTTCTCTTGTTTTCTTTTGCTTGTATGCCTTTGTTAAAAAATGTACTGTGGCCATCCGTTTTCTCACCAATCAGGTAAAACGTGTCACATCTTTCGCCTGTGTTCAGAGGGGTGTTTAAACGAGTATAAACGCGCGCACAAAAAAAAGAGGTAGTGCAAAAATGTAACGGGAGAGTTCGCTAATGTAGCAGAAAGGAAGGAAGTCGCCATAATGCATTGCAAGAGTCTTTCGGAAGTGAACCGTCGATCAGAGAAGACTTATGGCGAGATAGCACTACAAGGGAGTTCCATTACGAGCATTCGTTTCCAAATAACGCCAGAAAAAACTCTTCGAAGAAGACAATAGAAGAGGTAAACTGTTTATTTTAAATGCAATACAACTAATTGTGAATATAATCAAGAGTAGTATTTGCATTAATAATAAATTGAGAGCAGAGAAGTGAGGAGCTCGTGCGAGTTTTACAGGCGATAGCTAATACTTGAATGTCTCTTTATCTTTTCCAGTTTTTTTTTTATCTTTTTGTCTTGACGTTCTGTTACATGGGGATTCATTGCATTTGGGTAAAATTCTTGGACGAATTCCTACGCAAGCGAACGCGCGACGGCCCAGCTACACATTTTATAACGGACACGAGCCGGCCCTTCAAGGTCAAAAGACACCGCGGAGCTGCTGGGAAACGACGCGAGGCCGTTTCAACGAGACGACCCCGAAGGCAAAACATTGTTTCTAATTGTCAAGAGAGAACGTTCCAGATTGAATAATTTTATTTTGGACTTTTGATGAAAGTTTCAGTAGGTCAGGAAAAAAGTGGGAAAATTCGATATCACGTATGGAGAGTTTTTAAACTTGTTTTGAACCAAGAATCAATCATTCTTAAATCTTAATTTTTGGAAAAATTATACCAAAGCATTCAATGTGAGTAAAGTAAAAGAAGTGCATAAATGTATTCAGAAATCATTATAAATGTGTTCAGAGGAGAGTAATTAGTATACAAGGATTTGTTTAATTCTTTTTTGTCAAATGTTATAAAGAATATAGGACTCTGCTGGCAGATTGCTAGTTAGCCACAAACCTGTATACAGCAAAAGTGTATTAGTTGTAAGATTGTTTATTTTCAGGGTGTTTATTCTTTTATGTATATATGTTTATTCGTTTAAGTATTTAATGTATGTGCGGGATTGGAGATTATAGTATTCTATTAAAAGTGATTCAAACTTGATTGATTTCGTGAACACCCGAGTGGAGAGAACCCATGATCCAGATCCCTGTTTTTTATATATATAATCAACTTTTGTCCGACTGAGCTGGCATTTCACCAGGTACCTGGCACTTCACCTCCCCCTGAAACGACGGTTAAGGTTATAATACATTCATAAATATGTCTGCAAAAAAACGCAAATTTGGTACACCAGGAGTCATCACTAAGACAATAAGTATAATCGGACCCTTAACCTATAAAAATATCAATAACTCCTGTTACTTCACATGTCCTGACTCGGACTCGTGAAGTTACAGGATACGGAGGCTGATATGCTTACAAAGCACCTTGACAAGAACACTTTGTGCAAACATGTAAGATCTCTTAATTTAATAAGATGAAGAAATTTCCATCAAGGATGGTTCGTTCGTAAATGCCTTCTAATGAATAAAATAAATCATCTACGAACGAAAGGGGGGAATGACAGATTGGGGTTTATATCATGCCAGACGAAGTCATTTCAGAAGATCGCTTTGTTTATTATACTACAGACAACAGCATCACTTGTTTTTTGTTGTGTTCCGCCTGATACATTAAAATGAATGACGTTGGTTGCTGTGTATTGTATATCGTAAAATATTGATACATGTAGAAATTCATACGGAAATAAAATATATTTTTCGTTATTACTAGAAAGTCCATCATCAGTCAATATTTCTAACAATTTCCCCTACCATTATTACTATAATTGCCAAGAAGGAAAGGAAGATGGAATTATTGAGCGCCTCTACTATCTTAGTTTTCGGAATCGTCAAAAGTCCACTTCGGAGCGTCGGCGAATTCTGCTTCGATGGCTGAGCGAAAAGTCGAGGCGCTCTTCCCGGCAGGATGCGTCCCCGCCCCCCGGCACAGGCGAGGGCGGGGCGGGGCGGGGTGGGCGGGGCGGGGCGGGGGCGGGGCGGGGCGGCGGCCGTTTGATTTTTTCGTGTTTCCGGGCGCCTCAACTGCTTTGGTCGTTAGTCCCGTTAGTGTAGTGCATGTTTTTTCTCGGGAGATGGCGGTGATCTTCCCCCACTGGATGGCGAGACCCAGTGCCGACCTACCGTCGGCTAGTGGGGTTTCCCCCTAACCACGACTCTCCCACCAGCGGGGCCCCGCCCCAGCCAGGACATGCTCTAAGCTCCCGACCGGTCTCCCGGAATGTGTGGTAGTGTAGTGCATGTTAGTGTAAGTGTGTGTGTAAGGGAAGAGGATAGAACAATTAAGAGGAAGGACAGATCGCGCGCAGTCCGAGGCCCGTTTGGCAAGGTACTGCTCCGGCATTCGCCTGGTGTTGATCGGAGGAACCACGCAAAACTACCGACCGCTAGAATTCTCCTCCAGACAGCGACTGAATTCGACCTAGCTGAAAAGCTAGTGTCGAAAATCGTGCCGCCGTGGGGAGTGGGAACCTAGGACCTCCCGGTCAGGGGCGCTGCAGTGACATCAGTTGATGCACTGAGCGTGCGGCGGCGGCCGCCCGGGCGCGGGCGTATCGCGCTGCCACACACTACATCGAAAAATACTTTATATAATCATCGCGGCGCGCTATTTCGCTAAAACTAAGCTTCGGCGATTTATTTATACAATCAACTAAGTAGCGGGAAAACAATTAGAGATGGCAGACGCTTTATCGCGAAACAATTTCTAATTATGAAGCAAATAATGAGTTTGATCTAGAAGCGTCTAAATATGTATACTTCATCGTCGATATTGTCCCTGCAACTGATTGTATGTTGAAAAAGATTGGAATAGAACAAGGGAAGATGACATTAGTTCAAAAATAAAAGTTTTGTTTGAGTGGATGGCCAAATGTAAACAAACTACCGAATAAGTTATGTCCGTACTTCGCATTTAAGGATAACATTTCTTTGGCTGAAGACTTGTTACAATACAATACACGTAAATTTGTACCTAAATTGTAGCAAGAATTTTTTAAAAAATACATTACATAATGGTCACTACATGGTGAATAAATGTCGCTTGAAACCTCAACAATCTGTTTGGTGGTGCAAATTGAGTGTGCAAATAAAGAAATTGGTCAAATTCTCTCCCGAATGCATCCAATATCGAATGAATCACAACGCAAAATTTATCTCGAATGAATTCCCAGAGACCGTAGAAAAAAATTGCTTTAGATCTTTTCAAAAAGAAGCTCATGGTGTTTTTTATTATTACTTATTACTATTTCATATTTTTTGAAATTTTTTCTTTAAAACAAATGACTGAGAAAGAAATAACATCATAAGTAACGAAAACTTTCGCTAGATTCGGAATCCCTGAAATTGTGAGGAGCAACAACGAGCCCCAGTTTAGAACAGAATTTGACAAATTTGCAGAACAGTATAGATTTTGTCATGTAATGAGCTCGCCGTATTATTCGCAAAAAATGGCCAAGTCGAAATTGCGGTAAAAACTGCAAAAGGAATTCTGACGAAATGTGGGGATATTAATCGAGGATTACTTTCATGTAGATCAGCGTCACTGGAAAACTGTTTAGTCCTGCAGAATTGATGTTCTTGCGAAAATTTCGATCTACAGTACATATTCATTCTAGTGAGTTGGATTATTTTGCAAAAATAAAGGAGTACAATTAAAAGAGAAGTTTATATAAACAAGCAGGTTAGAAATTACGAAACAATATATCGTTCAAAAGCATGACCAATTTGTTTATAAAAGATATGGTGTGAATTGTAGACCTGCGCAAGTACGGTGAAACTGTAAGATTTAGCAATCATCCGAATTCATATATGGAAAAAGTAGGAGAAAAAAAATCTTTGGAAGAAATAATTTGTATCTTATACATGTCCTGTTGCGGGCGTAACGTTCGGCAGATTGCATGGAGGTATGATCGTGTCTGTAATCAACGGACTTGAATCAAATATATTCGAAAACGAAAATGCTAATTAAAACAATTCTTAAAGACGTTTGCACCCAATCTACAATGCTTTTTGACATAGAATAAAACTAATGACGTTTTACATACATAGGTGCTGCTATTTGTGTAAATAGCATACCTGAAAACTATCTTATTTTTCTCCCTCATAAGCGACAGGTCAATGAAACTTCTAAGATATTGTATTGCCGGCTTGTGTAGCCGAGGTCGCTAAAGCTGAAATGCCGCAGATGCCTGGGCTTGAATGGTCGCGGATCTGAATCCCACCCCGGGCATTGTCGTTTTTGTATGTTGTTCGTATGTGTTCCCCCGCCGTTACTCCAATGTTAAAATTCGGTTACTCCCAAGTTAATGGTCCCTATATGACCGAGCTGTTGAAAAGCGACCTTAAAAAAGGATATTATAACTTTTGAGAAATATGTTTAATATATTTTAATATCCGAGAAAATTCACATATAGCAATTACGAGAATGTGTTAATGTATATTTGCAGAAGTTTGCAATGCGGTCCTGGAAGACTATGACGACGACGGATGGGAAGACTTCAGAAGACGAATGAAACGATGACGGGAACAACTGCGACTACGACAAAGACGATATTTTTTGGCACAACAGGTAAGGCGAACCTAAAAAAAAAGTTCCTATTTCATAAAGTATTGGATCTAGGATTTTAGAATGAACTAAAAACACATTTATATTTACTATTATTGTTACTAATTTTTACTTTCTCGCACTTACTAACGTAAGAAGAGAAAGTATAGTAATCGTGCGCCGGGAAACGGCGTATTTTCGACACAAAATCTCTTGTTGCCGAGTCCTGGTAACGAAAAAGTGGATAAAAGCAGTTGCTACATAAAATTCTCTAACACATCGCGTCGCCAGAATCCATGTTCTGTGCGTCCTTCAGACCGAAAAATCGATTGACGGCAAAACGTCTGTCTCTCATTCTGTCCGTCTGTGCACAACGCTAGCCACCTGAGTTTGTTGGACAAAGTCGGTTGTACAAAATTAACTGTTTAATAAAGGACATGCACAATTTTTTTAAACAAACGAGTAGTTTTTGCATAATTTCTGCTTGAAATTAATGAAATAGGTACATAGGTTTCACGCCAACTACGGGCCACGAGAAAAATTGAACGAATGATATGAAAAATCATTCATTTATATTTTAATTATTATTCACTATTGAAAATGCCGATATTAATTTTATTTTCCTTTCTCACATTTTTCCTTTTACTGAATTTGTATTCTCAACGTATTAATAATTTCTTTTTAAACAATCCACAAAGCTTAATAGAAATTTCGCAACAATGCCGCATCGATATTTGAGAAGCTAATTGTTGTCTAATGTCGAGATGATAGAGCAGTGATACAGCTGTTATAGTCGATCTGGTGTTTCCAAATAAGCCTTTCAGAAATGATTCGAAACCTATTTGATAATCCATATTTTTTGTCGCGGTTATCTCTTGTGCCCTAAGAGAACCAGTGCTCACAATAGCATGATCCGTACAGCGTAATTCATAGGCCGAGAGCCAGTACTTCCGTTTGCGATGAATTTCGCAGCAGTTTTTTTATAAATTACCCCCCTCCGAATGCCCGGTGAGGTATTGTTTATAGGAAAGCCAAGTGTAGATAAACAACTGTTCTTTGACAATAAGTTTATTAACAACAAACCCAAATCCAATAGTCGAAAGCCAGAGTACAAAGCCAAATCAAACATACACCAGTAGATGCCCCTTTCGCAGCGCGGTAGTCACAATCCATAAGAATCGTCCCTAAAGCAAAGCCACAAGTCGTCACCAATAACTTCCACTAAACACAATCGCTAAGTCAGCAACGCGCTCTAACCACTGGAACTACACACTGCTGGCTCCTCCGGCTCGATGCCCTTAAATACTCCCAACCCTCTTCGCGAGTCTATGTACTTCCCGCCTCTGCGGCGGAGAAGGTAGGGGTGGTGCCTTCTGGTGACGACTGTTCATTACCTGTCCGGGAGCGTCTCCGGGCGGCCACAGTGGGCCGCACCTCTCGTGTGCGGTACAGGGTGCCCACTGACCCGCCTCCGCGGGCACAATGCTGTATATACGGCATATACCATTTAATATCATCTGATCCATTAAAAAATTGACTGCAAAGAAAAAATAAATAATAAAAGAAAAATAATGAATAAAAGAAAAAGGTACATTAACCGTAGAATTTCAATAACTTAAAGAAAACTACCTGCGAAAGTTTTTCCATACGAGCCTGTACTAATTTAAATTTCTTTTATTCGAAAATTAGGCCCCTAAGAGCCAAATTGTTTCTTAATCATCTAGAAGAATAGAGATTTTACTTTCATTTAAAGTATTTTTGGGGAATAGTTCCTTAAATTACAACATACTATCTTAAATTTTATTTTCCTGCGCTTCGTTTGAGGCGGTGACAATATATTAAAAGACGGTAATAAATTAACTTCACACTAGAACGACCGACGCCGTCATTTTGACGGCTACAACATATTCAAATAATGTTATCTTCATTAATATTAACAGTAGGTCATTGTTATTACTTGACTTTGTGAATTTGAAGTGCATTTGTTATGTAAAGTGTGTGTGAAAATTTCGAAAATACGACGACAGGCAATTCACGAGTGAACCACCAGAATGTTCATAATTATTTCGAGGTCAATTGCATATATTATAATTACTGGATTGATATTATTAGCCAAGCGAAAGTACATAGTTTTGACAACGCGGTGCTGGCAACAGTGCGTTGCTCACTTCTTGGTTGAATTGGGCGTTTTGAAATAATAGCTGAAGTGTTAATACCGCAGAAAATGCAATATTTCAATATTACGTAGCTGTTTCTAATAACGCGAGAATGTATGTGCTGTTGTAACATCACTAGTTGTATTAGAGTTAGTAAACTATTGTTTTAATTTTCTTTGCAAGGAAGCTATATTGTTAAGAATATTTATATTGAAAACACGAACTTGTTTTTCAATGTCTCTCCGGATAGCAAATACGCAACGGACAGACATCACTTCCACCTGCAGTAAAACTTACTGAAATACGTGAAAGACGTGGCGTTAGAGAAAATATAGCGATCGTTTTTTTTTTCAAACATTAACAATGCTTAAGTATAAAAGAATTTTGGCGCAAAAAAATACATAGACCCATTTGAAAAATCACAGTCGTGTCAATATCTTACAAAGTAGCGAATGTACGAAGGAGTGCAAACAATGAAACGAAATGTGTTTGAACAAGTAACAAGTTTTCAGACACTGAATCCTGATACCTCCACCAGTTTCGAAACGGCGACAATCTTGTGTGCCTCACGGAGTATATTGAGAATATATTTTTGATCTGTTGCGTCAAAATTTGTGTAAATTCGAAGGTATTTATTACGATATTGGTAATATGAATATTTTCAGATATTTCAGCTGACGCAGAGGACGGCAATGACCAGGATTGCGACGTGGACGGCGACGACGAGGACAGCAATAATGAGGAGGCGACGACAGCGACGAAAACGATTGTAACACTGGGACTTAAAAAAATACGACAAAGATAGTGTTTCATTTGCTTTGTTCGAGAATCGTAAAGTATAAGAAGTATCCTCTTGGTTCTTCATCGCAGTGAACCGAAGTAAAACATGACAGGATAAATAAGACCAACAGAAAACTACGGGAGTTCAAGCAGCGTATACCTTCTCGCACTATTGATATCGGTAACGTCATATTATAAAATAAGAAAATGCAAAAGGGTTTCCAATCAGCAAAAATATTTTTGGCAAATGATAGCGGTTAAGCATTAATTATCTTAATTTTTACTTACTACCTACTTTACCGCTTACGCAATAGAGAGAAAGGTATTGCTGCGGGAAAAGTGGAAGAAAAACTCTTATTGCGGGACACTGGTAACGAAAAAGTGGATAAATCCAGTTGATAAATTTAGAGAAAAAAAAATCTAACACGTTATGTAGCCAAAATCCATGTTGTTTGGGTCCTTGTTACCGAACAATCGATTGACAGCAAACGTCTGTCCATCCGCATATGAACAATGCTACCGGCTAAACCGTTCAACCGATTTTCTCCAAAATCGATATTCCCCTATCAATCAGATGATGCCACCCCGAAAATATTAAACCGAAATTTTATTTTTAGGGGGTATTTTACATGTCACCCTGGGACATTTTCCACATTTTCAAAAAAAGGCGATGTATGGCAGCTGGCAGCTGCTATCAATCGCCGCTCAAAGTATTTTTTTATTGAATAGTGCTGATTCCGAGCGCGTCAACTACTGAAGTCATTAGTCCCGTAAGTGCAGTTCAATTTTTTCATCGGGAGGTGGCGGTGATCTTCCCCCACTCGATGGCGAGACCCGACCTTCCGGCGACTAGCGGGGTTTTCCTCTACCAGTATCTCCCACCTACCGCCAACCGGCGGGGTTTCCCCTAACCAGGACTCTCCCACCAGCGGGGCACCGCCCCAGCCGGGACAAGTTATGTCTGCGACCGGTCTTCTGGCATGTGTGATAGTGTAGTGCATGTTCGTGTATGTGTGGGGGTGACAATAGGAAGAGGAACGAAAAGATCGCGCGCGGTCTGTTTGTTAGGGTACTGCTCCGGCATTCGCCTGGTGTTGATCGGAGAAACCACGGAAAACTACCCATCAGAGCAGCCGGCTGCTAGAATTTTCCTCCAGACAGCGACGGAATTCGACCTAGCTCACAAGCTAGTGTCGAAAATCCTGCTGGTGTCGGGATTCGAATCTAGGACTTCCCGGTCACAGGCACTACAGTGATATCAGCTGATGCACTGAGCCACCACTCCCGGTATTTTTTTTTTTTTTACATTCTTTTTACATTTTCTCTGTTTTTTTTCGGTTAAATAATAATAGAACAGATTTATTACTTGAATAATATTGGAGCACAGTAAAATCTAATTCTATATGGCAAATTTTGTTGAAAACTTTGGAGTTGTTTTTAAGAAACTGGCGTTGAAGCGTCACTATAAATGCGAAATTTGAAGCTCTTTTTCACAGGAATCTCTAGAGTTTTCGAAAAACTTCATTAGAGGTCATTTGAAGCACTTTTACTCACATATGTAATATGCGTTGGAAATATGCATATTAACGACGTGAGACAACCATTGTAGAATTCACGACCATTAATGCATTACGGAATGTGGTTCACGGGATTGGTCAAATAATGAAATTAGTTTGCCAACGTTTCGGAATCTATAATTCCTTCATCAGGGCTACAGTAAAAAAACAAACAAAAAGCACTCAAAACGCAATATTATTTACAAATACACCAGATTCTATCTCAATCAACACAAGTAAATAGCCAAAATAATATAAAACCAAAGTAATATAAATGCATAATCCAGCATGGAGTTGCTACAGCACACTGATGCATTGTATATTTGGTATTTGCTTTTGCCGTGAAAATGAGACCTGCCATCTTTATAAGTGCATTTTACTCTATTCTTACAAGAAATTTAGAGAACAAATTTGGATCGGTTTTTGAGAAAATTTTGAAAATGTCCCAGGAGCTTCATGTAAAGTACCCCCACATTTTAAAGAATGTTTTTCAAAATCTCAAAGCTTCCACTCGAATACGCGCTCGGCCAGATGGACAGAGAGTTCTTTAGTGTGGAAAAAATCCTACGCGTGGTTTAGGCGCTAGTGGTGTTCACAGACGGACTGTTTGGAGAAGAAACTTTTTTGGTATCAGGGGATCCAAAACGTGTAGTTCCGTTGAAATCTCGAAATCACTTTTTCCGCACCTTTACATAACTTTCTCTATACTATGTATATTACTCCGTATACGACGTATACGTACGTATACGAGAAAGTAAAGAATGTTATACTTGGATTTTTCTAACGTGGCATCTGAGGGTAATATCTCCAAGATGGAATATGGCACGACTTTTTGCGACTTTCTTAGGCCTCATTCACAATGCAAACTTAAACGTAACCGTAACGTAGCCGGAAAACCTAGAAATGGGTTATAAAGCGAGATCATTCACAATGCCTTGACGTAAACGTAGACGTAAGACGTAAACTTAAGAGCTCGCAAGCTCCAAACTTCTACGTTTAAGTTTACGTCGAAATTCTACCGAAGACCAATCAGAGAGCAGCATGAAAAAAACAAATGCACAACGAAATCCGCGAGAAGGAAGGTCGACTCCAGATCGATTCTTGTTTATGCGTGTGTATTGGTGTGTATAGTCGAAAGGTAGAGCAGAGAAGTTTGTGGAGTTTTGGTACGAGTTGCGAAGTGTTGGTTCGAATTGGCAAACAAAATTGTGACCTTCGATAATGCAAATGCAAAAGGCGAAATCGATAGGAGAGTCGAAAAAATGCTAGAAACGAATCGATCAATATGTTGAATTCTGATTGGTTCAGGCAAAACCTACGTTCCAGCTTACGTTTGCCATTGTGAATGATCGTTTCTACGTGAAAAGTTTACTGCATAAGTTTACGGCTTACGTTACGTTTAAGTTACGTCACGAGCTCGCTCGTGGCACATAGCGAAGTCGCTAGCCTTTCACCACTGAGGTCCGGGTTCGATTCCCGTCGAATCTCATGTGAAATTTGTTCCAACAAAACGAGTTTGGCTGCTTCACAAGGGCTAGTCCAACCCTTGTGAAGTGTCCTAAACCCTGCCCCTATCCTTACTCCTTCCCAATTCTGGCCGCTGGGTAGTGACGCAGGAGCGCGTAGTAGGAGGCGCGTACGCGGAGATGCTACCTGGCGGTCCTCTTGACAACTGACTGCGACGTGACGCGACATGACAGTGATAATGGAGAATTACTCCAAAAAGCGCGCAAAGTAACGGAGGATTACTCCACAGCGCAAAGCGCTCAACGACCCGTAAGGGTCTTCGAGACGCGTTGCGTCAAAATGGACGCAACAAATTAATAAAATAAAAAAATTAAAAAAAAAGTTTGCATTGTGAATGAGGCTTTAGTCCTGCCGCAAGACCGAATCAAGAAGTGCTTCAGATGAAGCGACTCTAGCGGCACAACCTAGAAAGACGCTAAATGCCGTGCCACATTCCATCTTGGAGATACTACCCTCAAATGCCTCGTTAGTAAAACCCAAATATAACCCTGGTATTACACACAGTTCAGACGGTCCTTCGAAGACTACGTCTGGTGCCAAAGAAAAACAATACATCGTCCCTGCGGAGATAATAGAAGATTAAATGCCAGGAATATGCATGATGCATACCCGATGAAACATCTATTAGATTTCTGAGCAGAGTTATATGGTTCAACTATTTTCTCAAGAATTGATACGTTTCAAGCTTACTCGCAAATTCCTGTAAATCCCGCTGCTAATGATAAAACCAAGTGATCGACGCCATTTGGAAATTTTGGTTTCAAATATATGAGCTTTGGACTTCCAAACGTCGCGCAAACTTTCCATTGGGGCCAACCATATTGAGTAGAAATCAATGATGTACTGGCCTTAATACCAGGGTGATGCAAATTATGTATATTTTAATAACTCTTGTTTACCAAGTCACGTACGGTCTGATATGGGTTATCGACGTCACAGAACTACTGTTACTACTGAATGATACTACTACACAACAACAGAACATTACTGCTAGCAATATTAATTTGTTCTAACTAAATTGACCAATAATTAGTGTTCTTGAGAATTTCCTAAAGTTTTGGTCTGCTTGTTGATAAGTATACAAGTTCTTCCGAAATCGGTAAAAGAAGAAACGTTAAAAATGCATGACAGAGCATCAGCTACGATATTGGGTGGTATTAAAAACTAGCAACTGCTCATTAGCATCTATTAAAATTTAGTAACAATAATCTAGTTAGTGATTAAAGGTGGTCAAACGATTGACAAACGAAAGCGCACTTCAAATTTCGGTATTTTAATATTTTAGGCAAAATCTTGTATTTTCGTGAAAGTGTGAAAATTTGTTTTTGATCTAATTTGTAGACGGAACGTGGTAAAGGGTGGACAAACGTGGTCAAACGATGGAAAAAAAGCACATAAAAAATAGAAATTTCCATTTTTTTCGGGCCAATTCATAGGGTCTAATTAAGAGCGCTTTTAGGTCTAATTTGACTGGTCTACTCAAGTTTCGTTTTGCCGCCAATTTCATGAGGCAAAAGTTACGCTGGTCGCGAGATTTAACAGGTAGTTCCTTGCCCTTGACCACGGTAAGATGTATCTTAGGCGCGTCCACACGATATATCTTACACTATAGAGAGATATATCTCACATCTATTTTACACCGTGCCCCTGACTCCCTGCTGATTCCCTTATGTACTCTGATTTAAACTTAGTGTCACTTCAAGATCACAAACTGGAAGGCGAAGGCGACATTATGATCTAATTGAGAGCTCCGAATGTAAACATTTAAGTTAAAACGAAGCTTTCGATTGGATAATGTCCCCCTCTCCGTCTAAATTGTGACTGTAAAGTGTCACTTAGTTTAAATTGAAGTATTGGCGTAATAATTTTGCACGTGTGTGCCCACGTTGTCTTGCTGAATGGGTATAATTTTATTTTGTTAAAGCGTTCCTGAGTGAAGAGCATATGACTACCGTGTATATACAGTTTCAGATAATATTACCAAACAGAGTGTGGAGTGTTTGAGTGTTGTATTGTGTTGTTTATACGCAATAGTTTTGAGAAGTAGTACAGCAATCGAAGATGAAAATTGCGAGATATAAGAAAGTTCACCGTTATATGAATTTCTTTCGAAATAGTTACGGATTTAGGCTCCCCTATCAAATATTAATTGATGGGACGTTTTGTGTAGCTGCTAAAAAGGTAGGTGTAACAATTTAGTACCTGTCAAATGAACATCCAGCTTTCTAAATACTATCTGTGTTAGGTTGTGAGAAAATAATTAAGGCTCAAGAATCACTAAAAGGTTTATTGTTATATGAACTCTACATTTATGTTGCCTTGAATTGTGCTGTAACAGAACTTCTGTCTTAGAATGCTGTTATGGCATTAACTGCACAATAGGTAGTACCAACTACATCTACGCTGACAATCTGCATTTCAGGGCAAAGTTAACATAGCTGAGCAGCTTCCGAAATATTTTGGTGGACCTGTCAAAATACTTACTACGCAATGTGTTATATTAGAAACAGAAAAATTTGGTAAGTTCCCTTGTCTGTTATATTAGATTATTTCATCTGATTGATAATGGCATGAGATATGAGACAAGTAATTTATACTCTAATTTAAAGTGAATTGTGCAGCTCATCAATTGGAATGTAGTTATTTAATCAGGACATTAAATTTCAAAAGTACCAACAATATTATGCTCCAGTTTGGTTGGTTGTGTCCCAGTTGAACAGCTTTCAAAGACTTAAATTCAAATTGGAAAATGGTACTCACTTGTAAAACATAGAAATCCCTGCATCAAATATGTAGATTTATGTAGAATATAATGAACAAAAGATACTTTTATGTACACAATTTATGCACAATGATACATAACTAAATCAAAGTATCCTTACATTCATAATACTTCAGAATAAAAATGTATAAAGGCATACATGTACATTAGGCAATTTTCCTTTAAGGCATACATGTACATAAAGGAAAATTGCCTAAAAACACATGATATGTGTGAATGCAATCATACAATTAACTACATGAATTACATTAGTCATCAGATGTACTCATTTATATAAACAACATAGATAAAGAAGCACTCTTTTGGGAGATAAGCTTTCAATGTAAACCTTTTCAGTATATGCTAATATTCTTTTTTTAATTTTTTTTTATTATTTATTATTTCAAATTTGATATAATACTTAATTGCCTGACAATGTAATATTTTTTAAAATCAAGTAATTCTTTAAAATAATAATATTCCAAATAAATAGTCCTCTTTTTGAACCTCTGATTCTTGATTCTTTGAGATTTTTTTTCTGTAACAGACATTATTTATTGGAATATAGACTGTATTTTTGCTTGGAATACAAACGATACTTTGCAAAATGAAAGAAAGAAAAGATGATGATAGTATTCAAAATATATGTAAAATTCTTAAAATGAGGAAACACATAGGCTGCCTTTTCTTGATTAAGCAACATTATATACTGATTTGTTGGTATATAACATTGTTAAATGTTCTAAAAGTGTCTCTAAAAGAGATGTTTTGTAGAAGTGTAATTTAGCTTTTTCTCCCAAAATTATTTTTCAGAATGGGTATCTCTTGTATCTCAGCAAATACTTCTCTTTTTTTATCTTGATGTTGTGAATTCTAATTTAAGTAATCTTTTGTTGTAAAAACAACTAATGCTTGTGTGTACAATAAGTACTGGTGGAGGGGGGATAATGTTTACATAAATTCTTCTGTACACATAGAATGTAAGTAATCATGTATACTTGGGTTTTCTAATGTGGCAGCTGAGGGTACAAGATGTCACTTGATTGCGACTGTATCAAGCAGTGCTGCAGATCAAGCGACTCAACTGAGAAAGATGCAAGAAGTTGAATTATTTTCCGAAAGTTGTGCCATATTCCATCTTAAAGATAATACCCTCAACTGCCTCATTAGAAAAAACCAATAATTGTCTTAAATATTCTTGTATAGTGTTCAATCCATTCCCCTTCCATATGCCCATGGCCCTGGTATATCTTTGAGGTGCTTAGGCATAGTAATCGGAGAAACCGATAGATACAAAATTGTATGAATATTTTATTAGCTTTTTATTGAGTACCTACTATTTAATCAATGGCTAACTGTTTAATATAGCCCACTCCTTCTGGAACCTCAGTTATAGTTTGGAATCCATATGTACTTAACAATGCTGCTTAAAATTTTCATGTTTATTTAAGAAGTCATTGTTTAAATTCCCTCTAATGTTTTCCTGTTCTATTAATGTAATTATTACTTAATACAACAGGAAAACAGTAGTTTCTTAATTCTCTAAAGAATTAACCAAGTTGGAGTTCTACAAATGCAAATGACAATGTTGTTGATCAATTCCTTCACACTGGCTTCAAAATTATTTTTAGTGTAACACTTATGAAATTCAGAGGGGATGCCAGCTTCCAACCTTAGGAGACATGAAAACAACTTAGCAAAAATTATATTTTTTTGCAAACTGAAACATTGGCTCACTATTAATGAATCTCTACAAAATATTTTGATTACAAAAACATTTATTAACTTTTGTAACGGTCAATTTAGACAGCTAACTGCTTAAAATTTGGCAAGTGACTAGTTAAGGATGTTCACAAATTTAGCAAAATGAACATCAGTTATTACTAGACATCAGATGTTTAGGGAAATGCCTATTTTTTTTTCTAGAGAACTTATTCAATGGCTGATAATATATGTGCACAAATCATGACAAATGATGACATATGACGAAGTTTTATAATGCTTATTTTAGCTTAAATGCCTATTTTTTGCATAAATACCTTTTTTAGAACTTTTTTTGCCTTTTATTTATTATATTTATATACAATGCTAAGATATCTGAAAATCGGCGATGGTCCAACGTGACCATTCATTACGAAATCTTCAATTCACGTCTTGAAATTTAAAATTACGAGTGAATTCCTGAAAGTATACCAACTGATTTTTCTCCATTTCCCTATTTCCCTAATAAATACCAGCCGTGATCTGAGAACATGGACAATGCACCAAAGGAACCGAAATTTTAAGTGGAAATAAATATAAATTTCCAGAAGGTTTCAGTGGTGCTAGTGTTGCATTGCTAAAATATATACCAGTTACATCCTTCAGATATCCTTCTCCGCATTCAAACTGATTTTGTCTCCCAGTCATCGCAAATTTGAAATTGTGATCCTTGAAAAGTTACTGGTAATATGTAAATGTTACTGGTTAATGAAAACTATTAAGAATAAAATGTAGAAGAGTTGTAAATATATAAATCTAGTTTTACATTAAAATATACGAACTGGTTTTGTGCATTTAAGCTTACAAAATAATATAGACAAAAAGTACAATTTTTCCATTTTATTGTGTATGACTCTTATGACTGTGCCTTTTTTCTCCTTATTCTTTACTTTTTCAGCGCCTTTTTAGGCACCTAAAAGATGATTTTTTAGTGCCTAAACATCCGATGTCTAGTTATTACTGTTCCATGCTTAGTTTCATAACAATGAAAGACAAAACTAATGAGAAACCTGACTCATAAAACCAGATGTCTCTCATTGCAATTCCAGAATTACATCATTTTCAGTGAGCTGCAGAACTTTTTAACAGCCACACAAGAATCGTGGAAGAGTTGCTTGTTACTTGCACTGTGGCTTCAGTTGGTATATGCCTGCGAATTGATTCAAATACACTATCCATCTTGTTACAAATTTTAATGACAAAATTTTGCATTGTGGGAAGAAGTTTTAAAATAACAATTTTAGTGTTCTTTGTCTGTAAGTCATTGCATAGTCATATATCAAAAGTTCAAGTCAAATAATTTGTCATTAAGTTCAAGCACAAAATTTATATTCTTATTTCCTTGACATTGAACATTTCAGTGACTTTTTTTATCTATGAAATAACCTAAGCCCTGTCCATTCTTAAAAATTGCTAACTTTTGAAGTGCTTCCTTATACATCTAGAAGAGCAAACTACCTTCTGGTTCATCTTAGCATATTCAGCCACTGCTGAACCATTCTATTCTAACCATTCCATTCTAACTGAATCCTATTCTTTTGTTGATTTGTGGAATGATTTTAAATTAGTTCTGCCACTATCTCACTTAATTATTTCTTCCCTTGTTCTTCATATGTATTCCATGTCTAGTGAAGTGACTCTTATCAAGGCGTACATTTATCACATGAAAATTTTTATATAATCTTCTCAGACTTCCTGTTAAATGTGTTTCTTCTCCAAATTCCTGTTAACTTTTTTGTCTTTGTTTACACAACCATTTCACTAAATCATCACTACAAGGAACTCCAATATTGAATAAGTTAGTCTGTTATTAAATAGTTGTTATTATTTTTACATCTTTGAACATAACGTTTCTTGAATGTGTGACAGGAAAAGAGCTGTTTAGTGCACTGGTGATTGTAAAACAGTTCAAGCATCATAGATGTGGGCATGAGGGAAAACCTATTCCTGCTTTTGAGTGTCTTCTGTCCATGCTGGGTGCCAAGAATGAAAACAGGTACAGTTGCAGTTTTGGCTTCATAATTAAGTTTATTGACCTCCTCTGCACTTACATTCCTTCCTGTAAGTTGAATTATTTTCCAGATACATCATTGCGACACAGGATTTTATTCTCCAGAAAGCTGCTAGTCGTATTCCCGGGGTCCCTGTGCTCTATCTCCACGAACAGACACCAACTCTTAAGCCACCGTCCGAAACTAGTACTCGCATGGCTAACTTGAGCGGTCGTGAAAGGTTTGAATTTAACTTCTTTATTTCATTGGGTACCAAAAATAAGAAATAAGACATGATAACTTTGTATTTTTGTTGAATTTCTGAAGCTCTTTATTTAGGTTTAGGTATTTGCAATTTTCATACCTGCACATAATATTTATAAAAAAGGAATCAATTTTGTCTGAGAAAAGCCATTAAATTTACATTAATTAAAAAGTTCAATTGGTTATTCTATTGATCTAATTGCGTAGAAAGTGAGGAAGCTTTTAGCTACTTCAAGGAGTTGTGTTTCCAAGGCCTCCAGTTATTTAAAAAAGAAGAAATTGTCAGAAGTCTCAAATAACTAAATTTCAAAATTTTAAACATTAATCACCCTTTTAAAATTTTGAAATTTCATCAGAAAAAAGGATAGGAAATATCTTAAAAATTGGATCACAAATTTACTAGGTCAAACCAAAAATGCATTTTCATCCAGTTCAGTGACAGTTTACAATATACTCCTTGACTATATCTAGATGATAAATAGTCTTCTTTCTGTTGCACATTAATTTTTGAATTTTAGATGTTTTGTACAGGAATGAGAGTATAATTAGTTTATTATAATTATAATAGGGTGAGTTTTTAAAGACGGGAAATCTATCGTCATTGTTCGTAAACATCGTCAAAAGGAAATAACATATCTTTGAAAAATGAGTTTCTGCATCTTGTACAATCGAAAACGTACATTAAGACTAGGAACTAATTGGAACTGAATACCTCTAATAGAATCTACAAGTTTTTATGGAACTTCTGTGTATCTCTGAGTCTATTTATGCTTTTATTAGTATTACAAGATAGTAAAACCTACAATACATGAAATCACATTGTATTATACAAATATGTAATACAAGTCTATGCCCAAAGAAAACTACCTACGCTTCCTAGACAATCCTGCTATTTTATTGTAACATATTTAATTTTTGATATTAGGAATGGGAAATGTTTGTCAATGATAATGGCCTATGGATAAATAATATATTTTTCGTGACAATCTATGTAGCCTTGCTAGATATAAAACTTCCAAATCCTAATCAATTACTTTAGTCTATTCCTAACATATTTGATTTAACTTGAGAAAAAATTAACAATTAAATTCCTGCCATGTTATATTGGTAGTAAGAATATTGTATTTTTCATTACTTACGTGCTCATTGTGTGTTAGTGTTGAATTCTGTTAAGTGGTGGCGGCGAAAAGTAAGTACTTGTGTAAGTTATGAACACATTTGTCGTAGACGACAAAACAGGGAGAATGACAGGACCCGTCAATCGAAATCCCGTCATTTGATGCCAGCGCATGTGCAGTACAATTCTCCCCAGAGTTGTCATCTTACGTTTTTCAAATCCTTTCAAAAACTTGCAAAAACTGTCTAATGTAATTTTGACATGGACTCGAAATGCATGAAATAAACAAATCAGCAAATAAATTCAATTGCCATGTCCCCTGATTCAGGGAAATCAGATTCAGATAACAAACCAATGGGCACCCTTTTCTTTTGAACCAGGACAATTTTACTAAAAATACTTGCAGTTTAGGTGCTTTTACAGAAGTTATTTTATTTATATATCTTCTATCCCTACAGATTTGCTGTGAACGAGGTACAGAGGGAAGCACTACTGGCCAACAAGAAGCGCCTTGGTATTGAGGAGGAGGTGCAGCCAGAAAGGAAGCATAGGAAACGGATCAAAGGGCCCAACCCTCTTTCTTGCAAGAAGAAGAAGGAAAAGAAGCAGCAGCAGCCGCCGCCCCCACAACCAAACTCCTCTGACAGCATGCCAAACAATGTTAAGCGCAAGCGCAAGAGGACCAAAATACCACAGCACGTCAAGGAACACTTCAGAGAAATGTTGAATAACAAAGATTAGTAAATAAATTGCTAATTGAAATTTTATTAACTTCATTTTTCTGGTCCTGCGATAGATAATACAAAATTCTCACAACCTTCACAAAGTCCAATTTCATTTCTCTGTCCTGTATTTCAGTATTTAAATTTTCAACCAATAAATGTCAAAATAAAAATTTAACTATTGAAGAATATATGAATAGAACAGAACTCCCTAAACGACATGCTTTACAAATAATTAACTATCACAGTTTTCAAAAATTATCCAAATTCATAATCGTGTAAAACATTTCTAAGGAACAGCAAGAGGACTCTTCCAATAAATAGATTGTTCATTTAACCAAAATCCATCCACTTCATTTGGATACCACTAGACTTAATTTATAATCTGTTAGAAATTTAAATTTAGATTCTGTTATGGAATATCTCCTATTGCATTCAAAAACAATATTACTTCTAGCGAAAAATGTAAATTAAGCTCTTACATCTGTTCTTAATATAAAATTATTAATCATGTAAATCTTGCCCTGTAAATACATATTCATTTGACTTTAAATAATAAAATACAACAAATCATACCTAACAATCTTAAGACTGAAATGTCTATTAAAGATTGAAAAAGTCTTTTGTACGATAAAGTAGACACATAAAGCAAATAGAACTCTATAATGAAAATTGCTACAACTCAAGTTTCAAACCAAACTAACTAGGGAACATTAGAAAAAACTATTACAATGAATCTTGGAGAACAGATGTGTCATGTTGGTACACTTCCTGGGTTCCTCGCTCTATACTTCACTCACCTCTGATGCTTTATATGTACATTGGGTGAATAGTTTGACGGAGACCTGTACTAATTGGCAGATTGGACGTAGTTCTTGCTGATAGTCAATTGTCTGATGTACACTGTCTTAGTTTAGCATGATCTGAGAATACAGTAGTCTCTGTAAAATCTGAGCATTGAATGTGGTGAATGTTGCGTGCTAGATAAGCAGCTGCTTTAATTTCACTTATAACATAAATATTTGTTAGCAAAGAATTCAAAATGAATTCTGAATATCACCTTGCAGTTCCTGTGCACCTGCACACATATCTGACTTATTATACACGACTGATATTGTATATGTGACTCAATAAATACTAATATTATGTTTACAGTCCCTGGAGATTATTTATTTAATTATGTATGGGTAGTACTAGTAACACTGATCACTGAATATTAATAATGATAATTATTTCAAATACAAATTGTTCATGTAAATAAAATTGGATTTTTGATTTCTGAGGGAGACCTTCAAAAGGAAAGTCAACATAAGAGAATACAAGTCCTGTTACATAGTTTTGCCTGCAATCATAGCAATTAATAGAGCATCCATTTCTTATCCTTGATTATACACTCTGTTGTAGCACCTCTAATTTAATTTGACTTGTTTCAAATAAATTCCTTGGAATGATTCGATTTCCTAATAGTACTCGGTAATTTGCGTACACCACCACCATTTACAAGCTATAATTAGTAGACCCAAAAATTATTGACTTAATATGGGGACCCCAGGATCTAATGATGCCGAGCCCCTGGCCAAAGGGATAAAAGGCAACTAGATGACTGACCATATTAACAACCCATTACTCCATGTGCTCAATGCTCCAGAATGGACACGTTGCTAAGGTGCAACAAATTTTAAACTTTAAAACAGGATCATGCCACATAACAGACAAGCTCATCAAATGGTGATGGTGCTATGCCTTCTTATTTCATGGTGAGCTTATTGTGGAGATGTCCCACTCTGGTTTTAACCATCACAGACATGAAAACTGAAAAGCAAGATTTCTTTTTGTATGAATCAGTTTATTTCTCAAACAAATCTACATATTACAAAACAGCAATCACACATTATCTCCTGAAGAAAAATATCAACATCACTGTATGAGTCTTTTAATTTTACCACACATCATTGCAGTACATGAAGAATATCAATTTAGAGAACCTCCTGTAAAAGAAAATTCCTTATGTGGGGAATGCAAACATTTCATGGACCTAAAAAACAAATGTCCAACTTGTACAAGAGCTGTATCTTTTACAAAATATTTATTAGAGGACATGCCCACGCAAACGGAAAATAAGATGCTTCCTACTTGGCAGTACTGAAAACAACTAAATTACTTTCACACCAAAATTAAGTTCATGAGAAACAACCAACCAGACAAAAATGTAACCCAATAGAAGAGGTAACAATGTAAATTCATCAACAAGTAGAATTTTTCCTTAATTTATTTTGTTTGTAAGGAACTGTTTATAAAAAAAAACCTTCCTGACCTATATCTTTGTCTGGCTTAAATTTAAACAAAAGAGTCAACAAAAAATTATGCATTAGTTGTTTCCAAGAAACGTTTGCTGCTTGAGACACAATTTTCTTACAACAAATTAAGTTATCTGAAAAGTCCTTTGCAGCAGCTATCCCGCCACCCCCATGCAAAGGACATCTTTTGGTCCTACATCCTTTCTCAATGCTCCTCCCACTCCCCTACAGTAGAGTCAGAGTCCATTCTTCAGCCATGCTCACTGCTGGTTTCCTCACAACCAATAGATGAGCTGCACTGTTGTACGATGCTTCTAACACATTTGCCCCCGTACCTAAACACACATATTATGTACCTTGTAACAATTCCAGCAACTGAATTATTGATAAAGCTGATGTTCAACAAGAAAAACTACTCAATTCCTGACAATTTGCTTACCTTTACTTTCTATCCTCGCTTTAGAAACCACAGACGGCCACCCTATGACAACTACTCGTTCCAACCACGCTTTGGTGGGGAACTTGCTATTTTTGTCAATAAATCTGCAGAAAAATTCAAATTTATAAAAAACATTAATTAAAACTACATACAAGTTTAACTTAAAAATCAAGAATTTTCCACCACACAGAATTGTGAACACTTGAAAGTCTCTTCCACTAAAAAATCTAGATAGACATCTGAAATGCAAATATTAAAAGTACTGTGTACATGTAAAAGTAGAATTACAAAAAGAAAAATAGAAGAACAAAAAAGTAAGATAATATTTTGGAGGGAAAAAAAGGGGAAGAACAAAACAGAGAAGAAGAAAAAAGAAAAGAAGAACCACCACCAACTTGACAAAACAATATTAGGAATGATCCATCATAGAATGCATCATCCATAATAGGAATGATCTATCATAGGAATGAAGAGAAACTTGCAAAGTCAGAATTTAGTGGAACCGATTTTAAGCAATCGGATGAGGATGCCTAGTCGTAGGAAAAAAGCTATACAAAGGAATGTTATCACAGGCCAATACCACTCGTGCCAGAAATGATCTTGAGGAAGGATTATCGATAAATGGCAACAATAATAAATAAATGAAAATAAGAATGAGCAGAGTTTTTTGGGTAAGGTATGGAAACATGGTCAATTGCAGTTGGTACTGAAATGGGATGGAATGCAAGGAAACTAGCACAGTAATCTGCAATCATGGAAGTAAAAAATTGCATCTACAATGTCCAAGTTTTGTAAATTCATAGACCTTGCGTGAATGTTTTTTAATTACATTCAATAGACTTTAATTATTTACTTGTTTTCGGAGTGAATGACAATTGCATGTGAGTTGTTATATTTTCGTGGTGTTGAAGTCCTGTTATTTTCAATTTTGTGTTCACTGTTAAATGTTTTAAAAAAGCTTCAGCTTGGAATAAATATGCAAGAACCTGCAACAACAGTCTCACTTTAAATTCTGAAATATTACGGTTCTTTTCAGAAAAGTAGTATGTTACTAAAATTCCAATACACCTTCCAGGAAAGTATTCAGTAATATTTTCATCTTTAAATTAATTCTAAATAGAGCTTAGCCACTTAAAATAGAAAACGGTGTCTATTGCAACCCGCTTAATACGGACATTTTTGTATCCTTACCTTAAGACAGTAATGACCAAAAAAATATAAATTTGTATTTAAATAAACTGATGAGAGAAAAAATAGTAACGACATGTAAATGCATTGTGCCAGTACTCAAAATTACATTGAAATATTAGGTGGATTAGGTGGATAGCTTGATTGGGGTTCAAAAATGAAAGTTAAATGCAATAGTTAGTAATTAAATAGAAAATAAGGAACAATTGTGGAAGAATTACAATAAAACCAATGAAGACAGGGGAAATAATCACTGCAATATATAACGTTGACACTCAAATATATTATTTACTACACTATGAAAGAATTCTTTCTTTACAGCTTCAAGGATTTCCAAAAGGTTTGTATCAAAACCACTGAAATGTTTAGTATTACCTTGATGTTAAAGTTTTTCCTTCAAATTTCAAATCCAGGTATAGATATTTCCCTTGCTTGTACTCGTAGCTGCGACCATCATCAATGTAGAGTGTTCCAGACGCTGTTCCCTGAAAAGCAGAAGAAAAAAATTGAAAAAGGAAGGAAGAAAAACAAAGGACAATATAAAAATAAAACAATTTGAAAGGTGAAAAAGAAGACTTTATAAAATCACAAACAAAGTTATTCTAAAAGTAGCCGACACAAATTTCAAGGAATGAGCTATAAGAAAATTAATAGTAAAGTATTCCATTACATTAGTATGCAGGCAGTCATATTTTTTCATTTCATTCTTTACATTCATTAAAATATTCTATTAATGGAATGGGGCAGAGTAATATTTTTTTCTTTACATTCTTTATGTTTGTAATCAAAGTCTTGCATTTAATTAATTTGTATTAGATACATTTATCAGACAGAAAATTGAAAAGATATTATATGTAGTATTTATTATATTAAAAATAATTCCAGACTCAATTAAGTAACACAAGTATAGACATAGCCTACTAGAATAGGAAGTCACTTGTCGGCAATGTTTGATGCCATGGACACTGAAGAAAAGCCCAAAAATCAACAGAGAGAAGAGAACTGAATGTTCTTGAGTGAAGATGTAAAGTTGGACCAAGCGTTTTTGGGCAAAGGTAAAACAAAATGCTTTACACAGAGTTGTGAAATTGAGTGGAGCATTTTAAGTAAAAAAGACGTAACGTATTGGTGGAGCATTAATTGATGGTAGTTCTGTGAGAAATTGAATGGAAATTTTGGGAGAATCATCATACCTGGAGTTATTGGATTTACTATACTTGAAAACAGTGAAACGACCTTATGGGATTGACCTTTAATGAAGGACATGTGCTGATTTCAAACTTGAAGATGACATGTACAAAGGTATTGTTATTAAGATCATGAATTTGGCTGACGTTTTCTTACTATTTTCGTTTTACATTAATATGCCCAGAGGCAGCATTTTGACTCCTAGCAGTCTTAATGTCCTTATAACTCTTTGAATATAGAATTTTTTGCTTTCGGGAATTTTCATCACTTTTATATTAAAAAATCTATTTCAAGAAAAATTATTAACTTTCACTAGAATGCTTGGGAAGCATCATTTTGACTCCTTGTATATTGCTCCTACCCTGTAGCTATTTCAACGCTGAACATTTTTTATAGGTCTCTCCTAGTATTTTGGATACCTTCTGATGATATATGCAAGCATTCCCTCCAGTATGCTTTTATTCCTGGCCCTTTTGTTGAAACAAGCAAATTCATGAGTTGTTTCCTGAACAGCAAATATATCAGTGAATTTTGAAAACCAAATTATTATCACATGAAGAAATAACATTGTTATCACAAAGATTGAATGAAAAAATATTTGCTCAAATAATTCAGAAAAAGAGAAATGTTCTAGATTAGAAGATAATTTTTGTGTGCAGGAGGGCATTTTGGACTCCAGATGATGTGGACAGATATATTAATTTTTTTAGACACTGCCTTTTTGGTTATGCCAATTTTCGAATTAATAAGATGGGTTTGAATAGAAATCACCAGTAGATTTCACTGCTTTCATCTGAAAAATTATTTTGTTTTAGTATGAAGTAATACTTTTACAAACTGTACAAGTCTTTCGTGACAGAAAGGCTGATGGAAGCCAAGCATGGTTGGCGAGGGAAACATATGCATTAAGTGAGGGTTGGTCAGATTCATAGTACCACAAACTGGTTGCTGTGGGCAGAAAGAAGATGACATATTGCAAATTTAGTCCCCATTCTTATGGGACTCTGACAGTAACAAAAAACCTGAACTTTCAGTAGTTCTCACATTCACAAGGAAAGCTTACACTAGTAAAGCATTTATAATCTCTTTAAATCAAGGTTATTTTTCATTGAAACATTAGAAAATATAAATGCAAAATTCATACTCTACATGCCACTCACATTTACATCCAAAGCCACCAGGAGAGTAAACGGGTCATCCAAAGTGAGGGAAGCTGCCCTGCGAATTCTCTCTTTCTTAGGTACTATAGTGCCTCCTCTCTGGAACACAGGGATCTGGAACAGCAGATTAACACACCATCTACCATCATCCACCTTAATGGCAACCATCAAGAGAAATTATAATTGCCAAAAAGTAACCAATTTACATCAGGGTACTTATTTTCTAGCATTTCTATAGTATCGTAGTAAGGTAGTAGCTAAAGGCAGGAATTACTTTTCTTGAACGATGATCTTGCTTCCCCCTCCCTAGAAAGATAAACAAATGAAGACCGAAGCGAGCACTGATGACATTCCAAACATCTTCATTGGCATGTATGAAAATATATTTACAAATGAAACTGAGAACTCCTGGTCATATTTTTCTAAACAATATCTAAAGAAATGACCAAAGCAGATCCAGATCCATCACAGGAGATACCGTGAACTCCTGGGAAAATTAGAACTCAATTTAATGAGAAAGTTGCGAAGGCATGACTGATATTCCAGAGATTGATACTGCTTCATAAAATCTAGTGGCTGATTTAACTAATACCCATGGAGGTGACATTGGCCCCAGAAAGTGAAGCCGACCGCGGTAGGTCCGCCATGTTTTTTTGACCAAAACATCAGAGTGCATCTCTGTGTATTCCAGCTTGCTAGCTAAAACTAGCTAACAAGTTTTTCTTTCTGTTTATTGCTTTGCATTCCACTGTAATGCGAGTTATTTATTTTTATTCCTGGGGAAAAAACATTTAATAAACTTTTTTTTCCTGAGAAATAAATTGTTGGGCGGTATATTCCTCAAGGTGAGTATCTAACGAAAGGGCCAGATGTAATTGCACATCGTAAACCAAAGCCTATTTTTATTACATATTAGCAGCTGCTTTTCACCCTTTAGATTTCTTAAAAGCTTCAAATAAAATTATTTTGCTTTATTTAATAATAATAATGTCCCAAATGTAAACATTGAAATAAATCAAACAGTTCATTTGCAAAAATATTTTTTATTATTTGTTTACCTTACTCACAAGGGGGAAAAAAAGAAAAAAAGAAAAGGGAAAAAAAATTAAATGTGTTCCCTCTTTGAATGGCCTATTCCTTAAATCTGTATGAAATGTTATATTAATTACAAATATTTATTGTTTTTTCAAATAAAATAATGAATTTGCTATTGAAAAATATTTTAAAAGTGTTTAAATTGATTTGGCTTCAGGAAAACTAAATTTGAGTAGATTTATAATTTTATTCTTGTCTTTGAATTTCATCTCGGTTTCATTATTGAATCCTGCATGCTTCTGTTCAGGGCAATTTGAATTAAAACTTATTATTGGATTTGCTCTGGCAATTGGTTACTATTTCCTTTCAGAATTTTTCAAGACTCTTTTCATTTAGACAAACTTAATTACTTTCTTATGTCAAATTTGGACCATTAGCAGTTTTCACAGTATCAATTTATGTGACATTAAATTCAGCTCTTTGCATGTTGAATGCAACACGTTGTTAAAGCTCCAGCACTCAGAATGTGTTCACTGCTGATTGATTTTTTTTTCCAATCTCAATTTTAAAATCTCGTATTTTCTCATTCCCATGAAGTGAAAGGCAACTGTGTTTCAAGAATACATGTCATCAAGCACATAAATTAAATTCTAATCAGCTTCACACAAATGAAACAATATTTAAAATATATTTCCTCTGCCATTTAATGAATTTTGGGGAGATTTAATATTTTTCCCAGATCCGTTTTGCTTTATTCTCTGATTATTTCTTTCTGATGATTACAAAGAATTATATATAAAACATCTTCCTTCCGGAAATATCAAAATATGAATAAAGACAATGTAAAGGTGGAAAGGTCGAGTTCAGGCTTTCTGTGTCACACTGTTTAGCGGGTAGCCTAACTGAGCTTGCAAGGGGTTGGCTTCATTTCCCGCAATGGGAAAGGTCGGCCACGCCACCCCCATATGTTATAACCTCCTTGCTAATACCCCACTCTAACCACATTTCTCCAAGCCATCGTTCAAGAAAAATTGTCAAGATTAATGCAGTGCAATCTAATGAACACTAGAATGACTAGAGATGTCATTTTGATGGCAAAATGGCTTTCAACTACCGATTACATCAGTAATATTGGGAAGATGTGCATGTACTTTAATATCTTCAACAATTATCACATAAACAAACTGTAGTTTCAACAACTTTCAACAAGCAGAATTTTTTAAATCCCTTATTTTACCTAGAATACCTAAAAGTGTTGAAAATTATGGCTGCTCATTCACCAGATTTCAGTCACTTTCAGTGAATAAGCCGTGTTTAAATTTCATAACCTTCCTCTGAACAATGAGGAACGAAGAAACTTAAAGAGGCGGACATTGATGAAGAGGCGAAAACTGATAAAGCGGAAAGTGAAGAAGAGGAAGCGGACATTGAAGAAGAGGAAGCGTAAACTGAAGAAGAGGAAGCGTAAACTGAAGAAGAGGAAGCGTAAACTGAAGAAGAGGAAGCATAAACTGACGAAGAGGAAGCGTAAACAGATGGAGATGAAGCGGAAATTGATGACGAGGAAGCGGAAGTTGAAGAGGAAGCGGAAGTTGGTGAAGAGGAAGCGAAAATTTACGAAGCGGAAGTTGGTGAAGAAGCGGAAATTTATGAAGCAGAAGTTGGTGAAGAGGAAGCGGAAACTTATGAAGCGGAAGTTAGTGAAGAAGCGGAAGTTGGTGAAGAGGAAGCGTAAATTGATGAAGATGCAGCGGAAATTCATGAAGCGTAAACTGAAGAGGAAGCATAAACTGATGAGGAAGCGTAAACTGATGAGGAAGCGTAAACTGATGAGGAAGCGTAAACTGATGAGGAAGCATAAACTGATGAGGAAGCATAAACTGATGAGGAAGCGTAAACTGATGAGGAAGCGTAAACTGATGAGGAAGCGTAAACTGATGAGGAAGCGTAAACTGATGAGGAAGCGTAAACTGATGAGGAAGCGTAAACTGATGAGGAAGCGTAAACCGATAAAGAGGAAGCTTAAACCGATAAAGAGGAAGCGGAAACTGATAAAGAGGAAGCGGAAACTGATAAAGAGGAAGCAGAAACTGATAAAGAGGAAGCAGAAACTGATAAAGAACAAGTGGAAATTGATGAAGAAGACGAAGTGGTAGTTGATGAAGTGGAAATTTGTAGAAGTGGAAATTGATGAAGATGAAGATTTTGGGGTTGAACTGAGCCAGAAATATGTGTACATTGACAAAAACAATGAGTAACAGCTTCTCAAATCCATTTTGTATTACGATTTCATAAAATTTGGAGTGGACATTCTGGATCATATGGAGACTTTGAAATTGTTGAATTCTGTGAAATATAGATGAAAGAAAGAAAAGAAAAAAAAAAAGGCTAACGCAAGTGCATTTTATTTTGGATTTAGCTTCCATAAAACCATAAAAGGAGTTCAAACAAAATTCACAGGAATGTGTATCATGAGATTTTATTTTCAAATTGGTCAAGAAATTGCCATCCGATTCCCCAGCAAAAGAAATCAATTCTCCTTTTCCATAAACAATCCAAACAAATTCTAATTGAAGAACATGCCAAATCAACTGGTCAGTTAAATAATAAATGAAGGAGTAAGTGTGTTTCATGCATTTTTGCAACCTATGCAGAGATATCAATCAATACATATCAGACCATTGTGATTATTTACGGTTTAGCAGCGTTTGCCAACTGGAGAAACAATGACGTCAGGGCAGCCTTCCCCCTCTGTGAGCAGACACTCGGAAAAACAGTGTGAGCAACGGGGGAGGGAAGCATTGTCAGACTGCTGTCGCCAGTCGTGACAACCTTGACCATTGCAGGTGTTTTAGGTAACAACCACTTACACCCATTTTCTTTTTTTTTTTAGGTAGAAATTTTCTTTTTATAGATACTGGAACAATGGAGAAATGTTTTGGTGTGTTCGAAAGAACTGAATTATGTTAAAAAATTGAACCTACTGAGGTATTACACAGTTTTGCAACCCACAAAACCCCGTGAAATAAAAATACATTCTCAGAATTAACAGATAGCCAGTGATCATGAGATGAGTTTTGCAGATAGAAGATTATGGAAAAGGTACTGAAAATCATCTTTTACAACATTTTCAAACCAAATTGGGCATGAAATATTCAAACTTGGGGTTCATAGTCTCCCATGTAACCCCTCCCAAGTATCTATTTGTTAATATGAATTATTGTTTCAGTGGAAACTAAATTCTTTATTTTACATAGAAACGTATAAAATATTATCCTAAAACGTTAAATCTATCTACAAAACTTATGTAAAGAATGGAAGTGGAATTATTGTTCTGGCTATGATAAAGATTCGGATATTGCTTTCAGTTATGTAATCATCTTATTCTATTATTTAATTTTTCAATTGTTATAGAATCATAAACATTCTAAATAACAATTACAATTTAAAAAACTTTAATTATCAATGTTCCAAGTGAACCTTTTCCCCCACACTTCCATACATCATTGGGTCACGGTGCACTTGCCGCAGCATGGGTCACTTCCTTTGCTCGACGGCTCGGTTCAGAGCAGGAAAGCAGATTTCTGTGACATCACTGAGCATTGAGTTAGCAAGCACTGGTCTACAGTCTTTCTAGGTAATTTTTTTTGATGTCCAGTCCTTTTCAAATTAATCTCACTATATAAATTCAGACCAGGTGTTCAACATTTTTCCCAAAAGGAAAATTTAACATACATCTTAGATATTTTTTCATAATTGCAATTAAAATACCTCATTCTCTACTTACTTGACTGTTTCAAACATTTTTGCAAATTCTATAAATATTACAATTTGATAATTTCAATTCAAAATAGAAGGTTTAAATCAGAAAAGTATTCATTTAAATTCTTAACATTAATTTATCATTATTCATGTTCAAAGCCCCCCAAAACAACCATTTTTATGCCAAAATATTGGAAAATAAAAATCTCACATTCTTAAATTTCAAAATTTATACTCCTTCGTGTCAAAGGTTATTCTCCAAATCAAATGAAATTTTGCAGTTTCCTTCTTTTTTTCCCTCTTTTCCTTTTCCTTCCCACTGAACTCGTGTAACAGCAGGAAGCACTACACATTTTCACTTTCATTTTTTAACAACCATCTTCCTGTTTAGTTTACTTTCATACTAATTGTGAACATGTTCATATTCAATTTTTTAATAGATTTTTAAAATACCTTGCGAATATTGACAGGAATTTTCTCTATACGTCCACCAGAACTTTTACTGCTAACATGGAATGCTTCAAAGCTGTCCATATCATACCAAATCTGTCCAGGGCCTGGGAAATAGACTGTCACACTTATGGCTTCAGCCTCTGTTACAGGATGAACAAGGAGTCTATCACCTAAAACAGAATTAAGAGACAACTGATACAAAGAGAAAACTGGTCAAGAAAGCATAAATTAAAACCTGCAACGCAGCAGTTTCTAATAAGTACAGATCTCAGACATCTAATAAATAAAATCTTACACACAAAATACGAGCAAAATAAAAACACATATTTTTACATTGGCATACTCCACTCTTGCACCTATTTGCAGGAACTGCTACCAACTTTACTTAGAAGACACGTGGGCCAGGCATAGGCAACACCTGGTGGAACATGCAGTCAGACCCTTCATGTCATAATAAATATTTGATTTCGTGCATCATGCATTGTGCAATGTTGGTGAACATTAAGCAAAGCCCCATCGGACAACTCTAGTGCCTAGGATGTCCCTTGCATTGCAAAACAATTTTTTTACTAATTTTTTTGGGCTCACCACCTAAATATATTCCATTGGGTCAAATTTACTCAAAAATAAAATTTCATTTCAATAGGCCGATATTAATCCGTGCCAACTTGAGCGCAAAATTTCAATGTTAAGGATTATTGGTTTTGTTGTGTTAAGTCAGTGGAAAACTTCTGATACATGTGTAATATATAATTTTATACTACAATTTAATTCATTTTCACTCTTTAGACTGCATTAGGTTTTTACTTTTCTTGTGGGTATCTTTTCTCAGAGTTTCTTTCTTGCAATATGGATAAAGTAAACTATGTTCTTGTACAACACAACACAGATTGCTTTTGCTCCTCATCAACAGTCAGTAGGGCATGGAAATCTTGCGTTAATTTAATGGCCCTTTCAGCACCCATTTAAAGCTTTCAACTTTATAAATAACCTTTGATATGAAGATTTACTTGTCAGGTCAAAGGACATTCTTGAATAAAACAAATATCCATCTTCAGGCAAGATAACAGATATCAGTTATTGGTTGACACAAAAGTCAGCTATTGTTTCCAGTGAAATGAAGATTCAATTGAATTGGGAGATGTAATGTATATTAATGAATTAATAATTAAAGAACAGTCCTCAGGATACAAATGCGCTTTCCATATTACCTTATTTACCCGAATATAAGACGAGATTTTTTTCTAAAATATCTTCGTAAAAAAATATGGGGTTGTCTTATATTCACAGATTAAGCCTAGTTGGTTAGGGTTTAAGTTTTAATATTATATTTGTGTTTGTATTCTCGGCATCCGCAGCACATTTGAAGGCAAATTCAGCCCACTATTTTTGAATAGGCCTGTAAAGAGAATTTCAAAATGAATGGCATTGTATCAAATGCAGTGTAATGTGAAAATGAATACCCAGAATTTGTTGCACGAAGCAGGTTTGATGAGTCCACGCGGAATCTTGGTTCAACACCCGGTGAATATGAATCTGTGTTTTGAGGAGTTAAAGAAACCAAGGCCATCAACAAGTGCATGACGGTTAGAAAATCTGGCGACACACAAAGGAAAGTTCATAGGTGGGTCTGATCTTAGAAAGACTATGTACAACACCAATTTAAACAGCAAACCTTTCAGAGAGGCCAAAAATGCCAGAAGATGTCTCAGCATTGAAGGAGGACCAAAAAGAAAGAAACATTATACATGTGAAGATGATCAAGGGTAGTGACAAAAATGATGATGATGATGATGATGATGATGATGATGATTTTAAGAAACAAGAAAATGATAGTTCAGTAATAAGGTTTAACATTCATACCAACAAGGCAATTCCCTAGTCAATAAGACAATTTGCAATTTTATTTTGACTAAATAATAGCTAAAAATTTTTAAAATTCTCAGAAGGCCTCTTCAAAAATAGGGGGTTGTCAGAGTCAATTTATACTCAGGTAAATGAAGTATTTTCCATCCAATTCTCCACAAAAAGGAATATACCACTCTTCCATGAGTAGATTCCTCTCTGGCTAAATTTACTAACATTTTGATGTTAGATTCATTTAACATTTTGATTGATTTTTTCGTGTTTCCGGGTGCGTCAACTACTTCGGTCATTAGTCCAGTTTGTGTAGTGCATGTTTTTTTCTCGGGAGATGGCCGTGATCTTCCCCTGCTGGATGGCGAGATCCGGCGCCGACCTACCGTCGGCTAGTGGGGCTTCCCCCTAACCTGGACTCTCCCATCAGCGGGCCACCGCCCCAGCCAGGACAAGCTCTAAGCTCCCGACCGGTCTCCCGAAATATGTGGTAGTGTAGCGCATGTTAGTGTAAGTGTGTTTGTAAGGGGAGAGGATAGGACAAGGAAGAGGAAGGACAGATCGCGCGTGGTCTGTGGCCCGTTTGTTAGGGTACTGCTCCGGCATTCGCCTGGGGTTGATCGGAGAAACCACGGAAAACTACTGATCAGAGCAGCCGGCCGCTAGAATTCTCCTCCAGACAGCAGCTGAATTCGACCTAGCTGAAAAGCTAGTGTCGAAAGTCCTGCCGCCGCCAGGACTCGAACCTAGGACCTCCCGGTTAGAGGCGCTGCAATGACATCAGTTGATGCACTGAGCTACCGCTACTGGTTTTAACATTTTGATTTGTATGTTTACTTAGTCATCATTACCATCATACGACAGACAATTCTTGTGATAAATACCATAAACGACATCTAAATTTTTTTACAGCTGCTTTTGAAATTGTGGAATCTATCCTTTCATGTGATTTTAGAAATTTTTAAAAGCAGATATCTTGAAAAGGAGCTATTACAACTGCACATGGTTTGCCATGGTTTGACATAAAGAGTTATAATCAACACAAAGACATTTTTAAGGATTACATCATGTATTTTACATTCAAACACACATTGTAAAATAAGTTCGTGAATGTGATGATGGTAGGAAAGAACACCAATTCCCTATCCAAATTTTCTTCAAGAAAGACTCATTTAGAACATCAAGTGTTTGTTGCAGTTGTGTCACTGCAAATAATTTGTCTTCAATATCCCCCTTTCCAAATAACGTTAGTGTGCTCTTTACTAGAATGCCACAATTTTGGAAACCCAATGGGCAGCTAACTGTCCCCAAATGTAACTCTAATTGGAAGTCTTCCTTCTTTTGGGTCCCTGATATATAATGTAGGCAACAGTTTACCCTCCCAATGAACAGTAAAATTTTCATATAAATTACTCTTAAAAGCAGGTTTAATTGCTTCATAATGTTGTCCTTCTTGTGTCTGATTCGAAGAATATAAGATTTATTAATAGAGAGTTCTTCGAGTATTGTGGCCAGGTGCCACTGCTGTCACCTGAAGGATGTATACAATCTTTTACACTCACTGCTGACATCAACCTAAACCATTAATTTAGGAGTAATGAAAATTTTGTGCACCTCTTGCAGCATTTTGTACCGATGTACTTTCAAAAGTCTTTTCTAAATATTCACCAACGTACAGCAGAAGATGAAGATGCCACACTGTTGTTTCTCTTTCCTTTTCTCTTCATGTAAAGTTCTTAGTCGCACCTTTTCTTCTTTATCCATGAGATTTTGGTCTACTCCTGCAAGATAGCTTTTACGTACTGGCTCATTCAGCTGAAGTTAAAACATCCTATCTTCATCCAACATATTCATTTGTAAAGCAGATATGCAATATCAAATAGATTGTTAAAATTATTTTTAAACTTTTCTTCACAACGCTTAAAAATAGCTTCACACTAGTTTGCGGGTTTTTTTTGTAATTTTCTCCACTACGAATACAAGTTAATAAGTTTTTGTGAACAATGCTGATTAGCTCGTTGGAATTCTTGCTTTCTCCCAAAATATCATGCACTCATGAACCCAAAGTTTAGAATTTGCACTGTTAATTTTACTTCCCATATGTTATAAAATAAAACTTCAAGCACTTGTTTATTTGATAATAAGTTGTGGCCAGTTATTTGGTGTTTTATATTAATAGTTAATATTATTTCCTATTAAAACACAAGTTCTTCGGCACTGCATATGACACCAACATATGACATTATGTTAGATTAGCTATCTGTAAATATGTATGACACGATCAATTAAAATTCATGTACTGTTAGTCTCGGGCCTGACTCAGTGGTGGGTGGTAGGTCTGGCATGTCCATCATGCAAGTTCGTGCTCAAGTTGGCACAGGTTAGACTGTTCCAATGTCAACAAAATGTTGTATAGAAATGTTTTAAGGTCATTCGAACAAAATTTGAAAAAGAGCATTCAAAAAGTTCAAAGTCAGAAAATAAAGGACACTCTACTAGTGCCCCAAAATGGGAAGTTGAAACCAGTTGTAATGTCCTAATTAGTGACAAAATTAAACAACCTGAACACTGAATTACACACAAATTCCTTGGCTTCTCTAAGATTTATTTATTTATTTTAGTACTTATATGAAATGATAATGTAATCATTCCCACTTATTGATCACCCATGCCATCATTTTGACATTGTGTGGACTTAAAGGGACTTTTATTACAAACATGGAAGCCAGAATGTGTGCAATGTGTGCTGCACACATGTGATGTGGAGTAAAAGAAGAGAGTTTGTATGTGAATGGTGCACTTGTGTGTGATGGTCTGTCTGTAGGATGGAGTGGGCATGCGATTGGTTAATTAAGGTGATGATTCCAAGATATTATTCATTACCCACCTAGCAAATATTCGTCATCAATAGCAAATGTGTCTGTCTCTGTGGGGAACTGGGCCCACAGTGGCTGCATCACTGGAGCCCCAGTGAGCTCGTGCTCCCTAAACAAAGTGTACCACAGTGGCAGCAGAGAGTAGCGTTTGCGGAGTGCTTCACGGATCAATACAAGGGACTCCTCACCAAACAGCCAAGGTTCACGGCGCTTCGTATCAATGTGAGCATGAGATCTGAAGAATGGCTGAAAAGCTGCTGCCTGGAGAAAATAAAAGAAAAACAATAATTTAATTAGTGTAAGATGAACTATTTGAATTACTCCAATGTCATGGTTGTCAAATCCTCATTAGTGGTAGAAATGAACTGAAGAACATAACAATGCTTGCTCTCTCATAGCATCAGAAATATTTATGTAAAATTATAATTATTTGAACAATGAATGGCATATAGTATTATTTTAATCATCCCTCACAAATCTTTTCAACAAATTGCTTGAAGCTCACAACACAATTACCAATTACTTAAGTGTACTAAGATCTATTCTTCATAGGGGAATGTTGTAACCTTTTGGCTTCATATAGCCAATAGATTAAAGAACTGAATCTCAACAACTGAATTCCTTTAAAATAATAATTAATATGACAACAATACCTGAAATAATGTCTTGCTATAATTTTTGAACAGGTCAAGTTTCAAGACAATACGCAATTTTATTTTGACTAAATAGTAAGAATTAGTTGAAAATCCAAATAATTCTCAGGACTTTTCTTATTTAGGAAGTTGTCTTAATTAGGAGTTGACTTATATTCAGTATAATAAAAGGCATCATAATATTGCAACACCTATTTACTTACATTTCAACCATCCCTTGGAAAACTCAAAATAACTGTAAATTACCTGAAAATTACTAATACTTTCAAAGAAGTGTAATTGAAATGATTCCAATATCTAATAACGAGAAACATATTGCATTATGAAAGAAATCTCCAACTTCAATATTAAATGTGTAGAACAGACTTGAAAAAACTTTTGAAATTTTCGAATGTCCTGAGGTTTCAATTGTAATTAGACCTATGTCATTCTATGTTCTAAATAAGCAAAATTTTTTTTCCAATTGCATTTATTTCAAGCCCAAATTACATGAAACCTACTCATCTTTTCAAAAAACTAGATGACGTTTTTTTTAAGAACTGTTTTTTTGAAACAGACTTGGTCAAAGGCAAGAAATCTCTATCTTCATTTTTGTTTGAAATGTTAACTTTTTGCAATTTTTGAAAATACAGAGTTCGTTGAATGGGACTAGCACCATATTTTTTACTGTCCCTTCATACACAAGACATGAAAATTTAAAGAAAAAAAATTTGTTGTTTTAGAGAAAAAAATGGTTTTAAAAAAATTTTAAATTGCCAGTATTTCACGCTAAACAATACAAAAACTATTCATATTTTAAAAAATTGTACATGACCTTATTTCAAAAAGTATCTTTAAGGCAAAAAAATCATTATTCTCAATATTATCATTGTAGGAAGATGTCTGAATAAATTGCACATTTCCAATTTTCGAAAAATTTGAGATTTTAACAAACTTGAGACCTGCAGAATTCTCTTAAGCATCTTTTACGCCATTTGAGGACAAAGTTTAATAAAAGAAATTTGGTGTTATTTTTAAGAAAATTTTGAAAATGTTTTTGAGGCCAATGTAAAGTACCCTCAAAAATTAAAAAAAAAAACCTGGAGAAAGAATGGAGGAAAATCATTTGATTCCACTTGACTACTACCAGGATATAATTATGTCACATAACAGTCACTATTCCACTCTCCATGATGTAAAGCCTATGGCAGTTCGATGGGGAGGATAGAAGAGAAGGGGGTTCAGTTTTAGAAAGTAAAAATCTCACATGCTGGGTAGCAAGACTATTCAGTGTCTTTTAAAGATTTCCATCTTCCCTCGTCAAAAAGGTAGATGTAGACAGATAATCTGTAAATTCGAAATAAATAAATAAAAAAACACTCTCACCCTCTCTCTCACACATACACATTCAGTCACTCTCTCACAGGCATTTTCTCTTATTCTCTCTTTTGTAAGGAAGTTTTAAAAATGCAGCACGAGCCTCACATCAAGTACTAAATTGATTCTACACATCATTGTAGTACATTACTCTCAATTCATTCAATTTTGGTTTCAATTTATTAAACAAACAATAAAAATGGGCAATAATAATTTAACCTATTTCTTCTACTGTCTTATTTGTTTTCTCATACCTGATACCAACGAGTGATTAGTTCTGCATCAGGAGATCTGAAGAAGCCTCCAATATCGGCTCCGCAGAAGGAGATCCCCGAAACAGATAATGATAAACACATGGGCACAGTAATACGCAGATGACTCCAGTCAGCAGCATTATCGCCCGTCCAAACTGCTGCATAACGTTGGCTGCCCGCAAAATGCCCTCTTGTTAAAATAAAAGGCCGTAGTTTGCCTTCTGATCGACGGACAAGACCATCAAATGTTACTTTGGTCTAAAAGAATGAAGAAGAATGTCAAACACCAAATGCTTAAGAGAACAGGCACAAAATCATGACATAAATATACTGAACAAATTCTTTACAAATTTTGCATTTCTCCCAGGCATTCTGGAAGTCAATTGAGCTTGTGTGGTGAATGCAGACTATACACAAAATAAGTAGTTTAAATATTAAAAAAGTAAATTTTAAGCAATAAATATATAAAACCAATTTCATTAATCATGGTTTCAAACAATCATGAACTAGTTGAATTTGGTGAAAATGTTAGCCAGCATATAACTGTTAACCAAGGTAAAAATTTGAACTGCTGTTGAGGAAATTCTTAAAGAATATCAGTCTAGTGAAAATTATAAGAATTGAATGTGGAATTGGAAATACTGTGATCAAAGAATAAAAGACAAACTAGATCATTACGATAATCAGCGTAAATAGAAAACAGTTTCTTGAATATTTCATGAGAAAATGCATAAGCTCTTCTGCTTCATACTTACATTGAGTAAAGCATAGATATTGTGAATCTCACGATGTTCCCATCCACCATGATGAACACAATCCTTGTGCATTGTGACTTCAGGACCACTAAACACAGATGGTTCATTCATATCATTCCAAATGTAAGTGTCTTCAGTGGAACCCTGAAAACAATTGACTTCAATATTTAAAAATTCATACAAGGGAGTACAGAAACATAATTTTGAAAACAATTTCTGACATTAGTACACCACACAGGTATTTTTAAACAACCCACTGCATTAACGACTCTGAACTTCCCTTTCCCAGACTTCTAGTAACTTTTATTCCTCTTACTTTGTCTTTCCTCTCCTTTATTTGCTTCGTCACAAATTCTCCTCACTCACACCTAACCCATAATCTGCTCCTCCATCATCTACCAACCTATCTTTCAATACCTTCCTTTGTATTTATCCTTTCAGTTTCTAATTCTTCATCTTCTATTACAGTGGAGGGCCTCCACTCTTTCTTCTTTCATGTTTATTCAATATTGGCTAATTAAAGTAAACCAACAGCACAACAAAAAAGGGGAAGGGTTAAGTTTACAAACATTAGTGGGAATGCACAAAGGGAACAGTATTCATAATAGGAGATAACAAGATTGCCTACCTGTCTATTGAATTAAAAAAAAATCAAGGGTATTCTACCTTGAAGTTGTCCAGAGAGTAGCGCTGTGCATAGTAGTCATGCACTGCAGGGTTGAGGAAATCCAAATAGCTGGAGGAGCCTGGCCAGCACCACCCTTCAAAGTCCCTACCGTCCTTGTTCTTCACATAGTAACCATTGCTTTCTGCATCATTATGCAAGAAGTACGAACCATCACGTTTGATATGTGGATCAACAATCACCACCAACTTCCGACCATGAGCAGTCAGATTTTGAGTCATTTCAGTTGGCTTAGAGAAACGTAAGTTATCCCAAGTGAAATATCTGCACAGAACAAATTAAGTTACTAGATAAAAAGTTGAAAAATAATTATTCCTGAATTACATTTGACCTAAAGAAATGTAATTCAGGATGTAACAATGCAATCTACACAATCGTCATGAAATAAATATAAACTTTTTTCCAAAGAGATGTTAGCCATATTAGTCATTAATTCATTTTGTGATTGTTTATAATTTCAGTTACAGAAGACAGGCCTATAACCACAATGCCACCTGGGTCTCAAAGCAAAATTACTGAAATTACTGATGAGAAAACTCCTATTCAAATTCTGCTAAGAGGTGTCTTTTAGGCTCTATGTTATTTTAGATGTTGTAAAGGTATCTCAGAAAATGGATTGCTTCACTTTTCTACTGAAGGAAGGTATGTCAATTCATGATTTTCTGCCCTCAAAATCTACAATTTTATAGGCTATGACACAAAACATAATTGTGCAATTTAATAATAAATAATTTTTTTCCTGCAATCTAATTTCATGAATACATTCTCCTCATATTTGTTCAAATTTCACTTCTTTAGGATTATTAACTTCATGGAAGTTGCTGACTTATTTCTACTAGCAAAATGCTGCAACAAATGGAATTAAAAATAATCTTTTCTGTTGTTGACACTCACTTTTTGTTATCAGTGTGTTCAATATCCAGCCACATAACATCCATAGGTAGATCATGCTCATCAAATTTGTTTTCTACTATTCGCACATCATCTTGGTCATTATAATTCCATCTGGACTGGTGATAAGCAATGGCAAAGTACTGAAAGTAACAAAATAAGAATTACAGGTTACTTATTCTTTAATCACTTCTGAGTTAATTGATGTTTTATACTCTTAAGAATTTAAATTTAAAAAAAAAGAATTGAAAGAAACATAAAAATAATAAATCAAAATAAGATAAAGGTATGCATTTAATTTCATTTGGAGGTTCAACCTGGTACATTTCGACACAGTCTGGTCCCCAGGAAAGGTGGAACTGCAGGGAAATATGGGAACTGATGAAAGATGACAGACAGGATAAACGATATCTATTTCTTTCTACTTTGTCCCAGAATGCATGCTGTGCAATGAGTGCAAAATGTTTTAGAAATATCTTTGAATCAGATGTCACAGGGAATTCTAGGCTTCCCAGTTGCTGACTTTGCAGCCTAATCAGCCTCCACGTTATTAGCGATAACATTGTGGTCCAGGACCCAACGAAGTGCTATCTAATGTAGTGAGACATAATGAAACGAGTTGAATTGTAGACAACAGATCCAAGGGAGAAAGAGCTAGGAGTGTCAGAAGTGCACTACTGAATCCATTGCATATAGGTACTCACTGTGAGAATGTGCAAATTAACCAGCTAATTTACAATTTAGACATTTCGAACTTCAGTCACAACATTCTTACAACAGAACTAAAGGTACAAATCCTACCTGGGGCAGTGGAGCAGTTCCTGTGAGCTTTGTGTACTGTCTAAAGACATCCAGAGGCCGGGGGCCCAGGTTGAAGAAGACATCAATGATGCCAGTCTCAGATATGAAGTGGGCATCAACTTGTGGGGTGGGGTCTGAACCAGACACGAAGTTCACAATGGATGACACCACAGTCTGATCACCAGAGCTCAAGATATCCACCCACGTTTCTGCTGCATTCAACCAGAGCACCCCCACTGTTCGTGCAGGGCTGTCACAACAAATAGCTTTACTTAGTGTTGAGTTTCCCAATAAGCAACACAATCGTTACATGGGGTCACCAGGAGCATTTTTTCATTACTAGCTTGTTTTAATCTTATAAAAAATAATTTCCTTTGACAGGAACAGGCATTACATATAATAAGAATAGTGTGTGTTAAAAAGTTTCACCTTGGGACTAAAAATGAGAATTTTCTCTGTGGGTAGTGTGATGTGTGGTAGGCAAATTTAGGGTTGTTTGTTAGTGGTGGTGCTTTGAGAACGCTTTAACCCCCACTCTCACCCCACTGTGAAGTCTAGCACATATTTTTCCCTTACTGGGTGTGGCCGTGAATGTGTAAATTAACATAACTTTATTTGCAGGTAATCACATCTCTAACAGAAAATTCTTTAAAGAATGACGAGATGACTATGTTTCTTCCGTTGCAATAGTTGGGTGCAACTTCGACACTTCAAGGGTTAAGTTCTTGGAACCTTCTCCAGTGTCCACTTCCTCCTACACCTTCCTACATCTCTCCTTCCTTTGTATCTGTAGTCCCCTACAAATGCTGCGAGCCTGTTGACTGGCATCCTTCCTAGATGTTCTTGCCATCTTTTCTAGTTTCTCCAGCAGTGGTTCTGTATAAATATTTATACTGTAAATTTGCCCAACTATCTCAATACACCACATAGATACATATATAGAAAATTAATAATATCTATGTGGTGTATTGATATAGTCAGGCAAATTTACTGTATAAATATATCTGTACATTACATAATATGTATACTAATTCCATTTTGTTATAATTTAAGCACACTCTCATCTATACGAATAAACTTAATAAATTTCTTCTGTATCATTCTTTTAGCATCTTGATTTATTTTTACCCATCTTGAAAAATAATTTTGTATGGGATATTACCAAAAAGTGATCAGTTTACATTACAACTTCTTTTAACTTCTGTGTCTTCTATTAGTTTTGATATTCTTTTGTTTCCAATTATAGTGTAGTTGGTCAATTATGAATCTACAACCAAGTGCTGACCATGTGAATTTATAAATATAAATTTTTAGAAGGATTTGCTATGTACAGTTTGTTTAAGGCTGCATATTCCTAATTTTTCTACATTGTAGTTTTTTACACTTCCCCTCCATTTTCCTATTTCTTTCCATTCTTCCATTTGCAATAAACACTCTTTACCAATTCTCGCATTTAGATTCCCCAAGTGTAGTTATATTACCACAAGTTTGAAATCTCCCTTTTGACTTATTTTTATGGGCTTCACCCACTGCTGCTGTAGTGGCAGATTTCTTGGCCTACTGCACGCACACGATTCATTGCCCTCACCCAGCAAGGAGGAGCTATTAGTCATCAATGTCACTGCAGCCTTTGCTGCCCCTTTCATCATTCTCCTCTTCAGTAAAATTGTCCCATTCAGAAACAACAATTTTGTCCACTTCTTTGTCAATGATTATGTCTGTTTACACATATTTCGCTTCGATTTTCTTCATGTGTTCACGTACTTCTTACATTGATACAGGCAATATTCAGAAAATAACGTAAGGCACACATTTTCTTTAACTCGCAGAGGGGTACTGATGTTTTGTTTAGCAATTCGATTCTTAATGTAACCCCAAACTAATTCATTGGGATTGAGATGGGAATGGTAAGGAGGAAGCTTGATGTTGAGGCCACACTGCCTGCGAATAGTTGTCTTAGAAACAAATAAGAACATTATGCCTGTGAACTTCACTTGAAATTAGGCCTACGCTGACACAAGACACTGCACAACACTCAAAGACAAACGGTATACGACTGAGGGGACCAGGGGCGATGCTTCCTATACAAGTTTCTTTTACTGAACCTTAATACATTAAGAATCAGTATTTGCATATAGACAGCTGAAACTGTTTTGATTTGGGTGGCTGACATTGGGTCTGTGTGTTGGGTCAGGCACAACAGCCTGTCTGAGCATTCAGACCCCTCTCTTCTCTGGTTGTGAAGTGTGAGTAAAAGAGCAATAGTTTCAAGGGAAGTAGCGGTTGATAGTAGGAGTCACCCCTCCACGCACACACGCATTTGCAGGGAGATTACTAAATTGTTCTGCTACAGTAGTTTCAATTCTAAAGCAATCATTGTGCACAGGCAGGCTGTGGTGCTTGACCCAATGCATCACAAGTAAATCATTTTACTTGGGTGGGTGGCTTGCTAGCCCCCTCTACCAAACCTCCTGCCTGAGGAGGGGGGAAATTACTTCAGACTTCCCTTGCCCTAATGGGATTACCTTCTCCATGGCTTTGATCATCTCTCCATTTGGGAGAATTCCTCACTAGAAAAGTTGAAAGTGTCAGTTCATTCACCTTCTTGCTCTTGTTGCCTTCTTCTACCCTAGAAGTTGTCAACTATCCCTTGACTGTCTTTGAGGTCCTCTTCTAGGGTACTTCTTTGCCTGGCTCCTTTCTGACAATGTGTCCAGCTAGGAAGGTCCTACCAGTGGCATAACTCGTCACTGAAGTGTTAATCATACGAGGGGCATTGAATAACTACCTGAATAAGAAAACCATTAGAGAACTGAATAGATTTCTTATTATTTTTCTACATAATACCCTTGGACCTCAATGCACTTTGATCACTTCTCCAGTAACAATGTTAACCCTTTGGAAAAAAATTATTTAGGCTGCCCTGCAAACCTGGCTGTCACTACTGCTTTGACTTCATCATCATTTGAGAAGACATCAAAAATTTTTTTTTAATGTTTTGGAACAAAATATAATCAGAGGGAGCCAGGTCAGGGCTGTAGGGTGGAAGATTGAGCCGCTAGAACCCACAGGCTCAGATGATGTCTTGATATTTTGTTATCATGAGCAACAGTGCGTTGTTGTGAAGAAGCAGCAAATTTCAAACGAGCTTTCCATGCCTTCTCGCCTTAATGGAATTGTGTAACGCTATTGCGGTGTTGGCCTCGGTCTTTCCTGCTATTGTTGTTTTATGTGACATGAATTCCAGCAGAAAAAGTTCATCAACATTCCAAAAAACAGTCGCCATGATCTTGCCAGCAGATATTTGCGCTTTGCTGCATAGATTCCATTTTAGACCCAGGATCTCAGTAATACACCCATCTCTCATTACCAGTCACTAAATGCTGAAAAAAAGTTACTGGGTTTGCATGAAGCAGATCCAAGTTCTCTTGACAACATTGATGCTGGACTTACACATTGAATCATAAGCCATAGTCTCACTGCCAATACAATATGTGTACTAAACTGACACTACATATGCCTCATTTCAAGGCATGTAGCAAGAGAGACAGACTTGTTTTGACTAGCCTATTGTTGCACGTCACAATGGAGTAGATATATAATATTGAAAGTTCTCCATATGTACCACATTATCAGCAACTCAAGTAAAACATTTCAAACTAAACCTTCACCACGATTTTCTTGGTTTGTGGTATAACAATGGTCAAATTCTTTCTAAGTAATAATTTTTTTTATTTATTTGATTAGGATATATAATATAAGGTAAAACATCTTTATTAGTTGTTGTTGTTGTTGTTGTTGTTGTTGTTGTTGTTGTTGTTGTTGTTGTATAAAGAGATTTTGGCACGATATTTACCATTCCTCATGGTAAGAATACCACTGCACAGGGCAATAATTATCATTTTTATATTAAAAATATTTTTGCTTAACAAGACCTAATAACTATAAGTAAATACATTCACAAAAAAATCTCAAATAAAAAACTAATGTGTTCTAGTGAATTTACATTTGAATTCAATATTTGTATCATATTTTGCCTAGGCCAATAAAATAGATTAAATAGAAGTATTGGCTCTGATGAAATACTTTTAATTTTCTTACAGATATCTAACTTCATATATTCATATATTTTGATATATTTGAAAAGATTTTTTGAAACGTTTTTAATGTATTGTTCTCTATTTTTAGTTTGAATGTGAGTTGACAGCTTTAAGTAATGTATTGTTTTGTAATTTGTCTGTAACTGTTTGTTTATCTGAGTTATAATACAGTACAGCTCATTGTCTGTACATAAATCAAATAAAATAACAATTCATAGTGGGGTTCTTTTAGGAAGTATACCTACAAAAAGCTCTGTCATAAAAATAAACACTCAAATTTATAATGAAATGTCTTTCAATTGCAGATAAATGAATATGGATTAACTACCTGATGTTAAACTTCTACCTACCCATGAGCAATCAAGAATGGAACTGAACCATACAGTGCCATAGGATTCCACAATTCATATTCAAAAACATCCAAGTTATATAGGCGATAGGGGTCAGTGTTCCTGCAAGAAAAGTTCAAATAATCACCACCATATCACATCTCTATAATTACCAAAAATTATCAACCATTCCAAAAATGCCAAATAAAATTGATTTTAAATAAAATAGGTACTACTGCAATTTCATTTTCCATGAATCAGAGGGATGGACAGGAACACAAAAATTGCAGACTGAAAGTTTGTGCATCAGGAAGGTTTGCATATATGGATGAATTTGCTCCAGATAAAAAGAAATTTAATGAAAACTAAACTTTGGTTGGTCAATAAAGGTTAATTACAAAGAAACACCATGGAAAATACTAACAGAAAGACGACCCACTGTTGTATAAACAAAAACAATCAAGGAATAAAGTTAAGGATGTTATCAACAATAGAATTAACTACAAGATCTAATACACACAGACCATACTTGCTTACTTAAGAAAACTGAGTGAATCAAATAATCATACTTGGTTGACTTGAGAGCAAAAGAGTCTGCATGCTCTGGAATGCCGTATGCATGATGAGCGCCAACGAAGGAAAAGTCCAGAGCCACAGCTGCAGGCCCATAGGGTTTTGTATCATGATGAGACTTGAAATTTTCCTCCCAGGCACCTGGGTCTGCTTCAATGTCCTCCTCCTCAGCTGCCACAGCTTCCTCTGCAGCCCCCGCACCTTCCTCTGCTGCTTCCTCTGCCTTCCTGCAAGACATTAGCTTTCAAGCACAACACACAATGCCTCACAAAAATTACCTCTTCTTAATGCTTCAAATCTTACTTTAGTCATTATCAAATCTGCTATAAATCCTTTACAAAAATGTTCTTAAAAATATTCAGTACCACCATTAAAAAAAATACACAAATCATGAAGAAATGAGTGTTTATAAATGTATTAAATGTGACAAATCCAGTGCACAGAAATTTTGTTTTGATTGGTAAACTGAAAAATTTTCACAAATTCAGATTTTAATTTATAATATTTTGTACATAAAATATAATTATTTTATTTGTTATTCATATATTTATTGTTATTTATACAATTAAAATAAAGGATTTTTGTTTAGAAAGGAATTTAAGCACCCACCAAATTTGTGATTTTTGCTTTAATGGTGAAAGATATTGGGCTCTAGATGTGTTATCACTTGCTCATATTACCCCCACTTAATAGTTAAAGCACAAAATTTTAATATCTTAAAATTAATAGAATTTATGCACATCTGCCACTGCTTATTGTCCTGGCCATTTTGTTTTGAGAGTTGCAACAGATCAATCAAAAGGAGTCAATACATTGCAACAGATCAATCAAAAGGAGTCAATACATCTTAAAAATTTTTTTAAGTTCAAAGATTACTGTGCATTTTTAAACGCTTTGATTATCGAGTCTATATAAACACAATCATCTGACATGATATTTATAAAATATATTCAGTGATAAGTAATGAATTACATTTTAGAGGATATCAGGGTTTTTTACTTAAGTCCACAATATTACTATACGAACAGATCTTGATCAGTAAATTTAAAAAATTTCATTTACATTTTCACAAACCCTCTCTTAACTCTACATCTGGTGGTACATAATCTTTCATTGTGCCAGTTGTAGCATGTAATTCTTTTTTCTCTCTTTGAGTTAAGGAGTACTGCTACCCTTAGTTTTGCTCTACAATTCGGCGAAACACCACTAAATCATTGTGAATCCTATTTCACTGTACTCTTCCAGACTTTCTTTGTTTCTGGTAGAAATAGTACATCAACCTTGTACTTATGTATTACATTCTCAATTTGTGATTCTTTCAGATGAATGCCTCTCATGCTCCATGCTCCAAATTTTCAATATTCTGAAAGTCCTATGTGCTTGGCCTTTATGCTTCTTGGTCATCATAAAATCCATTTGGTGCAATATTAGTGATGAGGCATGGTGGCCATCTTGAAGCCTCCAGCCTTGCTTTCCTATGTACATGCCCCACAGGAATGGTTGTCTCTTCCACCTTACTGCCACTGGGATCTTCACCTTGTTACCCTCGGTATGGGTATACTTTCTTTCGATTCCTGACAATAGAGAATTGGGATACATAGGAAAAGGGCGAGAAGGAAATATTTGTGGTACGTACTGGGAGCTTCCAAGCTCTCAAGCTTCCAAGTTTTCAAGCTCTCACCTGTTAGCTATCTATTCTTCTATTAGAAATATATTCTTCAAAATTAGATTGTCAAAGGTCATGTACAATACTTTCAAATTGTGAGGAGCTATGAGAAATAATGGACATTATAATAACATTTTCTCCATTCAGGCTGTAAAGGGGAATGAACAAACCAGCTAAATTTACTCTCCTTTGTGAGATTGCACAGTCAGGTAAATTTGAAGCAAATATTTTAAATTGCACAGCTCCAGAAATACGCAGTAAAAATTCATTAAAATATGAATAGTAAATAATAAAATCAAACAAAAATCAAAATCTATGTTATAGGTTCGGAATTTTAGTGATCTTATTCAAGCAAGAATCACACAAAGACACAAACTACAAACTTCTTCTCACACATCTCTTTGAGAAAAATACTTACGGTTCCGGTTTCTTTCTATAATGTTCAAATTTTAAAAGTCCACGAGCATTGCTGCTGATAACAAGCTGTCCATGGGAATAGAGGTCAACACGGAAAGGCGCAGCAAAAACTTTGGCTTCATTGGCACCTGCCTGAACAGTCACATGGTCTCCAGTCTGTTCTATTATTTTCAATCTGAAACGCCCAAAAATAATGAACTAGGTCAGAGGCTGTCTTTAATCTTTAAGTTCAACAACTTTAGACATTTTTTGGAACTTCACACAAAATTAAATTTGATAAATCTATTGATAATAATTGCAAGTGAAAACAGATTTAGTTTTCTTAAAAATGTCAACAGACTTTCCAAACGTACTATCCTGGAAAATATTAGGTTACCCAATTTAATTAAACTAATATTGCTTTAAATGTCCCAAGTTGGGTCACTTTATAATAGCTTCTATATCTGATATGCTAAGTCTGGCATTGTTATATGATTTATAAAAAAATTTAAGAAAGAGACTTTAAGAATGACTTATTACTTCAATATTAAGGATGTAGCAAAGGTCTGAAAACAATTTCAACTTTGACACCATATAATTCAAAATTAAGTGAAAACCGCTGATGTTTTCAAAAACGTTTATCTGAAATAATTTACTCACTTACTTCCCAGAAAGAGCAGTGGTAATGCTTCTCTGAGCTAACTCAACTGATTTTGTTCTCTTATAAACAATAGTTATTCATAAAATTTTAGTTACCTGTACCTAAAGTTTGAATTAAAATAATGTTTTTGTCACATGATTTAGTGCATTGTGCTCTCTCACAAAAAGTTCAAAAGAAAATTTGAAACTTTTCAATTTTATGAACATCTTTATCAGATTTTTGTAAACTTGACAAGATTTGATTCCAAATTACACCAAAATCGGGATTATTTTGAAAAGCCTTTGCACATTATGAAAAAGCCCCAATATGGAAAAAATGAATCAACAATATCTCTAGCGTCAAGAATGAAGGTATACAATAGTATTCAACTTTTGCAATTTTCAAAAATCCACAGGTTTTAACAGAAATCAGACTTAGCATATTAAAAATGCTAAGCTTATAAAAATTCAACTAAGCAATTTGAAAACTTTTGGAGCCGCTTTTGATAACATTTTGACAATATCCTAAAGGCTCCATTAAGAATCTCTCAAATTCAAAATACATTTCAAAGTCGTAGTGCATCAAGTTTGGTTAGAGGGATCAAGGAAAATACTTCTTCTCAGAGAAACAAACATATGCACAAATATTTTTAAGAAAAATACTTTTTCAGTATAAGGGACTCCAAAAGGTTTCCAACAATTTCAGATAAAGTGGAGAGCTCAGTACAACTTAAGGAAGTTGTTTAAACTGGCAGTTCACACTGTTGAGGTGAATTCTGCAATGGCGGGAAAGTACAGAGGCTTTGAGGGATGTCTTTCGGTGGTAAGGGTAGTGTAATACCCTGTGCTGAGTTCATTCTGTAGCATTACTGAAATTTTAAATTGATTGTGTTTCTAGGCACATCCATTACTAAGGTTATAAGTCCCAATAAGTGTAGTGCTTGTTGTATCATGGGAGGTGGCTGTGACCTTCCCCTAGTGGATGGCAAGATCCAGTGCCGACCTACCCTTGATCTTGAGAGATTTTTCTCCAACCAGATATCTGCAACCAGCAGGGCACCGCATCAGTCAGGACTAGTTCTAAGTTCCTAACTGATATCCCAACGTGTGCACATAAGTGTAAGTGTAAATAAGGGGAGAAGATAGGACTAGGAAGGCAAAGCAAAGAACACACATGGTCCAGGTCCCATTTGTTACTACACTGGCATTTGCCTGGTGTTGATTGGAGAAACCACAGAAAACTATCAATCAGAATAGCCTGCAACTAGGATTTTCCTCCAGATAGCAACTGAATTCAACCTAGCTATGTAGCTAGTGATGAAAGTCCTGCCACCATTGGGACTCGAACCTTATAGCCTTGGTCAGAGGCACTCATAGGCAGTAGTGGCGAACTGATGCCCTGAGCCACCTCAAGAAGTCCCAAATTTTTAAACATATGTTCACTTAGTGAAATCCAAGGAAACCGTAAGAAAATTGTAACTGGATTTTATGAAAAGGACCAACAGATTTCTTTTTTAAACCTATATTTACCATCCAACAGATTTATAAAGTGTTTTTGGAGTTTTCATAAAAGTATTTCCACATATATGGTGTTGGTAAGTACACATTGCACCGACTCAAAGAGGTTTTACTAAATTTACTTTCACACAGTGTCCCATGATTTTCTACAAGTTGCAATTGCAATTTATATTACTTCTTTGGGATCATAGGGGAAATAAAACAAATTACTTAACAATGAAATTCACTGTCAGGAATTGTTGAATAAAGTATTCCGAAGAATTCTAGAGGGTGTCTGAGAAACATTAATTGACTTTGTTTTCTTTTTCAATTGCATGATTAAATATGTTCTATGTTCCTTTACGGTGAATATTCACAACAGAGAATGATGTTAAATTTATTTTGTTATCACTTCTACATATTTAGTTTATCAAAATATAGAACTAAAATCTTAATCGAATATATTTGATTATAAATAAGTAGAAATGCGATTGGCATTTCACACGGTCAATACACAAGTAACTGATCTTAAGTTAGCTATATCTGTATTTTTTTAAACTTCTTTTATAATTTTATTTTTGTCAACTTCTTTTGTAATTTGTAGTGAATGCCTACAAGTAAATAATAAATTAATATAAAAACTATCTTCAAAGTATACGTACGTGTCTAATTCTGGTTCACCGACCAGAGCAACTTCCACCTCATAACGTGGCCTGATTGGAGACAATTCAGATATTTTCATGCGAAATGTTTCGTCTTTTATTGCTGACAATTCAAATTTAAATTTTGCTAAGTTATTATAATTGACTAGTTCAGCACTAATACTGGATGACCCCACAGACAGGGTGTTGAGATGGAGCTGATAAGGAGACTGCCCAGGTTTCACTCTTCTACTTCGTCTGAAAGTACAAAAGAATGTTTTAAGAAACTAGATTAAATTATAAATACTAAACGTTAAGGCCATAAATGTAGTACTTTACCTGCAAAAGCTACTTTGTTCACATGTTTTAAAGTTATTACGATCTACAGACTGAACTGGATTGCACCCTAATAAGACAATTATCAGCCACAATACTATTCCGAAACATTGCCTATAAAAATAAAGTAATAAATGATACAACAACATGAAATAAAAGTACAAATCCCTTAAAGTATATATTATTACGTTATATTTCTACATAACAGTACCAATAACAGAAACGATATACTAGACGGCTATTGCAACGTAAATAAAAACACTGTCATTACCGAAAATTTTTCATAATGCCAGTTCGGCTTTTCTGTGTACTTCCAGCTATGTCCACTTCCTCACCAACTCTCTGACACCAACACCAAGCACAAGCAGGTGCGGGGGCCGGGCATTCGAGTCCGCTCGTCAGTCGTCACCAGAGAGTATAAAGCATATAGTCCATAGAGACCAGAAAGTTTGCTCTTGTGGCTCTATTCAGTTCTCTCTCCGGTATACGGTAGTACTAGAGATTATGGGTACGTAGTACTACGCCAGGAAGTGACTACTATGTTCCTCGATAAAAACACGTCACGTTTAAAAGAATGACGGCTGGAACACGTAGTCTACACTCTACAGTCTCACCAACATTTTAATTTTTTGTTGTAGGAAAAGCAATCAATCTTTATTACGATACATTAAATCAAAAATATACAATTTTTTAAGGTGAATTTATCTTGGTTAATATTGTTAGAAGAAATACATGTGGTTATCTATCCCAATGTACGGATACAACGAACAATAAATATTCTGTTAATATTATTTTTATGAAACGGTCATAACTTGGGATCAAAGTTCGAGGGAAGGCATTCAATCTTTTGTCCTAAATAATTTACATGAAAATAGTGTAAATTATTGTAAACACTTGCATGTTTTATGAATAATTTATCAAGTAAATTAATTATTCAATTAATTTATCAAGTAAACTCTTTGACTTATTAAGTTAAAAAATGTAGTTCTTACTGCAGTCTTAATAAATTTCTAGACAGACTGCTTGACACTTTTTATAGTTATATAAACAATAAATTATTATTATTATTTTTATAATAATAATAATAATTATTATTATTATTATTATTATTATTATTATTATTATTATTATTATTATTATTATTATTATTATTATTATTATTATTATCATTATTATTATTATTATCATTATCATCATCATCATCGTATCGGCCAGAGGCGGGATTCAGGGGGGTCAAGGGGTGGCAACGCCCCCCCCCATGTTAATTTGCAATTAATCGCAATACAATGTAAATTTTAAAAAAATATTTAAACATTTCATATAGCGAATCTTTAAATTCATAATATAAAATATTTACTTTTTCGGTATCTTGAGAAGAAATTTAATAATAATTAAGTGAACTATAATTTTGTAAACCCGGGCTAATAATATACATTAATAAATTGGTGAACTTTAGTTCAGTAATATTAAATATACATGGGATAATGTCCAGAGTTTAATTAATAAATCATCTTTCAATTATATTGCTTTTAAACCTTATTTACTTTGAAATTAAACGGATGCCTAAAATCGTGAGTTATAACACTCGAATTAATTCTCAAAAAGAAAGAGTAGTATTTCCCGTTAATTATACTCATATGATGGTACTCAAATTAAATTTGGCACTCAACATGGTACTCAAATTAAATTTAAAACATGCAGCTACAAGTTTTATATTTGTAGGCATATATTATTATTAAAATAAATATAAAATATAATTATATATATATAATATATTATTGTATTTATAAGTTATGCATCAAATACATTTTTGAGCAATACATTACTACTAAAAAATAAATTGTTTAATACACGCATACTGGATACTCCTTTTTGTAGTTTTATTAATTTATTAATAGTTTTAGGGAATATTGTTATATATATATATATATATATATATATATATATATATATATATATATATATATATATATATATATATATATATAAGGAATATTTAATTGTCACCTTGCCCGTCACCGGCACGGGCAGATAATCGCGCTCGTGAAAACTGTTTATAAGGGTTGGCTGTGTCGGTAGCTTAGGGGTTAGAGCAGCTGGGCGTAAACCAGAAGGCCCGGGTTCGAATCCCGGTCGGGGCGACCAATTCTTTGAACTAATTTAATTATAAGGAATATTGTTACATTGTTATCTTGTGTTGCATTGTGTTCTGTTTTATTAGCAAGGAGATCACTGAGGAAAGCGGCAATTAATGACAGAACGCCGATATTTAAATGAAAACTGGGTTATTGATGATTTCCTTTCCTTTTTCATATAATAATAATTATTGTTTTGATTTCCTGTAGAGGATCAGTCCGCGCCCTTACGACCTAATTATAAAATTTTCTATGATGGTACTCCGTAACGCACATATCAGGGCTAGCATTGAAAATAACATTTAATGGATAGAGTAAAGAAAGAATAGGTTAGAGAGAGCAGGAGGAAATACGGAACCACCACACTATTTTGAAAGAATTTAATTAATTCATTATTTTCTTAATTCGTATTTATTATTTGTAAATTATTTTATTAATTGTGAATTTTATTCGGGATTATTTGTCACCATTTATTCATAATTCAACCAATAAATACAGTAAAACAGAGGGGGGAATTACGGTGCTCAAGAAAACATGCACAGATTGCACTCCTCCCTTAAAAGTCACGTACGTTCCAGATTTTTAACATTCAATGACAATTTGTATGCAATGCAGTAATATATTTCTCTTTAGGCAATTCGAACTCGTTAAATAGATGGTTTACGATTATGACAACACAACTAGGATTTTATGGGTTAAAGTTACACAAGAGTATTTACAAGAAAGCATTTACTAGTCGAATGTAAGAAACTCACAAAGAAATATGAAATAATATACAAATTCTAATTCACGAAGCATCCAACTGCCTGGAATTACGTTTACGAAGCGCATTGAATTCGGTGAGGGGATTATGTTTGTCGCCAAATTACAGTCAAATCTGACTAAACCGGAATCTGTACAAGCCGGAAATCTGCCTTAACCGGAAAATTTCTCCGGCTCGTGAAGTTAATAGGGTATTTTACACAGCATAAAACGGAATCTGCCCAACGCGGAAACGGAACAGATTTTTAAGTCCTATAGGAAAAATAAACCTTTATAAAACGGAATTCCTGTGAATTTATTGCAATCGGCAGAGACACGCGAAATATTTTTAATGGAATGAATGCATCTGTAAATCTGTTTTAAATGCTCTATCTCTGTGACATGCGATTTAGTCGTGGCTCAGCCGCACGGTGAGGGAGAGGAACTTCAGCTGTCAGCGTAGAATTCGACCTTGGGGTCGCTTGTCTCTCCAGGCAGTAGGACGAAGGGGAATTCCCTTCCCGACTCTCTGCGCGTGGGAAGGTGTTCAAGCATGGCTTCTGTTCGCGCGTCCTCCGCCCCGTGTTGAAAATCGTAACTCTTTGGCCAGAGACAAATTGCTCTATGCCATGCGAGGGTATCAGAATGACATTCAGGGCTGTGACACATTGTGCTTTGAAAGTCAGCGATCAGTCCGTCTACAGCTACTAGACAGTGAGGTGTGTAGTGTTACGAGTTTAACAATGGCTGAAAAAATACACAAAACTTTAACTTTAGATGAAAAGGTAAAACTAATTGAAGCAAGCGAAACTCAGAAGCTCTCAGTGAAAGCTCTTCAAGAGTTATTCAAGTGCGGGAAGACACAGATTTACGAAACACTCAAAAGAAAAGCTGAAATAAAGGAGAACTGGATGAAAAGTATGTAAAGATATCCGGTCTCTTACTTCATTCACTTCGTAGGTTTTTTTAAAATTAATGTTGAACACTTGTCTCTATTTTTGACACGCGCTGAGCGTTAACATTACTCTGTAGGAGGGTCGATGAAAAGGAAAATTAAAGTGAAGAATGACGAAATTAACCGAATTACATGGGAATGGTTTGTGCGTGCTAGATCGAAGAATATTCCCATATCTGGTCCAATGGTACAAGCTAAAGCTAAAGAACTTGCAGAACAACTCGATGATTTTTTGTTTAAGGCCTCTAATGGATGGTTGGTAAGTTTTAAAAACCGCCATGGAATAGTGTGGAATGAAATGTGTGGAGAGTCCAAAGATGTTGATGTAGAAAAAGTTCAGGAGTGGAAAATAAAAATTGCCAGTATAATTGAAGGCTACAAACAAAAAGATACATTCAACGGGGATGAAACTGGATTATTTTTTCGGGCATTACCAAATAAAATACTTAATTTAAAGGGAGAAAAATGCAAATAAGGCAAGCATTCGAAGGAGAGATTAACAGTGTTTTTATGTGGGAATATGGAAGGAAATATGGAACGACCTCTAGTAATCGGAAAGTCACAAAAGCCGAGATGCTTTTGGAACTTGAACGTGTGCTCGTTACCGGTTACCTGGCGTGCCAATAAGAAGACGTGGATGACAGCCTCGTTGATGGAGGAAAGGCTTGTTTCGTTCAACCACCGAATGAAACTGAAGAAAAGAAACATGCTGTTATTTCTGGACAACCCTACGTGCCATTCGCACTTAATTCTGTCTAATGTAAAATTGGCGTGGTTCCCTGCCAATACAACAGCCATTACGCAACCTATGGACCAAGGTATAATTTACTCCATGAAGACTCATTATCGTAAGTTTTTGATGCAGTGCCTAATTGGAAAAATGGAAGACTCTATTAATGTAACTGAATTGTCGAGGTCTCTTACAGCTCTGGATACAATTCAGTGGATAGACAAAGCTGTAAAATCTATAAAGCCCCAGACCATTCAAAAGTGTTTCAGACAGGCAGGTTTTTCAACAATTTCCAATGTAGACGAGTTGCCAGCAGATGATGACACTGAAGATGCAGTCCGAGATGTAAATACGTTATGCGCAATTATGGGGGAGAGTACTGAAGATGTAATATATATCGATAAAGATGTATTTACAGATGGAGACATTGAAACTGAAAGTGACAATATCATGTCTGAATCAGAAGCTGAAGAAGACAAGGCAATGGAAACAAATCCCTCTGTACATAACTATTCTGAAGACCTGCAATGTGTTCTGCAGTTAAAAAAGTTTACACTCATTTCTAATAATCCAGAAATATTTCAGAATTTTTCAATGTCACAAGTTATAATTGAAAAAGTGATAGTTAGTGGGAAAACCAAAAAGCAAAAAACTTTGGATGAGTATTGGAAAAAATATTTAGAGCACAAATTGTAATTTTTTTCTCTCCATTTTCAGAAATATGTTTAATCCTCTTTTTTGTTGATTTCTATACATAGGTTGTAGGCCTACATTACTGTATTTTAATAATTACAATAAATTTACTAGTTTCAGAACGGAAATATGTCATAAAATAGAAACCCTGCACAAAACGGAAACCTTCCTAAACCGGAATTTTTTTGTTTGTGGATATAAACAAATTTGTTTGTGGAATTTTTTTATGGATATAATCAATGCGGCGATAATCAGCTGCAAAGAATATCCCGACCCTCTTCACCGGCTTCATCGCTCGATTCAACTACTCAGGACAATCAGCCAACCATCATTATAATAATAATAATAATAATAATAATAATAATAATAATAATAATAATAATAATAATAATAATAATAATATTTATTGAGTCACAGATACAATTTCAATCGTGTATGACGAGTCAGATATGGCAGAGTGAAGTTACATTTACTGTCCAGAAATCAAAACAAGGGGGACCATTTTAGCATTTGCTCAAAGGATCAAGGGAAACTGGACAAAAAACCCTGATCAAGTTGGTCATTGATCTTACAATACTCAATAATAATAATAATAATAATAATAATAATAATAATAATAATAATAATAATAATAATAATAGTAATAATAACAATTCTAATAATAGTAATATCAATTATAATAGTAACATCAATTATAATAGTAACAATACTAATAATAAAATACTATTCATTCAGAAATGATTTAACGATATTATTGATGCCTAGTGCATTTAGCAAATTCAGGATGAAGGAAATAGAATTTTGGTTTGGCATTCTCCTTCTACATCAGTCCAACTGCAATTTAACACAGGCAGGATGGGATATGCCAGTTCTTTTTTCTTTGCTTCAACTTGAACAGTCAGAGGGATCAGAATTGAAACAGAGAATCAGAGGGATTAGAATTTTTATTTTTGTTTTTTAAGGGAGGTAGTGGTGTGATTTGTGTATTCCTTCACACTGTAGAACATGTTGTTAAGCAGGAAAGCTTTCAATTTACTTTTAAATCTATGTATTGTATTCATATCTTTAATATCATGGTTCAATTTGTTGTAAAGTGTAATGCCCTCTATTAGGGTACTTTTTTGATAAAGTGTAGTTTCAGAATGGGGAACATGTAGGTTATCCTTTTGTCGAGTGTTATAGTTGTGTACACCTGAATTTAGAGTGAAAGTGTCTTTGTTTTCCATGAGAATCTTCTTTGTGAAGACAACTATTTCAAATATGTACATGCACGGTAGTGGAAGAATCCTTAATTTTTTGAACAAGGGTTTGCAAGACTCCAGCTTATGAGTGCTAGTCATTGTTCGCAGTATTCTTTTTTGGATAATAAATGTACGAGTGCTTTCAGGGGCATTTCCCCAAAATATTAATCCATATTTCGAGTGTGAGTGCACATTTGCATAATACATTGTCCTAAGAGTCTCAATGTTGGAGCTTGACCTGAGGGTGTATAGGGCATAACAAGATTTGGTGAGCTTCTTATTAAGATTTGAAATGTGAGCATTCCATTTTAGGTTTTCTTGGATTGTTAGACCAAGGAAGGTAGTTTCCTGTGATATTTTTACAGGATTATTATTTATGAGCAAATGCTGGGAGAGTTTTTCTTTGGATCGGGGATTCATGAAATTTAGAGAGACTGTTTTGCTGGTGTTTATGATAAGTTTGTTGTCTTGAAACCATTTTACTAGTGCATGCAACGTTTCTTGAGTTTCTTTTTCTAATAATTGTTGTGTTTTTGCTTTTATGATTATGTTTGTGTCATCTGCAAACAAAATTGTTTTGTTATTTTTTAAAGCCAAAGGCATGTCATTTATGTATATAAGGAATAATACTGGCCCTAGGATGGATCCTTGCGGGACTCCACAATTTATCATCTGTCCACAATTTATCATCTGATCTGTTAAGTGCTGAACAACATACCGAGTCGGATCCTTCGCCACAATCTCGTCCACGATTTCACGACAAGGTTTCCCCAATTAATTCCGAACCTGCTGTTCTACCACGAACAAACGATCAACATACGTCCCCGGATTTACAATGTCGGGAACAATGCACCGGTTTTAATAGAATGTCTAATGCAAAGGGCGTCTGCTACGATGGAACATCTGTTCCACTCGAACACAACACCTCCTTGGCATCACCAGGCGCACGTTCTACAGCACCATCACCTGACACACCAGACTGCTTCACATTCACTCCCGCCGCAAGAACAGCCACGCGAATCTTCGGATTTGGGTCCTCCTCCAGTGCCGCCACAGAAAAAGAAAATTATTCCCCACATCTTCCGGAAAGTATCCAAAAAGCCGCGCTTCGCTACGAGAACCAACCCGACACAACCAACCGACACTACTACTACACATTCACCTCCCGCGGCGATGGAATACGAGACGCCATCGACGCCTTCAAACGATGCCGAATTGGCAAATCCAAACCAATCAGTTTCGCCTACGCCGACCATGGAAACCACTTCCACTTCGTCTTCCGTTCAACAACAGGAAACGCCTCCCGTTACGTTAAACGATTTGCTGAGGCAATTGGCTTCTCACGTGAGCTCTATGCAGAGGCACATCTCACGTTACGAGTCAGAACCCTCACGAAATTCCTCCTATATCTTCTGCGTAAGGGTATACGCCAATTCGGCCTCGTTGGAAGTGGCTTGGCAGAGTTAATCGAATAAGTTCGCTTATGTTTCGGTTCAGTAGACGTCACCGACACAGCTACCATCACGGAATCATGTGAAAAATATTTTGAAGACGCTAAAGACAAAAAGAACTATACTCGAGCACTTCAAAACGAATCCAGGCATGCACTTTTTGATTTTTAACTGAAATTAATACCACGTATACATTTTTGATCAATTGCCTTCATCGAATTTTGTGTGATCCGTGTATGTACATTAATTGTAATGTCTAAATTGAAGGAATTAATTAAATTGAGAAACTTTTCATTCTCGCGAGATTCGACCAGAAAATCAATGTTAAAATCTTCGCATACAACAATGGATTCAAAAGAGCGATTGCTGACTTTGTTAAGTGTTATCTCCAGTTTTTCTGAGAACAAAATATAATCTGCAGCTCTCTTTGTTGGAGGTCTGTAGATGCAAAGTATTATCACTTTTAGCGAAGTAAGATGTACAACAGAAATTTCGAAAAAACACATTGATATTTTGACACATCTTTAAAAATATAAGTAAGCAAATTCTTCTAGTTAGTTAGTTAGTTAGTTAGTTAATGCCTTATTTTACGTGGCGAGACTCGGGCCATCAGGCCCGCTCTTCCGTCTAACCACGCAAATTTCGTTACGCTCCTTTCACCACCTAGCGGAGAAAGGAGGTATTATCTTGGGCGACGAAACAGGCTCAATTTTGCTCAGAGGCTTCATTTAGGCTTGAGGATCTTTTACATGCAGTAAATCTACTAACATGGACAGCCGGCTTTACTTCCCCTCCGAAGGAAGGCGTACGAAGGATTTTTTCGCCCTTAAAAATCCACGGCTTCGATCGGGTTTGGACCCGCAAACTCGGGTACAAGAGTCCGGTACGCTGACCGTTATACAACCGAATCTAGTTTATATTTTTGTACATTACATGGAATTGGAAAAGTAATAGATGAAAATGATCATTACTCATAAGTAGGGAGCTAAAATTGTTGATATATGCTTTTAAAAATATTCATTTATTACCTAAAATTTCAGAAATGTGCACTGTAATATACAATAACAATGTATCATTTCGTGGATAAATCTTTCTTGATAATATTCAGGAGAAGCATACTTGGAATGAGAAGATATACCTTTCTACAAACATATTATAAGTTAGCTTACTTCGTAGGAGAAATAATTGAAGTAAATATACACCTTAGTGAAGTTCACTGTATGTCTTGTTTCATTTTTTCTGTCTGGTTTAAAAAATATGATATGAAAAAATATCCTACATTTGCACAAGTATTTTCTCATCTCTAGAAAAAAAACGCGGCGGTTAAGTATTCCTACGTACATCAGTAGAGGGGATCACAGGCACAAAATACATTTAAGACCGCAGAGAACGGATGTCGGTAAATTCTCTTTCACAAATCGAACGATAAAGGTTTGGAATAGATTGCCTGCAAACATCTTTGAACCCTTTCCTCGAAGCGTTCAACAGTTTGGGAAATTAATTTTGGGTATTTCTAAGTTTTTTTTTTTTTTTTTTGTTATTTAAGGTCGCATCAACATCTTAGGTCATTAGCGACCACTATTGCTGTTGACGGTATGGTAACTATGTGGATGAAACGATATGGTGATTGATGATAAGGGGTGAAAGGACGAACACAAATACAACCATGCCCGAGGCGGGACTCGAACCCGCGACCCTTCGGTCCGAGATCACTACGACACTACTGCCTTAGCGATCTCGGCCACCAGGCCGGCATTTCTAAGTTTATGATGGCGTTAACTAAGAATATTAAGTCATACTGCGAAGTGAGGTGGTGTGCAGCGTAGGGCAGAGAAATAATGAAGGAAATGTTTTTAGTGTTACCTGTGAGAACCCGTCAAAATTTGACGGTGAGATCTGAGATAAATGTAAAATACTGTACTCAGACTAATGTTCACAATATGTTGCATTGTTTGGATCTTCAGGGTATAACGAAGATATTTTGTGATGTGGAGTTTCCAAAATTTTGAACATGAATGGCCCATGACCAGGTGGCAGTGCAATATCGGCACCAAATGACACAAAAGAAAGAGCACTATTATACTGACGAATATTATTTCTAAAGTTTTTTGATGTGTCATCATCTCCTATAAACAACTTTGATTTCTTCTGGCATATTGCTCGAAGGTAAATTTATTTTCCCATTTAAGCAACACAGAGTAAACTTGTTTGCAGAATTTCTCTCACATGGGAAGTACAAAGCAGAACAAAACTGACATTTCATAGACAACGACCCAACAGAGAATGAAATGACCCCACTAACACTACTTCTACGCTGACTTTCTCTGTCCCTGCGTCCACTTAATGTACGTTTGCGTCTTTTGGGGCGCGTGAGCAACGATTCCGAATTCGACATAACCTGTGTACAATTTCATTACTTAAGTACCCGAGCAAAACTCACTGTACGAATGTTCTCTACAAAATACACCACAATCGCAAATACATGCAAACTGTCAACGCCACAATACAATTATTACACTGAAACAAAACCTTGACGAATAGTAAACAAATCTCAACAATCAAAACAAAATATTAAGCAGCGCCACCATGAAGCAGCGTGGACTCACATCTATCGACTCATATATATCGATTTTGAAACAGCAACCCTTTGGAAGAAAACAATTGACTATTGATAAGCGTACTATTAAAGAATGATTTAATGAATTAATTTACACCGTAAATGTTGGTGAATCAACACTAACAGTATCTGATAACTAGAGCCCGGAAGTTTGGCAAAATGCCTTTTTGTTATTATTACGATTTTAACACTTTTAACAATAGGAGTCACTTATATGTGCTTATGGAATCATTTTAGAAGATTTTCATTTTGCCTTTTTTTGCCTATTTTAGCTTCTGATGCCTATTTCAGGTATTTTTGCCTTTTTCGTCATTTTTTGCTTTTTGCTTATTTTTTTTCTCTTCTTACCCTGGCTCCGATTTCTATAGTATTGGAAGCCATGTGTTATATCGTTTTCTATCGGTCTGCAAGCCAGAACAATATGTGGTCATCGTCGTATTTTGTCTTTCTCTGCAAGCGGAGGCATGGTATCAAAAAGGAAGTGTTGAACTCGGGTTCTAGGGTCAGGAAGTGTTAAAAGCCGCTGTGAGAAAGCGAGACGATACCCGCTAGGAACCTCCGATTTCTATCACTGACACCCACAGGCTTCCTTTTGCCACGAGTGATTCCATCCCACACTACTAAAGCAGAGCGCCTTGGAGGTCCTATATGACATGCGATACGGCCCGGCTCAATGGCGATTACACGAGTTCGAAGAACGAAAGTAATATCAGTGTTTTCACTGGTGCCATTTGAAGATTCAAAAGAGAATATTTCAGTTCGCTCTGTTACTTCGTAGGAATAACATTGTGTTAAAAAACATCGTATTAACAATGCCGAAATTGAGCGTGCCGTTAAGTAGTAAGTAGCATCGCTATGTGCGTGAATTTGGCGAAGATGTATTTTCCACCGATAGTGCTATTCTGTTTTGCAAATTGTGCGAGAAAGCTGTCAACCATGAAAAGAAGTACTTCATTTCTCTGCATATGGCAACAACAAGACATAAATCTGCAATCGCGAAGAAGAGTGGAAAAAAGGAACAACAGTTAATTTCGGCGGTGGACGCAACATCCAGTAGACAGTCCCAGTTTTCTCTCGATCTGTGCAAGGCATGCATGGACGCTGGTATTCCTTTTTGGAAATTGGAAAACCAGACGTTTAGACACTTTTTAGAAAAATATACGAAAGAAATGGTACCATCAGAATCTACGTTAAGGAAAACCTATCTGACCATCTGCTATGAAGAAACTTTAAATAGAATTCGTGAAGCAATTGGTGATAAAAACATTTGGATTTCCATTGATGAAACTACGGACGCTACAGGACGCTATCTAGGTAATGTCGTCATTGGAACTATGGAACCGACTTACTGTGAGTTCTCAACTTTTCTTCTTACATCTGAAGAATTGGAGAAAGCGAATGGTACAACAATTGCTCAATTATTTACCAATTCCTTACTACTTCTGTGACCTGAAGGCATTACGCCATGATAATGTTCTACTTTTCATCACTGACGCTGCCCCGTACATGAAGGCAGCCACAGCACTGAAAGTACTCTTCCCGAATATGCTTCATGTAACGTGTTTAATCCATGGACTTCACAGGATTGCTGAAGAGATAAGATCTTTGCATCCTACGGTAGACAAGTTGATTTCGAATACTAAAAAAAGTGTTCTTAAAATCTCCTTCCCGTACCCGGATTTTCAGACAAGAAGCGCCAGGATTAGCTCTTCTTCTACAGCCGATATTGACTAGATGGGGAACCTGGATATCCGCTGCTGCGTATTACGCAAATCATCTAGACGTATTTAAGGTTCCGTATTTAAATCCGCGACGTATTTAAGGTTCTACCAGAAAATGAAGCTGCATCAGTACGTGAAGTGAAGAAGTTTTTGAGTAATGCAAAACTAAACAGTGAACTTGCGTTTATCCTCGCACATTATGGAAAGTTGCCTCAAATAATTGCAAATCTGGAAAAAAGGGGCGAAAACCTTGTGTCAGCCATGAAAGTCTTTTAAGAAACATTAGAGGGTTTAATACAGGTGCCTGGAGAAAAAGGTTTAGCTGTAGCACAAAAGTGCAAGTGTCGTTAGCGCGAATGAGGATTTGGAAAAACTGAAAACAATTTGTAGTGTTCTGAGCGGTGTACTTGGAGTTGATATTGATATGACTCCAAATTCAATAGCCTGCTTTATTAATGCTCCCATTTCTTCGGTTGAAGTTGAAAGGTCATTTTCGGCTGTGAAGAATATTCATCCGGACAGACGGTTAAGTTTAAATGTAGAAAATCTGAAGAAATATTTAATAGTAATGTGCAACCAAGAAAACAAAGATCAAGTTTCCATGTAAATGTTTATGTATGATTCAGTATTAATATAAAAACTTATTCATTTGAATCATAACAAAATTCTTTTCACTTCATTTCCTTTTCTATTATCATTTGTTAGATTTTACATGATTTTCTGTAACCTGCCATAGCTAGAATAAATGCCTTTTTAGTGCCTATTTTCGTAAAAATAAATGCCTTTTTGCCTGCCTATTTCAGCCGAAATAAATGCCTGAACTACTGATAACACATCTAGAGATCACATTCTTTCATTGAAAGAAAAAAATATTACAATCGGTTCAGTAGAAGCTCTAAACGAAGCCATGGCAGAATACCTAATTTTTTGAAATATATAGATAGTGAAGTGAAGTGAAGTGAAGTGCGTTCTTAATTGTATAAACACTTAGTGCGGCTTTATATGATAGACATTTCTTTTCTTTTTCTTCTTATAATTTAATGTTTTAAGAATCATCAGTTTTCTACTCATCATCATCATCAATTTTCTACTCATAAGAACGTCAACAACACCAAATCAGAATTCCCACAACGATTTTACTCGATTCTCGTTGATCCATTCCATTCAAAATCGATACGTAATTCGACACATGGCGGAATTCGACAGTATCGTATTATTCGTAGTTATTGCCCGCCAAATGTGTCCATTGTAGGACAGAGTGATTTGTTTTTATGTGAGAATTCTTACCCAAGGAACGACGAACTAAGTGCTCTTGTGCACAATTCAGGCGTGCTTTTTAATGCCTCCTTAGATTGTTTTTACCCAGCAACTTCGCATAATGAGTGTTTCTCGAAGACCTATGCGTTATTGCCATACAGAGGGTCATACAGATGTATGTTTCTCGGATGATGGAAAGTAATGTCACTTCTTATACTGGAATAAAAATTAACTTCACTATCATCAGCCCATAGCATTCTTCTTCTTACTCTTATTGTCATGTCTCGTTTTATAGATACATCATTACCAGTGGAAATGATGGTGATATTAGAGTGTGGTGTGGTTTAGAAGATGATGATCCAAATTCACAATGTGTGGGTGAAACAGCATTTGCAGTTGCATTTAAGGTATTGTACTGATATTTTCTTCTCATTTTAGCATTGAATTTCAATTACATGCCGTGTGCACCAAGTTGTTAAATAATGAAATTACATTTACTTTACATTATAATTACATTTACTTTTTCCTGTTAGGGTAAAACTTTATTTGTGGCAACTGATAATAATAAGGTTCAAGCTTACACATTTCCAGAACTGGAGAAAGACGGAATAATTTGTAATTTCACTGCTCCAGTGACGCAGATTGTGATAAGTAATAACGGCAAAAAAGTCATTTGCGGCTCACGGTATGAAGACAAGTAATTATGATTGCATATGTGCGTTTTCATTATTCATATCCATTAAAATTGTTGTTTTTTGTAGGGATATGACCATACAAGTATGCGAGATGCCATCTAACAACTATGAAACACTCTCAGGACACACAGCTCCCATTCTTGGTGTGTCAGTTGATCCAGAATTAAAATACCTGGTGAATACATGTTTGATTTTGTAATATTTAGGCTGTTTTTGGAGATAAAATTTTTGCTTTGTTGTACATATTTATTCGTGTTCTTAAAAAAACCTTTTTTTGGTGTGATTTTTATTAATTTACCATGATTTTGAAGGCATCATCTAGCTGTGATGGAACAATTAGAATATGGTCATTAGAGACACTCAAATGTGTCCATATTTGGAGTTGTCTACCAGAATGCAATTCTTTCAAAATGGCCAAATGTCTTGGCAGAACCTCGTGGTTCCCAACAAGTGGCAAATTCATTGCTGTTCCAGACAACACATCCATTGATTTATATAAGAAAGGTTCTTGGGAAAAAATAAAATCTTTTTCGGATGATCGAATTTTAAAGGTAAGTACAAAGATAAAACCTCACATAATTGCTGGAAGAAGAACACCTGCTATGCTAGGTTTAATATAACAATTAGTAAATTGAAATTTAATTTTTTTAAACTAAATAAAAATGGGAAAACACTACTAAACTTGCTTATTCAATAACCTGTTGATAACTAATAGTTTTTTCAAACATAATGATAATTATAAACATATGTGGAAAGCAATAGATACAAAATCTATCCTAGATTACGTAATAGCAAAAACCTCTTAAATTATGTCAAGAACACAAAAGTATACAGAGGGACTGAGATATACAGACCACTATTTGGTAGAAAGCAAAATTAAATCAAGCATACAATGCACAAAAAACAAGACAAATAAGAATATTTCACCAGCTTAACTCAAGGTATACCTTCTAAAAGATGAAAGCATCAGAACACTATATGAAAGAAGATAAAGAGGAAAATGACAAATGGTAGAGAAACAAAATATCGAAACATTTTGGACCTTACTTAAACAAGCAATGCTTAGAGCCAGACGAGAGTGTAGGTTGCAAACCATTCTAGAAAATAAATTGATTCAGAACATGGGACAGCGACTCGAAAGGGATACTAAATCAAAAGAAACAAGCATATAGATCTTACCTCCAGAGAAGAACAGTGAAACATTACATTGAATATAAAAAACTAAGAGCCAAAGTAAGACGTATAAGCAGAATACACAGACTGGAAGACTGGAGAAAATTTATCCAAAGTGTAGAAAAAGACCTCTCTGGCCCCTAGCAAATGGGTTTCAAACTTTTGGAAATGGTGCACATAAACGTGAAAGACAAAATCACACTAGACTGCATCCCTGAAGAGAACTGGATAAAACACTACTCTACCCTATGGAACAATCTAGATCCTAGAACAAATAAAGATATAGAAGAAATAGATGACAATAGGGACAGTGATGATATGGACGCCCTCTTGAATATTGAAGATCTAGGAACAGTATTCAAGAAATCAAAAAATAGGAAAAGTCCCAGATCAGACGAAATCAACCTAGAACTTGTAAAATACGGAGGAAATGAACTAAAAGAAACATTACTAGAACTTTTTAACATGGCAAGAGGAAAATACCAATAGAAAAGCAAGAGAGTTTGGTCATGAATTTTCACAAAAAGGGCTCAAGGAAGAGCTGTGAAAAACTTTATGCAAACATGATAAGAAACAGACTCTATGTAATAGCTGAGAATTTCATGGGAGAACAGTGTGGGTTCAAGAAAGGAAGTAGCACTAAAGATGCCATCTTCACATTACAGATGATAATAGACAAAAGAAGAGACAGAAAGTTACTCAAGTTTCAAGTCTCAAGTTAGGTCACCTCATTGATTTACTTACATTAAAAAGTTTAAGCTCTGTAGCTTAGTGGTTATTGAGATAGCCATGAGTTGTAGTGTCTGCAGAGGGTTCAAATCCTCCCATGGGCATGCATTGTGCTCTGTTGCATGGTGGGATTTTCCAATCCACCGTGCATCTAACAAAATAACCACTCCTTTCCTTTCATCCCCCAGCCCAATCATGTGTGTGAGCGAGAATGATTGTCAGCGGACAGGTGGAGGGTGTGCTGTCAATGGCTTTATTAGCTGTGATGTGTGAGCCTTGTGACCACCACCTCCCTAACTGTAAAAGATTCCACCATCACCAGAGGGTCATGGGCCTCAGCGGTAAGTTGATGTAGACAATAGACCTAATGACCAGTGAGAGGGTATGTTCCTCAGAATGTTCAGATGGCTGATACCTAATACTGAGGGCAGGGGCATAAGCCTTCTCTGGATTGTTAAAGGTTAATGGCATTAGCTGTTATCTGATGTTAACAAACCCCAATGATTATTGAAAAGTTTAAACTTGTTCAGCACAAAGTTTTGTTATTCACACCTAGGAATTTATATTTACTTTTTCCAGGAATCTCTTTTCTTTAGTTTCTTAGGTTGCTAATGCATTAAACTATATTATTACGTTGCTTAAACATTAAACTATATTTTAGTATCTTGTATTTCTTTGTTTTTAGCCAATTTCAATAGCTCTCTTTTCGTGTTGTGGTAAATATCTTGCGGGAAGTACCGTTTCTGGAGAAATTTGCATATGGAACATTAATCAGACAATGTGTGTAAGTTACACTGAACATCCACGACACTACACCATCACTGCAATGGCATGGAACCCTGCTAATAATGGCACTATAGCTTTCTGTGATGCAGCTGGCCAACTGGGAACAATTGAAGGAAACTTATCTTTGGAAGCAATAGAGGTATGTTGATGAAACAACTTTTTACTTTTGTGAATGCATAGGCAAGAGAAAGTTTTGTAATGCTGCAAAAATCTATTTCCAGATTCTGACTTAAATGTTTTGAGAGTCCCATATACTGAAAACTTGTTGCTGTTTTCTTTCTTTTTTTAAAAATTCCCACTTATGAACAAAGCTTGCACCTAAGCTACACATGGCATTTTCATCAAAATACTGAATCTATGATATGGTTGATGTCTCAGCCTCATGAATTTGAAATGTATCTTATGGCTCCAAATGTTTTATTTAATTTTTTGCTTGAATAGAGCAATGTTCACTAAAGAACATGGAATAGATCCAATTCTCTTAAAAACGTTTGAAATTTCAAAAATTGCAGAAGTTCAAAACTTTTTTGACCCTCTCGTGCAACTACATTATTAATATTAGAGATTTCTTACTCAATACAGATCTTGAAGTCTTTAAATATTTCATGTGTGCTATTTCAAAACAGTATTTTTTGCGTAATTTTGAATTATATTATAATTTTGCATCTTAGGTATCACCACATTTCATCTGTAACATTACAATTTCATATTAGCAAATGTACTGCATGGTATGGGAAGGGGTAAGATTTTTACTTTGTAAAACATAGCACTGAAGTTCAAATCTCAGCCTTGTAATATGTTTTTTCTTGAAACTTTTTGTAAGAATAATTTCTAATTTGAAGTTAAAATAACCAGTGTAGACACTTGCTTTTGAACACTTTTTTGCAATAAGGACATAGTATTTGGACATAAAATACACCATTCACTGTTTATTGAGCAGGAAAACACTTTAGAAGATGGACAAAGTTATCTACAGCCTGTTGTTGATGATGATGAAGATGGTGAAAATGCTATTTCTCTGGATAAAATTAAATCATCAGTTTCACAACCCTTTTTGGACCTACAAAAATTTGAAATTGATTCTCATAGTATGAAAGGTATGTGTTAAATTTTATAAACATGAGAATACAAATTGCTTTGTGTATGTTGTTCACAACTTATCAAAAATGTATTGCCTGTAAAGCACCTCTTGGGACACTTCTCACTTTCATTCAATTCTTTAGTGATACCTTCTATAAAATTTTCAGAACAACTCAATTTTCTTACTCATATTAAGGTTACCCGGGGTAAAATGATACATTGACTTAAATAAGCATGAAGTGGCAAATTTACGCTATTATATCAACATCAAGTTCCTTGCATGCCCACATCCCATGAAATCACTCACAGAATTAATTCCAGCATCCTACTCCTGAGGCACAGGACTCCCACAGACATGTTTCTGAAATTTGTTTCTCCCAGTGAATAAATTTATATTGATAATCTAAAGACCTTTCTGATTCTAGGTGATGATGATGATGCTGAAAGTATAACGAGCGCTCCTACTTTGAAATTACAGCTCCCTTTCCAACCGTCATCTTCACCAGCTCACCTTTTGGATAGATATATGGTATGAAGTTGTATTTTTATATTTCTACAAAGCCTTTTTGAATGTTTTTAAAAATTTTCTTTTTATTTCAAGGTTTGGAATTCTGTTGGTATTATCCGTTGTTTTAATTCAGATGAGGAGAATTCTATAGAGGTTGAATTTCATGACTCGTCATTACATCATGCTCTTCGTCTTGATAATTTCTTAAAGCATACTTTAGCATCTTTAAGTGAGAAAGCTGTGTTGTTAGCTTGTGAAGCTCAAGACTCATCTCCAAGGTGAGGTTATTAACAAATGGATCTCAGATATTAAGTTTGAGCTATCAGGCGTATTGCCCAGTGAAGTGAATTTTAACTTCATAACAGCTTTGGAATGATTTAGAATATTGTGAGATCAGGAGATATATTTTCTAAGCTTCATTCTTAAATAAAAATAGAGAAGAATATTAAGATAACAGCAAAGTATTTAATTCTTGAACTCAAATAATACATTGACATCTTGACATTAAGTTTGAAATCAATAAGAGACTTTTTTGCAGTAAAATAGTGTGTGTTCTCTTGAATTCCTGGGATGGATCACGTGAATGGAGTGTGGAGCTTCCAGAAGGAGAGGAAGCATTAGCAATTGCGTGTGCAAAGAATTGGGTTGCTGTTGCTACTGACATCCGAAATCTACGATTCTTTACAATTGCTGGAGCACAAAGAGAAGTTCTCTCTCTACCTGGTCCTGTAGTGTGTTTAGCTGCCCAAGGCAACATGCTGATGGTTGCCTATCACCATGGCTCAGGTAAGTGTTCTGGAGGAAAAAACACACATGCATGTGCATACACGAACATGCACACACATGTACATATCCATACACAATGTATGTCTGTATGTGTGTGTGAATGTACTTGCATGCAGACATATACATTCAAGAACATGTGAGAACACATACATACACATGTGCTCACATATACATATGCAAACACACACACATACATATACACACACACACAGTAGGAACAAGAGCAATCTGGGTGGTGAACACCTTGGATAATGGGCACATTGGTTAGTAGAAATCCTGTAGATTTGAAGTTTGAATGTAGTAAACTGATGAGATTTCAAGATGTATGCAGTGTTACTAGGTAGTGTAATCAAAAAGAAAAGAAACAATTTTTATTACACTCCTGTATATTAAAATTAAGAATTTAATGTTCTAACTTTCTTGCCTTACGAATTCTTCGTAAGAAGTGAACGTTATGTAATCGTGCACCAGAAAACGGCGAATTTTCACCAGAAAATCTTGTATAGCTAGCCTCTGGTAGTGGATAAATCCTGTTGCTAAATTTAGAAAAAAATCCTATAACTTGTGGGGTAGCCTAAATCCATGTTTTGTTGCTTCTTGACACCAAAAAATTGATTGACGGCAAAACGTCCGTCAGTTCGTCTGTGGTCAACGCTAGCGCCTAAACTGTTCAGCCAATTTTCTTCAAAATTCATATTCCCCAATCATTCTGATGTCGCGGCTCCTGGAATTTAAAACTGATATTTTAGTTTTGGGGGTCCTTTAAATGAAAACCCTTGGACATTATCAAAATTTTCAAAAAATGGCTCCAAACTTTTTGACTAAATTTTGTTGTTGAATAGTGCGAAGGATATTTAAGAGAATGATGCAGATATCATTTTTGTTGATATCCCCAATTTTTTTGAAAATTGCAAAAAGCAATTTCAAAACTACAAAATTGAAGATAGAGACTTTTGCCTCAAAGTCGGTTGTACAAAATTTGCACTTTGAATAAGGTCATGTACAAATTTTTGAAAAAAACAGTAGTTTTTGCGTAAGGTGTGCTTGAAATTACGGAAAGTTTTGTCTCAAAAACCCCTTCGAATTTTTGCTTAAAGTTTTATCCACATATTTAATAAGGGATGGCAAAAATTATGATGCTAGTCCCATTTTTGGGTATTGCTTCATTTTTTCGAAATTACCAATAAGTGAACATTTGAAAACTACATAATTGAAGATAGTGATTTTTGCTTTAAGCAAAGTCTGTTATAAAAATCAGCTCAGGTCATGTAGAAATGTTTGAAGAAAGAAAAAAGGAACTGATTTTGCTTAATTCATGTCTACATTGTATTCAATTTCTAAAAATATTATTTTCCCAAAACCTGCACCAAGTATTTTCATTAAAGTTTCTCCACATATGTAACAGCGTATTATAAATAAATAAGAAAATAAACTAGTGGTGCTGTAGAATGGCACAGACTTTCTTGCTCTAGTTAATTTTCGAATCTCTTTAGTCTCAACTATCTTCTGGATGGTCTTGAACTCTTCCCAGCTGACATTATTTGCTGCTGAAAGGACATTCTTTCACATTTTCTCAATTTTTTTTCGGCTACTTAATGCTAGAGCTGAAACAACTATGCAATTATCACTATTACAGGCATGCCTATCCCTGGTGCCCCATGTCCCTGGTGGCCAAAGTGGCTACATGTCAGTTACAGACTCAGCGTTTTGGAGGGAAAGATTACTGGTCGGGCGTCTATTTGTCACAATTTTCTGTTTTACAAGAAAATGATTGAGAATTCCAGGAACTTAAATGAAAACCATTTGAAGCAATTTTAATCACAAATATCATTAATTAAGGTAAATCAACTAGAGTGTCTGTATGTAATTTTCATATTTTGACTTTTAAAGAAGTTTTCAACTCTCGTGTTAAATTTGTAAAAGGTATGTCCCATCAAATCAATTGCTGTCTTTCTGTGGACCTGTATGAACCAATTTAAGAAAACTAATGATTATATCGATATGATATTTAAAATTCAATTTAACCAGTACCCATGGGACCAACATAAGATATCTCTAACAGTTCCGAAATTATTATTCTTATTATGATTATTACTTTTCCTTTCTCGCCTTACACTTTATAGCACAATACTTTCTCACAACATTGTTAACTTTTCTGTTAGTATATTATGTTGCTTCATGAACAAGCAAAAGAGTTTTAAACCAGCAAAAATTATTTTCAGTGCCGAGTTATGCCTTCTCAGTTGCCATCTTTTTCAGCCCAAGGGACACTTTTTTCACATGTTATCAATTTTTCAGCTGCCTAATGCTAGAACAAAAATACCAAGCTCTAATGACTATTATTGAAATGCCAATCCTTGTGGCTGAGGTGGTTAAATGACGAGTATTGTTTCTTCCTATTCCTTTTCTTTACTACCCTTTACTTACACACATTTACATGCACCACACTATCACAACAAGTTGGGAGACCGGTCGGGAGCTTTCTGCTGTTCCTGGCTTGGAGGATACCCTGAGGTGGGAGGCACCTGGTTGGGGAAAATCCCACTACCCAACGATAGGTCAGCGCTTCATTTAGCCATCCAGGGCAAAAACAAGCACTACACATTTGGGACTAATCCGCTTAGGAATTGGCATATCTGGAATCACTATAAATCAACCTAACAGCTGTCAGTCCATGTGTGGACAACTGTAGCTTGTGAACCGTTCAGCCGATTTTCTCCAAAATCAATATTTCCTGATAGAGAAATACGGACTGGAGGCTGTGGGAGTTTCTAATGTATATTTTGATTGTTGATGGGTTATTTTACATGAATCAGGCATTTACCTTTTTATGCCTGAGATCGATCCATAGGGCTCTTGTGTGGACAAGTGGTATGAGTGCCAATAAAGTTAACTCTGAGGATCTGAGATCGGGTCTTGAAGCGGGAAAAAAAATTGCTGGTTGAAATCACTTTTGTTGGTTTATGTAGTAGTATAATATTGTGGAGCATTTATAACCAATGTGAGAAAGTATGTACTTTGGCTTTTCCACTGGTTAATATTTATATAGATAACATGATCAGAGCATGGAAAGTACAGGTAGATAAAGGAATTCATCTAGGGAGAAATGTTTATTTTAACCCCTTAAGCTATGCTGACGACCAAGTTATCTTGCAAGATAGTGAAGACAAGCTACAACACGCGTGCATATTTTAAATAATATTGCAAAAATATACAATTTTAAAATTTCAACCAACAAAACAAATTGAAATGATTGAAGGCGTTGTCATTGTCAACAATAGTATTTATTTTAAAAATAGCAGCTTTCAATGGCTTAGCCATCATCATCAGTTTTCTGCTGTCTGGGAGCCACAAACACGAGTCGTGTAGTATTTATTTTAAAAATAGCAGCTTTCGATGGTTTAGCCATCATCATCAGTTTTCTGCTGTCTGGGAGCCACAAACACGACTCGTGTTTGTGGCTCCCAGACAGCAGAAAACTGATGATGATGGCTAAGCCATCGAAAGCTGCTATTTTTAAAATAAATACTATTGTTGACAATGACAACGCCTTCAATCATTTCAATTATGTGAATGTCAACTACAACTCACCACTGAATCAACAACAAAACAAAAACAATGGCTTTTAAAGGCAAATTCCCAGTTAGTATGAAAATTGTAATTGACAATAAAATTTTAGAACAAGTGAAGAATTTTAAGTACTTAGGATGCTATGTTACTCTATGATATGGATTTCGATGATGAATTAAATAATTTTAAAAATATATAGAAACATTCACAGGAATTTAAAAAATTACACACGTATAAAGTTTTTTAATACTATTGCTGTTCATGTACTTTGGTATGAACATGAATCGAAAGTAATCTTGGAAAAAGATAAAAGTAGAATTCAGGCAGCAGAAATGAAATTTTTAAGAAGTAATCTAGGATACACCCTTCTTGATAAAAAGAGGAATGTGGATATAAGAGAAACATTAAATGTCACACCTGTGATAGATAAAATACGTACTAATAAGAAGAAATGGTGCAAACATTTGGAAAGGATGCCGAATGAGAGATTGCTGGTGTTAGCTCTTCAATATATTCCACAAGGAATAAAAGATATAGACAGGCCAAAGAAAACGTGGACACCGGAACAGGTTGAAGCATAATCCTTGTTGGTAGAAAAAGAACAAAAACAAGAAAACGGCTCCAAATTTTTTCTTTAAACTTTTCGAAGGGATAAAGCTAAATGCACTCTAGAAGATATCATATACGCCATATAAAGTTTCTCTGTATTTATGACTACATGTGTACTCATAAATACATATATAATGTCATATAAAGTTTCTCCAGTCATTAGTTTTCTGTGAAAATGAGTTCAAAATTCCGCATTTTCAGAAATGTTCAAACACCATTTGGCTCCAAATATTTTCTTCAAACTTTTCGTACGAATAGAGTTTGCACTTAAGATGATGTATAATTAATTTTGCTGTATTCTTTTGTTTTTTCAAAAATTATACAAATGAAATTTTCTTCTCTCACACCATTAATATGCACATTACCAATGATTTGTAAACACTACTGCATTTCTAAGTTAGAGTGCTTCAAATGACTTTAAATGAAGTTTTTTGGAAACTCAAAAATTTTCTGTGAAAAAGAGTTACAAATTTTACATTTACAGCAATGCTTAAACGCCATTTTCTTAAAAACGGCTCCCAAATTTTCAATAAAAATTGTCATTAAGGACGAGGTTTTTCTCTTCTTTAATTTTCTTAAAGTAATATATTGGTTATTCCATGAGGAAACTAAAAAAGTGACAGCAGCTAGCAAGAGGATGGGGCAAGACCATAAAGCCAGTCCACACTGAAGAAATTAGAAAGCATTACTATGAGAAAATCTGTAGCACCACTGGTTTATTTGCTTTCTTGTTTTGCACTGATTTGTTTCTCTGAGTGAAGAATACTTGATTGCTGTCCAGAACATCCCTTTTTGGCCCTTTCATAAAAGTCGAAGGAGAATAACACCTCAGATGATAATGTGGATAATAAATCCTTGGTTAATGGGGACCAATACATTAGTCGTGGTAATTTGGGATTTTATACAATTAAAGCTGAAAGAGTGACACAGGGCGAGAAACTAATGGAAATTTATTCCTACTTCACTCTCTCTCATCATTGTACATCCTTCTAAAAGTGTGTAGGTTGCTTGTGGAAATTATTGAGAAACCTTCATTAATAATGGAATATGAAACTCATTTTGAACTAAATTTGTTTTTCGTCACTGTTCCTGTGGGATTTTCATTTCATGTAATTGTTTGGTATTTATTTGGAATTACAAGATTTTGACAGTGTTTAGGAGCAAAAATACCATGAACAATTAAAGAAACTTTGTTTTAATAAAATGCTAGAGGCAATCCAAATTGGGTAGAGGTTAATTTACAAAAAACTTGTGTTCTGAAATAAATTATGAGTTTTGCTTCCCATTGCATTTAGTGCAAGAACTCCTGTACTGAATCAGTTTGACTTCCTCCCAGGCCTGAGTTTTGCTCTGCTGTCTGTGGAGAGGCATGGAGTGGAGGCCCTTATGCCGTTTCAGCCACTGCCTCTGTCTCCTCAGGCAACACTGCAGTGGGTAGGGTTCTCTGACGAAGGTACTCCATGCACTGTAGACTCAGTTGGCATATTGCGTGTCCTCTCTCCTAAGGGCTTCTGGTTGCCCCTTTGCGACTCTCAAGCTAAGGTAAGTGGTAGAACATTTGTTCTGATGAAGACCTATATGCCAAAGCCAGATAGAATTGTTAAAATGCTGTGGGAAGAAATAATAAATATTAATCATTATACTGAAAAGAAGTTTTGAAGATGATGGCTAATTAATAATGATACCATTTTATGTAATTTTGACTAAAGGAGCATTTTCATCATTGGTGGCATCAACTGCAAGTTTAAATAGTGGAAACCATACTGTTCAGTGTTTGTGCATAGTTTGTTTCAAAAAAAAGATGGTTTCATGTTGAATGACTTGGCTAACCCAGTAATTTTTTTAAAAATTTGTATTTATCATGATCTTTATGTAAATCTATGTATTTTAATTTTTTTATATGTCATCATGTTATTGAGAGGTATTTACTAACTTATTAATAAATGATTTGATCTTTTCAGTGCAAAGGAAAATCTGATAATTATTTCATTATTGGATTAAGTGAAAAGTATCAAAATGTACGATGTATTTTGTGTAAAGGATCTCATTATCCTCAAACTACCCCTCGGCCAACAGTTGTGGAAATACCATTGAAGGTAAAACTTAAATACGATGTCACAGATATTTAATTGCTATTTGGAGATATAAATGGGGTGATTAGTGATGGTAATTTGCCGCATATTATGTCTCGTTCTCATAAGCGAGAAAAACTGAACGTGAATGGGGCCCACAAGAATCTCGTGCAACGAGAATGCATTCTTGAGAATGAGGCGACTTGATAATCTCGTAGCCAGGGCCTCAGATGGAGGTGAATGCCAACCGTCTTTGTAGATATCAATGAGCTCATGGAGTGACCTAGGATCCTACGTCTGGGCGGGAAGCCTGTTGACATGAGATACTGCGTTGCAAATTCATCGAAATTCTCAGAACAGGTGTCCTCTTTTCCATGATTTTGAGTTTATCACATAAGATGATTTAGTTTAAATTTGACCCTCACAAAAAAGCGCATTAACACTCGTGAGAATAACACAAATTCAGCTATCGTAAAGCAGTTTTTCTGTAATATTGTGTTATCCCTGTTGTTGTTGTTTTTGTGGGTGCGTGCGTGTGTGTGTTTATCATTAAAGCGTCAAAAAAATGCCACAATTCATATCTCAAATTGTAACAAAAATTGACTAGGAGCCCTGCTGAATAGACTTATCCACAGAAAACAGAAGCATTCAAATCAAAATTAATGATTGAAATATATTTAATTTATTCACACTTTATTTATTATTCTTTTTACATTATTTTCAAATTGAAAACTTAAAAATACATCAAATAAATATTCAAAGACTTTATAAACTTAATAAGAACTTGGAAAATCACCTTTTGCAGCCATGTTTGTTAATTTATAATTAAGCTTTAACTGACAAAACGAAGTTAAAATAATATGTTCAAAAACAAATCAACAATTACAGTTACAGTATTTCATGTAACTTTTACAAAATTGATTGTAGTACTGCTTCACTCACAAACAAAACATCAAGGTCAAAACATCAGCTTTAATAAACTGATGTTTCAAACAATGTTTTTCTTAATCAACTTCAGCCCTTCACTTTTCTTATGCATTGACAAAATGTAAAAATGTAACATGTTATGTAAACGTTTGATTATTAAAATTATATAATCTTATTATCTTATATCTTATTATTATAATCTTATTATATAAGAATGAGTGTATGTTTCAGCCTACCTGAAATCGCCTGTAGATTGCGAGAATAAGGGCTTGACTACCCTAGGGGTGGGAGTGGCTTGAGGTAACATGTAAAATATAAGGAGCATATGCTACCTGTAGTCCGTGTATCGAGGGCATGTGGGCTGGGACTGTCTAATAAATATGATTAATAAATGGTGAGGAAACTGGGTATTTATGTAATTAAGTAAGTCTTTCTTCATATTATTGATAAAAATTAAGTGTTTGTTATAGATTTTTTTAAAATTAAGTTTTGTTTAAAAAAGAATGCTTGCGTTGGCAGCCGAACTTCTTAACCAAGCTCTGTGAAGTCGCACAAGTTAAGCATCTTGAGACACCATGGGTCCCTAAATGGGTTGTCTTGGAACCCTGGATACTAATGGTGCTGAGACTCTGGCTGATGGGGATAAAAGACAATTACTTAAACTTGACATATGACTGACTGTATTCTAGGAGAATTATACCACATTCAACCCTAAAAAGGCTTGGAATGTTCTTACAAAAGTAACAGGAAGATAAAAGAATTTTTGAATAGTTGAAGGAGAAAACTGAATATTCAGTTGTGCTTTTTTAAAGTAGTAGGCTAGTTGCAGTTGTCTACAAAGGATATATTTTATTTAAATAATAAGATATCCAGAAAGGAAAAGTCTGATGACAGGATAATATGTAAATAATCAAGTACCAATTTTAACAAATTTTATCACCTTAGTTATAAGGACCACAATAAAATTCTGAAACATTAATTCTTATCAACTAATACAAATGAGATTATGGCTAAATAATTGTGCACGTAACTGATTTTTGTAAATTTTATTTTAAGGCATTGGGTTTTGAACTAAAAGATGTCTGAGTAAAATTGTAGTGCAAATATTTATACTGATATATTATTTCCATTGCAGATTCCGTTTTGTGAAATCTCTAGTGAAAAAAGTGTCCTGGAAGAACAGTTCTGGCGAACACAATCAATATTTGATGCTATTGATAGTATGTGCAAAGTTGACATGAGTTACCAGAGAGAAAAAGAAAAGGCAGAAAAAACTATTAAAGAAACATTTATAAAATTATTTGCTGTAAGTCTCTGTGTAAACAAGATGCCATTGCTTTTCTATAGAAAGAATGAAATCTTACATTTCTGGTATTTTGTTTACAGCTTGCATGTAGGAATGGTCTAGAACAGAGAGCATTGGATATATGTAGAATGATGCCATCAACTCAAGTTGTTCAATTAGCAATTAAGTATGCATCAAAATTGGGGAAAATGCAGCTTGTGGAAAGAATCAGTGATATGAGTGGTCAGATCACTTCTGGTCAAACTGGGCACCTAACTGAATCTCATTCAAGGTAGTCAAATGCCTGTCTTTCTAAGTTCTATTTTATTAAACGTAAACTATAATCAGGAATAACTGTAAGACTCTGTACTAGAATCTTCACTTCGTATGCCTGGTAAATGTATGTGGTTTGTGTAATGTATATTGATCTTTATTATCATTTTCAAGGTTCATTCGCTCTAATAAATTTTCGCTCTACAAGAAAGAGTCTGTTAAAGTGAATAAGAGCAGAAGCGAGGATGAAGATCCATTTGCTTCTCAAGAAAGCAGCACTGGTGAATATTTTTTTAAAGACCTTTTCTTTGTTTCAATTGCTAAACTTCAAATACTCATAGCTCATTGTTGTTCTGCAGGCAAAGAAAATATTCTTCTTGCTCTTAAGGATAAAATTAATAGCAGTAATAGCAGCAATAGCAGCAATAGCCCAGCCAATACGTCTTCAACACCAATCCGAAAGAAAGTGAACCCTTTCAAGAAAGGAGTTGATTCATCACCAACTACTGAAGTTAATGGAAGTAAAGATGTAAATATAGGTGGGAAGACTCCTAATGGTGTGGCTCCTTCATCTACCTCAAAAGTGAGAATCATGTATCATTGTTTCAAAACTTTATTTATTTCTTCGTTTCTTCTCTTTCCTTATGTTGTGCCAAAATGTAAGAAAAAAAATTAGACATCCAATATAACTAAAATGCAATAATTGTACCTTAGTTCTGTCTAGACATTTCCCCCCTCTTCTGCAAACGTATTAAAAATAAACATTATAAAAATTAATACTATAATGTTGAGTAAGATGTGTCAAATTCTACTATTCCATAAAGTCCGTTTTTAAATTGATGATTGTTTCTTACAGGGGTGACATTGACAGTTGTCATCCCCTTCCATTTCTCTGGGATAAAAATGTCATTTTTCATTGCTTTTGGAAATATGTATTTTTATGCAATGGATGAATAAGTGGAGTATTTCTGTGAAATACAGTTCCATAAATTTTACAAAAATAATAATGGTAATAAATGGCAAAATATACCAAATCAGTATAATAAAATATGTTCTCACATTTGTCATGAATTAATCATTTCTCCACTTCTCTAATTATTTTGGGAAATCAAGTGGTCTGTCAATGAACAAGACTTGAAGAGATCTTGGAGAAGGTCTTCACTTTATATGACTTTGTATGATTATAGGTGAAGCAAACTGGATTGTGGGGCAAGTCTCCTAACTCTTCTGCATTATCTGGTAAGAAACCTACATTTCCCCAGTGGTTTGAGATGGAGAAAAGTGCGCTTCAAGAAGAGTTCCCAGATCTGGATAGTCGGGCACTTTCTAGTGTTGCTGTAAAACGCTTTAAAGAAGTTGTCTTGAAGAAGGTATGTTTTGAAGGTTTGAACTACAGTAAAACTTACCCAATGCGGAATCTCAAGGGTCTAGTATTTTTTCTTCATTAGACAACATTCCATTTTATACAAATAAAACACCCATTTGCGAGGATTGCAGTATCTGTTCACATTCCACATTATACATATTCTTCATTGAGCAAATTTTACTGTAATATTTCTGTTTTAATGCACCTCTTTTTAAAAGGGTACTCAGACGGGACTTCATTAACTACAACACTATTAACTGAGGTGAATTTCATCCAGAGTCCTCAAAAGAGACTACATACTTGCATCTTATCTTATATTTTATTGAATTAGTTTGAATTTGTATTATTGTTGTTTATTGAATTTTAATTTACTCAAGTATAGTAAAAACATTTTCAGTGATATTTCAATTATATTTCCTAACAATACTCCTAAAATCTGAAGGATCCTTCAGATTATCTTATTATATTCCAAGATTAAACACATTTGCATTATCTTAGCAGTAGCGAGGCATGGCATTTTGTCTAGTCATTGCAAGATTTGTCAAATATCCAGGGATATCTTTCTGAAGTGACTGGGAGGTGTTGCAGAACTTTTTTCCTTTTCCATTCTTTTAAACGCTCAAACAAAGATCATTCGTACTAGTCTCCATGTATTCTGAACACCTTATGCCTACATTGAAATTAACTAGAGATGCTACAGAATTGCACAGACTTTCTCGTAGTAAAGTTTTGTAATTTCCTTTCTGTGGATTGGTACTGTACAGCCTTGCTCCTCCTTCTTGCCTGCTGCCATCTATCACCGCCCAAATTAAATTTTTTTGAAATTTTCTCAACTTTTCCAAGTAGTAGAACCCATATATTAACTTAAGAATATTAAAGAAGGCTAAAACCTCATCGTAAATACCAATTTTCATTGAAAAATTTGGAGCTGTTTTGAAGAAAATGGCATTAAGCATCACTGTAACTGCGAAATTTGAAGCTCTTTGTCACAAGAATCTATTGAGTTTTCAAAAAACTTCATTTGAAGTACTTCCACTCACAAATGCAATAATGTATACAAATTCATTGAAATATGCGTATTAACGGCGTGAGAGATACCGGGTGATCAGTATAAAATGCAACCCACAGCAGGCAGAGTGAAATGCACTGGCAACCATGTTTGAGGGGGTCGGATAGCGGCTAGTGGTTTCAAGCAGGTAAACTGACAGGAAGTACGCTTAATACCCTCTCCCACTAATGCTACTCTCAGGAGGAGAGCAGGTGACCGCCAAGTTCAAAGAGAAAGGCATGCGCCTGCTCATTTGGTGTCGAAAGAAAATTGAATTGTCAAGAACGACGATTCCTTAGTATATTGATTAAAAGTGAAATAAACTTGCCATGTAAAACATACAGTGAGGTCAATTGAATAGTAAACTTCGCTTGTTTTAGTTTCATAACAAGATACATATGCTCCAGAAATGTATGTTTTATACTTTCCTGTTTTAAATAAATATTAACAAATTATAAATTCTGATTCACAGAACAAATGTTTATTGTTATTATTATTATTATTATTATTATTATTGAATAATGTTACTTTAAAAATAATTAGCTAATTAAAATATAATAAAAATTAATTTCTCAATTTATTCTGATACGTATCTGCCTTTACCGTTTCTTTGAAAAACAACAGACCAATTAATCTGCGTCTATAAATGGCACACCATACTCCAATCTTTTTTTAATGCAATGGATCAAACACACTACTTGTCTCACGATAGCATTTCACTAACCGAAATATGGTACTCTTGTTCAGAATATACTCAGATGAAAATTTTTCTCTGAAAGCTGCCCGGCACTCTTTGCAAGATTGCGTTCGGAAATACTCCTTCAACACAAAACTGCGTTGCTCTATGCTGAGGCGCATCGTAAGTTAACTGTGGAAGAAGGAAGCTATGAATGAAGACACGGCCTGTTTTGTTTTGAGCAGGAATGCCCCACACCACAGGAAGGGGGCGAGTGAAACGAAGGGGGTGGGAGTGAATAGTGTGTCGATGAAATGCAGTCAAAGGAGCTGTCCCAGAAGCAATGTTGCAAAACTTTCACTTTTCTCTCAGTGCCTTGAACAGTAGGGTTGCATTTTATACTGATCACCGTTATTTAAAAAAAATTACATTTGTGTAATTCTTTAAAAAACCAAAGAGTACACCCAAATGAACTTTATGGCATATTAAACAGTGCCATTGCCAATATTGCTTGCAAAAGTTTGAAGAAAACATTTGGAGCAAATTTTCAGAAAATGGCGTTTGAACTCACAGTCCCGCATTTGCAGAAACACTCATTTTTACAGAAAACTGTTGTGTTTTTGAGAAACTTTATTTGACATTATTTAAAGCACATGTCCCCATAAATATAATGTGAAGAAATCGCCTCTAAAGTAAGTATTATTGACGTCAAAAAAATTAAATTTTTGTACTTTTTGAAAAAAGAGAGTAGAGCAATATGATCTTTGTTATTGTATAGGGTTTGTTTGGCACTAAACCCTACCAAAAATTTAAAGGAAAAAATTGGAGCAGTTTTTGAGAAAATCTTGTTTTTGTAATTTTTTAAAATTGAAAATATTGCACGAAAACTACCAAAATTTTAAAAAATATTGACATGACAGTTATAAAAGAACTATTTATGGACAACAAATATGATCTGAAGGAAAAATCTGTCTTCAATTTTGTAGTTGTAGGAAGACTGAAAACAATTCAAATTTTCGCAATTTTTGAAAATTCAGAGTTAACCGTGAAAATTGGACCTATGCCATGTTTATAAGTATATTTTACTCTATACTTACAAAAAATTTAATGAAAAAATTTGGAGCAGTTTTTGAGAAAATTTTGAAAATCTTCCTAGGGCTTCATGTATAGTACCCCCAAATTTTAAAGTAGGTTTTTCATAATCTCAATGCTTCAACTAGAGCCAGATTGACAGGGGTTTCTTCAATTTGGAAAAGTTCATACGTGTGGTTTAGGCGCTAGTAGTGTTCACAGACGGACGGACATTTTGAAAATAATCACTTTTTCAGTATCAGGTGACCCCAAAACATGTATTTCCATTGAAATCTCGAAATCGATTTTCCGCACCATTACATAACTTTCTTTATACTACGTATGATACTTTGTATGTACGTATGTATATGAATAAATAAAAATGTAGAATATATTGGTTCGTTTGTTCCTGTGATCCGGGTTGTAAAATGGAGACTGGGTTTGAGGTGGTGGTAAATCTGAAATTCATCTGGTTGTGATCAGTATGATATGAAATAGTCTGATTTTTTGTGACATTAGATGATTTTGCAAGGGCGCTTAAATTACAAAATTGACCAATTACCCTATCCTTTTTATTGGCTCGTTTGTTGACCTCTTTTATTTGTTTGGCTCTTTTTACAATCTTTGACACTTCTACAGAGCCACTAGTAAGCCTTGTAACTAGAAACCATGAAGTGCCTGCTGTAAATTTTCTTTTGATAACTTCAATAGTCAAATGAAATAATAAAGGGCAGGGTCAGCCTTTCTGCTCTGTCAAAAATTTCTCTGAATTTATGTGAACCAAGTATTTTTTGTTTCAGCCATACAACAATGTTTTCTTAAAGTTTCCCATAATGCACTACAATCATTAGGACTCTTGAGAACACATCTAAAACTTAGTAAAAGTGCCCAGGAATTAGGGAGTACCCAGAACCTCACCATTTTGCTCACAAGGTCATACTGAGAGTTCAGGTGTGTTTCAACAGGCATGGTAGAAAACAGCTGAAGATTCAAGATTCTCTGACCAAAGCAATGAATAAGAGTGCCTATTGCTGTGCAAAGGAATACAAACTACTACAGTCGGTTGAGTCATTGAGAGCATGTGGCAAGCTCTGAATTTGAAGAGCAATTAGTGATTGTTTTGTAATCTTGTTATTTTATCTCCATTTCTTGGCTATTTCATAACTAATATTATTTAAATTGCTATTACATTAAATTACGTTGCATAGTTATCTAATTCTTATTTTAAAGATTCAAAAAGCATCACTTTTATTATTTTGCTACATGAGTCAGTTATATGATGCCTCACCACTGAATCTTAAGTTCTTGATATGAGGTGGTGGTCATCTTAGCTCTTCATTACCCATCTTGGTTAATGGAATCCTTTCAGTATTTCAAAACTCTCATGAGATGAATCATGTATGTTTAATGACCTTCTTTTTCCTTTTCCTTTCTCACTCTTTTTTTTCTTTTGCAGGGATCGGGAGCAAAACCAAAAGACAGTTCACCCAACTTATCAGATACTTCCCAAAATTCTTTATCTGAAAGTTCCCAAAACACAGAGTCAGATATCACTCAAAGTTCACTCATAGCTAGTTCACAAACTGATGCAACTGAAGAAATCACTACATCAAGCATTAGCGTGAGTGTTTGCTATAGTTGTGTATTTCAAATTTCTCACAATAAGAGTGGATTAAACTGAAATTGAAATATGTCATTGATATATTTTTGTGACAGTTTCAATATCACTATTTTGGTTGTTTGGAGGAAAGTAGCATGTTTGATGTAATGGACAAGCATGTCGATTTTAAAGTCAGTACAATGAATATTTAATTTTTATTCAGATATTGTGTGAAATCTTTCATAAATTCATGAAATTTTATCTGTGTAATTAATCTCCATTAAAATTTGATTTTTCTTTTTCAGAATACTGAAACAAAATTTGATATTGCATCTGATGCAAAGAAAAGGAAGTTAAATGACAGTGGTAATCCAGGAGGGAGTTTTGCATCAAAATTAGCAAAATTTACATTTAAAAAATGAGTTTGGTTAACTGAATGAAATGAGAGCAAGACTAAATTTTTATTGTATCTATCTAGTTTTATATATTTTTTTTAACCAAAAAAATTGTTTTTGCCATGTTTTAAATGAATGTAAATAAAATACAAAATTGTATATTATGCTTCATGTTAATTTGTAGGACTTAGACTTAATAGTTTTTCTCAAGTATTTGAGCATAATAAACTGAACTTCTTGTTCTATAATATACTTTCTCATATTGGTATTAGGTATTTAATTAAATACATTGACCAGCTGAGTTTCAAAACTCGTCTACTCAAAGAGCTGATGATCATATAATATTCATATATCTATGAAATTCAAAACCTTTTTTCTGTGAGAAAAGGTAATACGTAAAAAACCATTATCACAAGTACACATAATTTCTTAGAAATTACAGGGTCAAAGTCACTCAAAATTATTTCAAAGAGTTCCTTTAGTAGTTTTAGATACATGTTGATCCCAATCAAATGGTCAATCTCTGGGTATATTCATGTCAAACAATTAAACTTATCCCCTATTTGTCATATATAGTTTGTTGTCAGTAAAAAAGTAGTCTTTTCATAAATGTACACTGCGGACATCACTTTTAATAGATCATCTCTAGGAGCCCAAATCAAAAATTTTCTTTAGATAACACACAAATATCAGTGTTGTCAAGGTCCGGATCAAAGTTTCTAACATGTATGCTTTTGCACCTTGCTGTCTGTATGCTACCAATTGCAAAGCACTGATGCTCCTATTTGTGACCTGCTGCCTTTAATGTGTCAATATTATTAATTATTAACTTTTCTTCCCTCCCCAGAAAAACTTTTTGAACCTGCCCCCTGGTGACGTCCCTGTACACAACACAATTTGCCCGAATGTATGCTAAGGGTTTTGCCCTAAATATCTCATTCAAAAAATATGGTTCATGTTCCATGTGCAGATTAAGACTAGTCAGTCGAGCTCAGCATTTTTAAATCCCCCTCCAAATTGAGAAAACTTAACGCTGTCATAATAAGCTAAAGATAAGAATCTATGCATATCTACAGAGCAGTTTTTAAAGTAAAGATCAATATGGTTGTAATCTACACCCATTTTCAGAGACAAAACATTGAAAAAGCTTTTACTACCTGCTCTAGTTCTGAAGTTATTGAGAGTTGCTTATATCGCATCACATGTACTCTACCTCTTTTCTCCAAATGCTCCTGACATTGGACTCGGCATTCGATGTTGTGTTGTTGATATATATAGTGCATCACTTGCAAGTTCATGCTAGAACTTCACAAATAGATCACTCAGATATGGTCCCAATTTCAAAAAATTCAAAATTTAAAGCAGAAACCACAAATGACAGTACTCCACGAGAAAAAAATATGGTGTTGCAGAAGGGAAAGTTCTTGGGTAGTATCAGGGTGAAAATAAAATGCAAATTCAACACACAAAACTTTCAGGGAAGTTCAAAAATGTCAAAAGACAAGATAGGTTGTCCAGGAAGAATGAAACAATAATAAAGTGAAGATAAAGATGGCAGAAACAAAAACATTGTAAGGAAGAAGAAAATAGTGATAGCACAGACAAAAATACTGTATCAAGACAATTTTCCAGCCACAGTCAATAAGTATGAGATTATATTGGAACTGAATAGTAGTAGTTAATGAGAACATTTCTCAGCAGGCCACTTCAGAATTAAAGAGTTTTCTTACATTCAAGTATATACAGTAATATAATAAAAAAATAATGAAAGAAATGTATCTTATGTTAAAGAGGTAATCTTAAAACTTTAATTTCAGAGACATTCTCATTGTATCCAAAAAGGTGTAAGGGTTGTGTACTTGCAGCAAACAAGTGTAATCTATCCAAATGAGATAAATACATGAAATGGGAATCTTAAAGAAAACTTAACTGAATATTTTTCTTTATAATTTATTAAATAATGTGGTAAGTATAAAATCATACTCTATAATGCACCAAGTCCCTACTCAATATCTGCAAGAAAATTGTTTTGGCCCTTTTTTAACTTTCCTGTGCAAAATAAAGTTGTTTCCACAATGCTCAATTTGCTTTTAAAATGTTAGCAATTTAGGGGAAAATAAAAAGGAGTAAATTTTGTGATTAAAAATAAGTTCTTAAACATCAAAATTTTAATTGCTTTAGACAATGGTTCGTACATAATATTGGTCCAGAATAGGATATCATGGACTGCGACTTTAATTAAGCATATCAATTTCGCTTCTGGAAATATGGATTCCAGCAAATATCCAAATTATGTTACTTGATGTGATCACTAAAAAGAAAGATACTGAAAAAGATGCAACAAAACCTACATATATACAAATTATTAATGCAACAACTTCTTAATAATAATAATAAAGCATTACTGATAAATCAATGTGGGCTGAATGAAATACCCACGTGTAGCATCAAGACAAAAGTCTTGCCAAGTTGAACCCTGCAGTCATAATTAACTGATGAATAACACTGTTGGCATAAAAATGCAAATGAAATGAAAAATCATGTATTTAATTAAGCATATACAAAGTAGCTACTTCTCAACATATGAAGTGAACTTTATTTCACAAAGCTTGTCCAATCATTCAGAAGTGAATTTAGAACTTTCGAAACAATTCTTACAATAGATCAGGCATATCACGTGAACAACCAGCTTCATGAATATTTCCTGTCTGTCTATTTTCATAATCGTTAAGGTCATCCTCTTCATCTCCTGACATCCCTAAGGCAACATTTAATGCTTCACGACTGCTTTTAGATGTGGTTAGCTTGCTGTTGACATTTTCAGAGTTATCCACAGAATCTGGGTCACTTTCATTTTCACTTTCACTTAATTGCTTTCTACGAGATCGCCCTACTGGTACCATCCACCATGGTAGTTTGATTTTTGAGTCCCTAGCTGATGCATTTGCAACTGGAGTATCCTGAGCCTGTGACGAAACATCACCATCATCATCATCATCATCATCATTAACCTGTGTAATTGTTCTAAACTGCTTTTTTAATTCCTGACCAAACAGTGCATCAACGTAAGAAAGAAGGGATGGAGGTGTCTCTGATGATTCAGACTCTAGTTCACATTTTGATTGATGGTACTGTTTGAATGCATCCTCTAATTTGTTGAAGATATCATCGTTCTGCAGCCTTTTAATGTAGAGGGGTTCATCTTTCATTTCCACTAAACTCCTGTCATCCTCGTGGTATACACGGTACGATTTCTCCAAACCATATGGATATTCAGAAATACAAAATCGAAATGCTCCGATAATATGCATTCTAGCTAATATATAATTAGCATCATGATGCCCACCCACTTTAACCTGTTCATGGAACTTCTCCACCAGTTCATAGTCTTTAGGGGTAATGCGCACTTTCACCAGGCCATCTGTAGGTTGCTTTAAATACAGTCCGTACAACGTATAAAGACCTCCGGTTTGTTCATTTAATGCTTCGCTCTTCAACCACATTTCTTTTGCTATACGTAACACTTCTTCCGTAAATTCTATCAGTTCTTCCAGACTGTTGTGACCGAAATAAATGTAGGGGAATTTGAGTTGGCGCCATATCTCCGCGAAATCGTGATACCGTAATGTATTTAATCGTGCGAATTTTCCGACGATGTTGAAACAATCAGTTCTAGCACCAATAGCCAAATATGACATTTTCGCGATATTTCCTCATGCATTCGTTCTATTCAATTGCATGAGTTCAATAACGTATTAAACTCCACAGAAAACTCACTCTCACAAATGTATCAATCTCATACCCTGCGTCCTTCGTCTTCTGATAAAGTAGTGTTGTGATCCGATTGGTGCCCAAACTGTTGATTGAACCGTTTGTTCGATTACTTTTCCTAACGATTCGTTGAATCGTTGAAATCGTTCAAATCGTTCACCAATTGTGACGGTATCTGCGCTGTGATTGGTGGATCACAGTTATTGAGGCGGCTCTTTGAAAATCGGAGAAAATGGATATTCATGAATAATCTAATTAATATTTCATAAATCATAGCATGTTTAGTACATCTTGAAAGAAACGAACGTTATGAATCGTTTTAATAATCAATGATATCATCTTTTATGTCAAACTGCCCAATTAATCCGAAGATCGGTTCCAAATGGATGTAGTAATACAAATGCATGGAAGAAGTATAATTACTCAAGGAATATTTATGAAGTGAGTTGTTTCTTTTACACGACTCCAGTTATTTGTGGTTTATTAGTTTTCAATGTAAATTAAATAATAGAACCATTGTTTGTAAATGAATTCTTTAATATACAACACTAGGAAGTTGCACGTTGCTTCGTAGAAGCCTGAGGTTCGCTCTCACGGTTCGTGAGTCACAAAGTCGATTCACTATTCACTAGCGCCACCACGGAGCAGACGTACCATCGAAGAACTACATGGACGACGGACCGAATCACACCGGTGCACCTTTATCAGATAAAGGAGATAAATCGGAGGCCAGGGATACGGTACTCTCGGGTCTGGTTTCTGGACTGGAAGAACATGTCACTCGTCCATACCCGCCGCTCGCTTATCCCGTGTTCCAGCTGGTTCCAGTTACGCTCGTCCCACTATACTTGTGTTTGCGTAACGTGGCGTCTGAGAGAGATATCTTCAAATTGGATTATGGCCGCACAGCTTTTTGTCTTTCTCGGTCCTACTGCAAGATGTCGCATGATTGCGACCAAATCAACATAGATTAACACCATGGTATTCATCCATTGTATCGTGTATTACTGCAGATCACGACTAGCGGCACAGCGAAGAAAAACGCAAAAAGCGGTGCCATATTTCATGTTGAAGATACTACCCTCAGGCGCCACGTTACGGAAACTAAGTATATACTAAAGAATATACTTTGGTTTTTATAATCTGCGCGTGAACTGGCCCAGTCTTTACGAGGGAATATGGCACGCCGAGGCGGGATTATAAACGATTTACTCTTTTCTGTATTTTGAGAAGACATTTAATAATAATTAAGCGAACAATAATGTTATTGAGCCGAGCTAATAAGATACATTAAGAAATTGGTGAAATTTAGCTCCATATTATAAAACGCACAGCGTAATGTTAAGCATTACTGTGAATATCCCGTATTAATCGTTAAAAATTCGACCACGTCATCACGACATTTCGTAGAGAATGTTGTTTTAAAGGATAATGAAAGAGAAACAAGAAATCCAGAAAAAGTTGCGAATCTCTTCAACCAACACTTTTCTAGAATTGCGGTTGATCTCACGAAGGGACTAAACCACAAAATTCAACATCATATGCTTCCCAAAAAAATTTCGGCACGATGTTTATTTACGAAACTTCTTCTAACGAAATCCTCACAATAGTCAGTAAATTAAAAAATAAATATTCATCAGGTTTAGATGAATTTCCGGATTGTTTATTAAAAACGTGTACACCTGCCATTATACACCCATTAACTCACATTTTCAATGCTTCCTTGTGCACAGGAATATTGCCAGATACTTTCAAAACAGCAAAAATTAAGCCACTTTATAAAAAAGGGAACAAAAATGAAATTCAAAATTACCGGCCAATTTCTCTTTTGTCAGTTTTCTCAAAAATATTAGAGAGGCTTTTCTATACTGCCATTTTTTCTTTCCTTAAAGATGTTGCTTCATCAATGGATCAAAATGAAGAACCCATTGGGATATTTTTAGATCTTTCGAAAGCTTTTGACGTTATTAACCATAACATCTTGCTCTCAAAATTACCTTCTTATGGAATTCGTGGTATTGCCCTAGATTGGATAACCTCGTACCTTAAAAATCGATCTCAAAGAGTAGAAATACCGTACTGGCACGAAAGGACGTTATTTACTTATCTCTCCAATTCTTTGCCAATTGAACATGGGGTTCCACAGGGTTCGATCTTAGGTCCTATCCTCTTTCTGTTGTACGTAAACGATATGCCCTCATCTATTAAAAACCGAAGAACAGTTCTGTTTGCCGATAACACGAATGTTCTTTGCAAAAAAGAAACAATAAATAGTACAATTTCAGAAGTTTCAAATTGGTTTTGTAATAACAAATTAATAGTTAACGAAGGAAAAACTGTCTCAATGCAATTTTACGTTTCAAATCGGCAATCGTATGCTCCATTGAAAATTTACAATATGCAATTAGCTGATGTTAAGGTAACAAAATTTCTAGGTCTCTCAATTCAATCAAACCTCAAATGGAATGTACATATAACAGAATTAAACACTAAATTAAGCTCATTATGTTATGCATTCAGAATTCTTTCAAATTCTGTCAGCCTTCATGCAGCTCGTTGCGTGTATTTTGCAAATGTACATTCCCGCCTGAGATATGGCATAATATTCTGGGGAAGCTCATCCTTTAGTTTCCAGACATTTAGATTGCAAAAGAAAATTATCCGAATAATGAAAAAATCCCATCCACGTGATCCCTGCAAGCCTATTTTCATTGAGCTTGGAATCTTACCATTGCCTTGCCTATTTATTTATGAGTCTGTAGTATTTGTCAAAACTGACTTACTTAACGGTGGGAACATATTTTCATGTAATACTGATATTTATAGTTACAATACTCGACGTAGAAATCATGTTCATCAAGTATCAGTATCAACAGCTCACTACAAGAAATCCTCATACAATACATGTACGCTACTTTACAATGCATTGCCAGATGAAATTAAACAATTAAAATTGGTACACAAATTTAAATTAAAAGTAAAATCTTTTCTGCTGCAAAACTGTTTCTATACAATTAGACTATACTGATCGCCAAAAAGAAACATAATGTTTACTTTAACAAAAACAAGATATAGTATAATGAATTAGTTTACATTTGCATTGTATAATTAAAAAAAAGACTCAATATGCCTGTAACAAATAATGTACTTCCGGGTCAATGACCCCATCTCGATCAGGTTTTTGTCCAGTTTCCCTGACCCATTGAGCAAATACTGAGATGGCCCCTTGATTTGCTTCTGGACGTAAATGTAGCTTCACTATGCGCACGTTTTGTTGAACATTCCTTTGCTTGTAGTGGTAGTAGAGCTTAGGGTGAGTTTCTATTTTGTTAACAATACAGAAAAATCAAGTCTTTTCGTTTCTTTACCGTTAAAAATAAGTTTTCTATAATTTGGCAACGAAAATATCTAGTTTTTGAAATGTTAATCTCTCGCTTTTTTAAATTTGTTATTATTATTATTATTATTATTATTATTATTATTATTATTATTAATCTTTCAACTATTAATAGTTAAATTGTTGGGAAGGGATTCTGAAACTCAAGAAAGCGTTAGCAGATGATTTTCTCCCCCATACGTCACATACAGTTTTTGACTGTTTGTGACTAAATAAATAAATAAATAAATAAATAAATAAATAAATAAACAAATAAATAAATAAATAAATAAATAAATAAATAAATAAATAAATAAATAAATAAATAAATAAATAAATAAATAAATAAATAAATAAATAAATAAATAAATAAATAAATAAATAAATAAATAAATAAATAAATAAATAAATAAAAAGTCTGATTTGCGCACTCCCGGTGCCAGAATTATTCAAAATCCCAAATAGAACTACGCCCACAAAATATTTATAAGTCCTCACTGCTCAATTATTTCCCCCAAAATTCCACCAAGTCCCGCATCTATCATTTACAATAACCTCTGCAGTACGATGTGTACGGTACACGGTCTAAAGCACATATCTCCAATATTACAAAGTTCAACCCTCGATAACTTTCATACATTCTTGTCTCTTGATTTACAAAACAATCTCGAGTTTCCCTCTACGTCATACTCCATTACCAGTTTACCACCAATCCTACATGCCCTTTTATCACAATCTTCAGTCCGTTACTTGCCGCGCTATGTTTATTTATTTCCGCTTCCCTGGTTGCTAAGGAACGCCCTGCTTGCATGCCTATGCCCTCAACATTTACACTTTTTACGATGAATTTAATAAATTATTGTCCACAATTCCCATCAAAATATTGTGTGACAGTCTGGTATGTCACAATAGATCTGCGTAAGGCCTGAGACACTGTTCCATTATGTAGGCCGTGGTTGGTAATGGAGAAACAAAATGTAAATACGCAATTGATTCGAGCCGTTAAAGATTTGTACAGTGATAATACGAGCCAAATAAATGTAGGGAGAACCGTTTCAGCACCATTTCCAGTAAATAAAGGTTTACGACAGGGATGCTGTGTTGCCCCGACATTGTTTAAAATATATTTGAATGAAGCCCTGAGAAGATGGAGAAAGAAATGTAGTAATATGGGTACATAAATTGGTGACTCTATGTTATTCGCTCTACACTTCGCAGATGATCAGGTGTTGTTTGCTGAAGATGAAGACGAATATATGCTGCGGAAATTATTTGAAGAGTACTCGGAATGGGGTTTAGAAATTAACCTTAACAAGACTGAGTATATGGTTGTAGGAGGAAGTGCTAAAGGTCTGAAACATGATGATGGTTCGGAAGTAAAACCCTGTCAAAAATTCACATACCTAGGTACAGAAATAAATGCAAATGGAGGCAGTTCACGTGATATTAGAAACAGAATTGCAGAGAAACAGAGTGGCTGTAAGACAACTAAAACCTGGAAAAATAATATTAATAACCTGGAAAAATAACTGATATGGAAAAATAAATTAAGTAAGGGCGTAACAAAAAAATTGTCCAAGACTGTTGGAGAGAATATTGCCCTTTATTGGTCTGAGGTATGGGAAGTAACACAAAAGAGCAAACAAAAATTGACAGCAATAGAAATGGACTTCTGGCGCCGAAGTTACCGACTGACTTTAATGGATAAAATTAAGAACGAAGAAATTAAACGTAAAGCGGAAGTATGTTTTGACATAGTCGACACCATAGAAGTGAAAAGACTAAAATGGTATGGGCACATGCAAAGAATGAACAAAGGACACCGCCGCCGCCAACGACGACGACGTCGACGACGACGACGACGACGACGACGCCGACGACGACGCCGACGCCGACGCCGACGCCGACGCCGACGCCGACGCCGACGCCGACGCCGACGCCGACGCCGACGCCGACGCCGCCGCCGCCGACGACGACGACGCCGAAGCCGACGACGCCGACGACACCGACGCCGACGCCGACGCCGCCGCCACCGCTGCCGCCGCCGCCGACGACGACGACGACGCCAACGCCGACGCCGACGCCGACGCCGACGCCGACGCCGACGCCGACGCCGACGACGCCGCCGCCGCCGACGACGACGACGCCGACGACTCCGCCGCCGTCGCCGTCGCCGCTTGATTACAACACTGCTTGTTACGGGTCGCGATCATGCGAAATCTTGCGGCAGGACTGAGAAAGACGCAAACTGTAGTGCCGTATTCCATCTTGGAGATACTGCCGTCAGATGCCACGTTATGATTTTTGAACGTCGTGCCTTATTCCATCTTGAAGATAATTCCCTCAGATGCCACGTTAGAAACCCAAGTATACTACACATGCCGGCAGACCTATCTGGAGTTTAGTTTGACCCAGCTGGGCCGGTGTCCCGCTGTCAGGAGATACTTAGTTGAGGAAAAACCCGGTAGCCGACGCCGGAAGATCACCGCCGCCTTCCGAAGAAAAAACATGCACTATACTTACGTGACAAATGACCTTAGCAGTTGACGCGCCAGGAATCATCGATCAGTCTATCAATCAATCAACCAATGTGTCTGATATTCTCTTTGCAAAGAATGGTTAAATTTATTTGTCTGACTTTTCCGCGGCGCTTACAATTCATGGAGACGTTGTATAGTACTGGAAACATAAATTGACCGCGGCCGTCTGCGGCTAAGTTCAGCTTTTGCACGGCTTGGCCAGCCTTTGTCATGACGAAATGTCGCAGGCGGAGCCTCACAAACCATCGTAGCCAATCTCAACGCAGGGGGGAGTGCCCTAACAAAATTACGTCGTACAAAATGGCGGGCGCCGCTAGTTCAGATGTGGAAGTATTTTCAAATAAAAAATACATGGAAGAAACACTTGTATGAACATGAAAGTAAATTCATTGAAATATATATGAACACATAGCACTTAACCACTGTTAACACAAGTCATTTTGAAGAAATTACATTGATATCAGATAAAATAACACTAATTTTGGAACAATTACGTTCTTACACATATTTAAATTCCAATATTCTTGTCCAAACACAATTTATGAACTTTATCAAATGACCAGTTTACTTCAGAATTTTGCGATAAGAAAAACGATTATAATTGAATATTTTCAATTGTTCATATGTATAATACATTTGCAAAAATGCAAAATCTGTCTTTCTCGAATCGTTAGGACTGCTAGGGAACCATTTCAATCAAAGAAAGTAAAATTCAAAGACCAACTGTATATTTATCATTAAAGTAACAATTAAACCAGATATTAAGTAATTAATTTGCATCTCATGTCAAAATTGTTATTTTGCTATCATCAAATTAGGGACAATTTGGGGACACTCCCCGGCAGGAATTGCACACATTTCGCAATTGTTTATAAAATTGTTAAATGTTGCAAAATCGTTAATTCGCAGTTTTCGTTTTTTTGGACATCAGAAAACCCTTCCCACTTTAGAATTGCAAAATTGGAAATTGATTATAAAATTTTCAAACAAAACGTATTGCTTTTTTAAAATTGCCTTTAAACGAGATGTAAAATTCCGCAATCCGATTAGCGCTATCTCTTTCCTTTTTGGAGATACGTAATTGTTTATAAGAAATTAGCATGTTATGACAACTATTTTTTGGCAGTGCCCACGCTAAGCTTTCCTACAAGCCGTTTTGCAACGACTCGCTTAGTTTCTCCGGCAAATACATTTGAAGTTCCTAACGGGGGTGGAGGGGACAAGCGGCCACAACGCTTGCATATATTGCCGCGAAAATTTATGCTGGTTAGATATTCCTGGTTTTCAGCTCCCTAATTTTTCATTTTATTCTAAATACTTTAAGTTCCATTTGTTTAACAATTACAGCATAAATTTTAAAATACTACTCGAGTCGGCTACCAAACAATCTTCAACTTGGGAGCAAGAAAGAGTCATTAAATTGGCTTCTAGAAATCCCCCCCCCGGTGAAAATCGCGTCCTTCCTCCACACGTTTCAAGGCGAAATAGGCTGAGCTTGTAAGAGTAAATAGTAACACTCGCTCTCCCTGGAGAAAGCCTTTATCCACCTTCTTAGGAAGCCAATTCTTTACATATAAAGCTGTGGAAAATTGTTCAAATTAAATATACAAGAAAACAATAATTTTACATTAATTGTCTTAACGTATAAATATAGGCATTAAAGTTTCCGGCTCCTCAGTATTCACACGTTCCAAATACGAAATACATTGTAATAACATCCACAATTTCATTCTAACCAGTAAGTTTTCTGCCTTTAGAAGCATATAGCATCAGCATGGAATATGCGAAAAAGTAATAATACTATTATAATATAGTATTGACATATGTTTATTTATGGACATTTGTAATTGAAGGAATATGAACTTACGTATGCAGTTAAGTAAATTTCAATGAAGGTGCAAAGTTTGCAAATAAACATGTTTTTAAAATTAAATTATTCAAAGTTCAGAACAATTCCTAGAATCATTCTTTTCCATTCGACACTAACACGCCAATGCTTTTTGACATTACCCTCTGAATCTAAGTGGATTGTTTGAAATCATCGCTTATCGCGTCAAAATCATGGAAGTTTACACGTCTTCGAAATACGTATACGCCGAGGTCATCTTCATGAAACACAGAAAATCTCATGTGAAAGAATCAGTCACCATTTCAACAATGAAGCTACTACGATATAATAATCATAATATCCTCATTTTCGTTTAATTATTGTGTTCTTTTTAGCGTGCTCCGTGTCTCTGAGTAGCAAACATTAACATAATCGTTAAAATTTAAAGTAACGATTTAGGATGCAAATTTAGGATGAAGTTCACATCTCCTCATAATTGTTTCTAGAAAGTCATATCAGATTAGTATTATTGTCAATAAAATTGTAGTTTTATTTAATTTGAAATAACTGCTAGGATATTTTGGGGTTTAATTAAGAAAGTATAGCTACCCGAATTTGACGCTATGAAAAGTAAACATTTCGGGGTTTCCACTACGAGACATATTTCGTCATCCTTATTCATTCGCTTAGTATACTGCGATCGCTTTCATTTATCATCGATCATGTTACATAGGGTTTCTAATGTTTATATGATATCGGGTGTCCCACCAAATATGGACCACCCCATAACTTCTAAACGGTTCAGGGTATCGAGTTGCAGTTTTCGCTGAACAATGCAGAATCATGGGACAGGTAACATGCTGGTAGAGGAATTCTCTATAATAGTTTTAGTTTTCGAGAAATTTAATCATCTTTGATTTTTTAAATTGAACTATATTTCATCAGCAATGGATAGATCATGAACATTGGAATAAAATGATGTATCATATGTTAGTATTTTAAGAGTAATTTGAGTATAAATTTAGATTTTTTGGCATCAGATTTTCAAGTAAACGGGCAGCCTTTGCAACAGTCGCCGTTTTGGGAAGGTGGCCTTCGCGACGTTGATACTGTTTTGTGAAGAGAGGAGTGTGAGAGGGATGGCGGTGTAGGATGAAGGTGTAATTGCAGCAATTCATGATCTTGACATGAAAAACATATGAACAAACATCAATTTTAACGATCTGAATGAGAATTTTTTCCCAGTTGTTCATCTGAGTTGAACTTTTCTTCTTCTGAAATTCCATATCAACTATAATCCAAAAGAACAAATTAAAAAAATATTGTAGCGAAAACGATAATAATAATAATAATAATAAAGGTCATTTCTAAATTTACAACAATCGAACTCAGTGCAGAAACAAGCCATCATTTTAATATATGGGAAGCGAATGGATTCTTAAAGATTTTCATTGTAATATCTTGATTAATTCATCAAATAATAGACATTTTCTCTTATTATTCACGGTAACTAAACTTCCTATTTAAACACGAGTTTCTCATTTCATAGCGCCAAGTGCTGCCTCAAACTTGAAAATGCAGAAGACGGAAGTGTACCGTTTTCTTTTCCATTCAAGAACAGCAGTCGTATGGTTGCAAAGTGGACGAGTGATCATCTATATATATATATATATATATATATATATATATATATATATATATATATAAAAAGTCGTGTTAGTTACACTTTTATTTATTTTACGTCAAAAACAGTTAAAAACTGCGTATGACGTGCTATGGGGAAAAGTGAATTGTGTGCACATTTTTAAAATTCTGTGATCCCTACACTAAGTCATATACTACTTAAATTTTGAATTTTGAAAGGGAGAAAAAAAACAAAAAAAACTCCCATGTAATAAAATCTATTTTCAAGGATAAATAAGCAATAAATTTTGAATTTTGAAAGGGAGAAAAAAACAAACAAAAAAAACTCCCATGTAATAAAATCTATTTTCAAAGATAAATAAGCAATAAATTTTGGCTCTTGTTACTTCCTGCCGCGACAACATGGAAACGATAATTTGAATAATTGTATTTCCCACTGAATTCTAGAAGACGTGCACAGAAAATGAAGTTACATTTATGTCCAGAAGCAAAACAAGGGCCATCTCAGCATTTGCTCAATGGATCAGGGAAACTGGACGAAAAACCTGATCGAGATGGGGGTCATTGACCCGGAGGCTGTAGTACAATACTTGTTACAGGTTGCTTATACAAATGTATACAGTCCAAATGGTAAATAATGCATTATGTATCATTGTTAAAATTAATGTTACTTTTCTTGTGATGCTCAGTATAGTCTCTAATTGTATAGAAACAGTTATGCAGCAGAAACGATTTCACTTGGGATTTAAACTTTTCTATTGAATTTAATCGTTTAATGTCATCTGGCAAAGTGTTGTAAAATAATGTACATGTATTGTATGTGAATTTTTGTAATGAGCTGTTGATACTGTCACCTGATGAATATGATTTCTACGTCGAGTGTTATAGTAATAGACTTCAGCATTTTCTGAAAATATATTCCCGCCCTTAAGCAAGTCATTTTTTACAAAAACCACTGATTCGTAAATAAAAAGACACGGTAATGGTAGAGTTCCTAGATTAATGAAGATAGGCTTACAAGAATCACGTGGGTGGGATTTGGTTATTATTCGTACAATTCGTTTTTGTAATCTAAAAGTCTGGGAGCTATAAGATGTATTTCCCCAGAATATTATGCCATATCTCAGGCGGGAATGAACATTCGCGAAGTATACACAACGAGCAGTATGAAGGCTGACTGAATTTGCAAGAATTCTGAACGCGTGGCATAATGAACTTAATTTTGTGTTCAATTCATTTAAATGGACGTTCCATTTAAGGTTTGACTGAATTGAGAGACCTAAAAATTTTGTTGCCTTAACATCAGTCAATGGTACACTGTTCATTTTCAATGGAGCACAGAATTGTTTATTTGAAATAGGAAACTGCATTAAAACCGTTTTCTTTTCGTTTACTATTAATTTGTTATTTCGGAACCAATTTGAAACATCTGATATTGTACTATTTACGGTTTCTTATACAGTACGGTTTCATATACGGTTTCTTACACTATTTATAACTCAAGAACGGCTGTACCGATTTGGCTGAAAATTGGTGAGGAGGAAGCTTAGAGCCAGGAGACGGACATAGGATACTGTTTATCCCGTTCGACAGCGTTCCTGTGTGAGAATGCACGTTTTTGCACGTTTTCGCACGTTTTCGCGTGATTTCGCGTGATTTCGCATGTTAGCGGTCATTGTTGCCTGTTGTAACCCATTGTTGTAACGCCGCACTGATAACAGAAGGCGATAATGATAGCCGCCTTTCATTCGCCGTTATATCTATATATAGTCGTGTTAGTTACACTATTTATAACTCAAGAACGGCTGTACCGATTTGGTGAGCAGGAAGCTTAGAGCCAGGAGACGGACATAGGATACTGTTTATCCCGTTCGACAGCGTTCCTGTGTGAGAACGCACGTTTTTGCACGTTTTCGCACGTTTTCGCGGGTTTTCGCACCTTTTCGAGGGTTTTCGCACGTTTTCATGCGTTTTCGCACGTTTTCACGCGTTTTCGTATGTTTTTGCGCCTTTTCGCCTATGTTTTCTGTGCAGAAGCGTTCTGCAGCGGAGAACAAGCAAGTAATCAAGCAAAGATACAAATGAAGCTAATAAAAGCGTGTTAAAAAGTGAAGTGAAGTATAATTAGATAGATTTTTTAATTATCTATTTAATATCAGAACTTTTTTTTTTTTGAAATTTTTCTTTGTTTGAGAAAAAACACATCTGCAATTGCTTTATTATCACGAGTGCAACAAGGATAGTACAGTTTCTCACAGTGAGTGCGACGCGAGAAAAAGATGGGACCGGCTGTTAAGGCGGAACAGAGTTCGCCGGGTCAGCTAGTTTTAATTAAAAATGACATTTACCAACGAAGAGACGGAGGTTGGCTTCTTGTTCAGTTTGAAAATGATATTTATTATTATTAACATCTTCTTTACGCTACCAATTTTTTTATATCGTTCTTTGGAACGATGAATGTTTTGAAATTGGGCCGGCGACGCTAGCCGAATGCGTTTACTACGCTCCGTGAAGTCACGAAGGTTAAGCGCATTCGAGACTCGCGGGTTCGTGGTTGGGTGACCGGCCAGGAACCCCGGGATCTAACACCGTCGAGCCCCTGGCCGAAGGGATAAAAGGCACTGACTGACTGCGACGTGACGAGACTTGACTAATATTAAAAGTAAAAGCACGTTAATGGAGGATTACTCCGAGAAGTGCGAAGCGCTCAACGCCCCTTAAGGGGCTTGGAGACGCGTTGCGTCAAGGTGTAGACGCAACAAATAAAAAAAAATTAGTAGAAGGCAAGTTAAATCCAAATAAATAAATGGAACAAATCTCCCATTCTGATTGTTAAAATTGGTATTTCTTAGTGTGATGTCTGTGCCATCACCAAGAACTGCTGTAGTTATGCCTCTTATCCCCCTCTGCCACCCCTCTCAGTCAAGACGCAACAGTCTAGACGCCGTGATGGCCACCTTCCCCAAAAGCGAGAGTTGCAAGGGCTGCTAAACAATTACCCGTTAAATTCAAAATCACATGTCAGAAAGCCTAATTTTATACTCAAGTTACTATCAAAATATTAGCAAATGATACATAATTTTAATCCTCTTTTCAGGTCTATCCATTGCTGGTGATTAAAATATATAGTTCCATTTAAAAAATCGAAGATGATTAAATTTCTCGAAAATTAAAAATATTATAGACAATTTCTCTACGGCTTGTTACTTGCCCCATGATTCCGCATTGTTCAGCAAAACCTGCATTTCGTTATCCTGAACCGTTTAGAAGTTGTGGGGGTGGCCCATAGTTGGTGGGACCCCCGGTTAATGTAATAACATTACAACTGCATTCTGACGGGCAGGAATTCGGGCTCTGTAATTGGTGTTCTTTTTTGTGTGTAACCTACTCTGTCTTGTGTGAAAGTATATTTATTTATACATTTATTTTTACTTTCTCGTAAACATTCGGAGTAACTAAAGTAATATTTAGAGAGGTATGTATGTAATGTTGCAGTAAATCGATGTCGAGATTTTAATGGAAATACACCTTTTGGGGTCTTAAGTTACCAAGAGATTGTTGTTATTATTTCAAAACGTCCGTCTCTTCGTCCATGTGTCCGTTGGTCTGTCTGTCTGTTTCTCTGTGAACACTAGTGTGGAAACTATTCGTAGAATTTTTAACAAATTTAATTTTCCATTAACGATCTGGCCCGAATCGAGGCCCTGCAATTTTGAAAATAATTCTTTAAATTTTGGAGTTAATTTAGTTGAAGCGCCTGGGGAGCATTTTCAAACTTTTCTTCAAAACGGCTCCAAAGTTTTTCGACTTACATATGTAACCACAGTCGAACATCCGCCAACGTCGGAACTCGAACTCTAGGGCCTCGCGGTCAGTAACGTTACAGGGAACCTTCGAACACCACCAATAAACATGCTGGAGATTTATTTTCAAGTGCAATCGTTTTAAATACTAAATTTTAAAATACGTTTTATTTAGAATTTTGTCTGAAAAAAAAAAAACAGTAGCTTTTGCGATTTTTCGAAATAATTTTCTGGCATAAGAACATTGTAATATTCAAAACACTACATAAGTGACCTGCCCACGGACAATATCGTAGCGTATTTGGTTGGGTGGCTTCTTCTTGTGCTGAAGATATCGGGTTCAAATCCTTGCCTACACTACTTTTTTTTCTGTACATTTGAGTATGTATGTATGTAAGTATGTAAGACAAATGACTTTGAAATCAATTGTAGACGTGAAATTTTATATATCGTTTTGCTTTTCAATAATTGTACATTTTTTTTGTCTCTCAGCCGTGTCTCTGTCGTTTCCTCAAGGTTTATTAGAAGAATGAAGTGTTAGTAGTGTAAAAGTTGTAATATATTACGTAACCGTTACCAATAAAACAAGAAAATAAGACCAGTTTTTATTGTTTGTATTGGTAGTCAGATGAATAGAAAGTGAATAACTGCGTGAATGGTAGGTGTTTTTTCAATTAATTAATTAAAGCTGTAACGGCTATTCAGGCCAGCAGTGTAATTTTTGTTATCCTGGCTGGGAAGCGATAACCGAGCAAGTGGCAACAGCTCAGGATTTGGCAACAGGGCATTGGACACAGGACGCTTGTGGCCACTGCTTGGCCCTTGAACTCGACGAGGGATTCTTCATTGTAGGGAAGAAAGTGAGAGGGAATTATGTGAGCTTATTGCACTCGTCGGTAACAAATCATGTACGACTACGCCATGTTTCTGCCTGAATTTTGACATTTGCAAACACGTTAGGAACGTACGGTGTTTAAAAAATCTGTTCCTCAATGCTTCTGTGCGAAATTGGTTGTATTTTGATCTGTACGAGAATTCGTAAACGTGTTTTAAATTAAAAATTTCACAAAACACTATGAATATCGTCACCATTTTTAACATGAATAAAGTAATATATTTACCCAACAGAAACTTGAGTTATGAAGACAGAATATTAACAAAAGAATTGGGATCCCTTAGACCAGACTTGTGCATCAATCAAATGTTCAGTAATGAAAATAGGTCGGACATTTAAGCGGTAAATATTCTTATATGTTAATATGTTTAATATGTTTCAAATTGGTTCCGAAATAACAAATTAATAGTAAACGAAAAGAAAACGGTTTTAATGCAGTTTTCCATTTCAAATAAACAATTCTGTGCTCCATTGAAAATGAACAGTGTACCATTGACTGATGTTAAGGCAACAAAATTTTAGGTCTCTCAATTCAGTCAAACCTTAAATGGAACGTCCATTTAAATGAATTGAACACAAAATTAAGTTCATTATGCTACGCGTTCAGAATTCTTGCAAATTCAGTCAGCCTTCATACTGCTCGTTGTGTATACTTCGCGAATGTTCATTCCCGCCTGAGATATGGCATAATATTCTGGGGAAATACATCTTATAGCTCCCAGACTTTTAGATTACAAAAACGAATTGTACGAATAATAACCAAATCCCACCCACGTGATTCATGTAAGCCTCTCTTCATTAATCTAGGAATTCTACCATTACCGTGTCTTTTTATTTACGAATCAGTGGTTTTAGTAAAAAATGACTTGCTCAAGGGCGGGAATATTTTTTCAGAAAATGCCGAAGTCTATTACTATAACACTCGACGTAGAAATCATATTCATCAGGTGACAGTATCAACAACTCATTACAAAAAATTCACATACATGTACATTATTTTACAACACTTTGCCAGATGACATTAAACGATTAAATTCAATAGAAAAGTTTAAATCACAAGTGAAATCGTTTCTGCAGCATAACTGTTTCTATACAATTAGAGACTATACTGAGCATCACAAGAAAAGTAACATTAATTTTAACAATGATACATAATGCATTATTTACCATTTGGACTGTATACATTTGTATAAGCAACCTGTAACAAGTATTGTACTACAGCCTCCGGGTCAATGACCCCCATCTCGATCAGGTTTTTCGTCCAGTTTCCCTGATCCATTGAGCAAATGCTGAGATGGCCCTTGTTTTGCTTCTGGACATAAATGTAACTTCATTTTCTGTGCACGTCTTCTAGAATTCAGTGGGAAATACAATTATTCAAATTATCGTTTCCATGTTGTCGCGGCAGGAAGTAATAAAAGCCAAAATTTATTGCTTATTTATTTTTGAAAATAGATTTTATTACATGGGAGTTTTTTTGTTTGTTTTTTTCTCGCTTTCAAAATTCAAAATTTATTGCTTATTTATCCTTGAAAATAGATTTTTTACATGGGAGTTTCTTTTTTTTTTCTCCCTTTCAAAATTCAAAATTTATTGCTTGTTTATCCTTGAAAATAGATTTTATTACATGGGAGTTTTTTTTCTCCCTTTCAAAAATTCAAAATTTAAGTAGTATATGACTTAGAGTAGGGATCACAGAATTTTGAAAATGTGCACACAATTCACTTTTCCCCATAGCACGTCATACGCAGTTTTTAACTGTTTTTTTGACGTAAAATAAATAAATAAATAAATTATATTTGGTGCCCTCCCTGGTTACTAATCTGGTCACTCTAGAGGCGCCACCAGATCATAGCTATCTTAAAACACTAAGAAAGCAAATTCATTCACTTCTTAAATTCCCTGACATTCACTGATCACATATGACACTGTAGGTCATATGTGGTCAGTTATAGGATTGAAAATAGAAAACAAGAGTTTGTCTAATAAAAAAATATTAAAAATGCATGTCTGAGAGAACGAAGTTTAATTGACCCTGCGACTACGGCAACGTTGCTGAAATCTATGTTGCAAAGACTAGAGACAATAATCAAAGCAAATGGAATTCATACCCAGTATTAAATAACGTAATATGTTTTGTTCAACAGGCGTGTACGAAGACTTTTTAAGCATACAAAAGCGGCCATTTGATTTTGTTTCCAAATATCAGAGAGTTGGTAACATTTTGAACTTATGTAATATAAGGGAATAAAAAGAGTAGTCTTAATTTCTATAGTTGATATGTTTATTCTTTCTAACACATCGTTCGTATTATGTAGTAGAAGTTTCTGCTAGAGTTTTCTAGTTGTTCGCAAGGCCGTCCTTTGGCTTAAGCAACTGCCATGAGTCCCAACTTCAGACGGGGACATAGATGATTGAAATAAAATACAATAGGATCCCCAATAAATTTGTATTACACTCCATAAATATGTAAAGGCATTTTTAATCTTTTTTACTGTTTAAATAGCTTCTTAAATATCGCAGGATTATTGATAAAAGTGATCAAGTCCAAAAAATGGTTGTTTTGGATAAAAGGCATTTACAGGTTTCTAAACCTTCCAAAAATCAGTTTTCGATTTTCATAGTATTTATTGTAATGGTACATCTATATTACTATCGTTTTAACATTAGTTTAATTTTTTGTTATTCAATTGGTTAATTTTCGTAGAATTGGGGATATATATATATATATATATATATATATATATATATATATATATATATATATATATATACATACATATATTTTGACACATGCCCTCTAACTGCTACAATTATTGGGCGATTCGTCGTAACCTGTTTCCGAATTTCTAATAAGATGGGCGCCAGGAAAAAGGTCACGATAATATTTTAACTATTATTACTCTGATAAAAACTAAATATTATCCCGCTAGCTGGGTCGATGGGTCACGTCAGAAATAATCGCTATTATCTATTAATAGCCGATTATTCGATCTGCCATCTATACAGAATGGCGAGGAATCTGAAAACAATTATTTTATCTAGCTACTTATTAGCTTGAATTGGCCAATGAAAATCATTTATCTTTCTTTCAAAGAGAAACTTAATGTTTATTTCCTATCAAAATGCAGCAAATTAAAATGTAAAAATTTACAATGAGAAACTTTCTTTAGTCATGACCTGGTTCGAACCTTATACGGCGATTCTGGTCTTCGCGTGCTCTTGATTGATGCTACCTCGAAGAAACGCCTTCCCTTCTTTCTTGAGGCTCCGAAGTCCCGAAGTCCAATTACCACGAATCCTCTTCTCTTCTTTAAAAACGAACACCGCCGATTCACCGCTTCGCACCACTCAAATATTTGTTCCAGCTCCACTATATTATGTCTGATGCCCGTTCTCTCCGTATAAATATCCAGTGCTTTTATGATTACACAGCAAAAATTTCTCAGTTCTATCTTCCGTTTATAGCAAGAAAATATGCAAAGTCCGGTATCGTTCGTGAACCGCATACATTTATAAGTTCAAGAATGATTAGAGTTCACTCGCGAAACATTTCCAAGTCTTATTTTGATGCACAGCAAAATATTCAGAACTCGACACGTTCCACAAATCTTAGAAAGTATTACAAGTTCACGGTTGATCCGTAGTTTAGGGTGGCACGGTTCCTTTGGTTCCTTTTATGATTCATTATTTCTCGCGATTCCTATGTTTATAGTTGCGCGGTTCACTATAACAACTGAATTGTTTATGTTCAATGTTAAATGAGAAGAAGTCACCTGATAATTTATTGGCGTGGAATTGTGTGTATTTTCGCATTTCAAGTCTTCTTCAAATAGGTTTGTGTGTCTACTGAGATGAAAGGTATGAATTATCTTAAAAGTGAGTGTTACCTTTAAAATAAATTCTCTTAAAAGTGAGGGAGGTATATAATACAGCGTGAGCGCCGAAGCGACAGCGGAGGCGCGAACCAGGTCTCGAGAGCGAGGGCCGGAAGGCCCTCGCGAACGTAGCACGTTGGATCCGTCGGGTAGCGACGTGCGATAGCACGTCGCGGACCACTGGTGAAAAAAATGCGTTGGTTAAAGAATTGTGTAGGTTATAAAATTAAATTTGTAGCGTGAAAAATACGAATAATCAGTTCACTTAATGAGAGTACGTTGCTACGTGGATTTACACGTACAGGGGGCTTTAGAGCAGTGGGGTAGTTATTCTCCAGATCAACCTTTAATTTAAATAATTATATTTATTGCTGTAACATCATGAACTTAACTACACGCGACTACTACGTATAAACAAGGATTCAGTTCATGGAGTCGATTCTCTTCTAATGAACCGAATCAGTGAATCAAAGGAACCGTGCCACCCTATACTTCGGATTTACCCAAGTTCACTTCTGGTTCTGTCACGAAAATATTCAGAGTCCGAATATGTCCAAGTCCGATTCTTGCTCTACCACACGAAAATATTTCAAAGTCTGAACACATACTGTAGACCCCTGAAATTTTTACAAGTCCTAACATGCACAAATTAATCTATTCGCGAACTGCTCACCGTCACGACATGCGACAGAATGAATTTTTTCGTCCATTCAAAACCCACAATGCCTCGCCTTTTTTTTTACTATCTTGTTTCGACAAAATGCCACAAACTTCCGTTTTAATAACCAGTCGACGCTTCTTCAACCAATCCACAAATCTCTTATATTTCCTCCCACTCACGCCGTCACCTCCACGGTCAGATGAATGTTTGTTTATCCTGACAACAACCACGACGTCGTTACTAAGGCGCCATATTGCTTATTATTTGCCCTAACCATTTCGCCCATTTACGACAAATATTCTGTAATAAAACATGTCCCCATATTGGTATGTCACAATATATATATATATATATATATATATATATATATATATATATATATATATATAGCATATAATATTACATGCGCTAGACGTTTAAAGATCTGGCACCAATATATGTGGAGGAAATTTGAATCTACTGTTATTTGCGCGTGAGAATATGAGAAAGAATACTCATATGTATTTGAGAAAAATAAACTAGTTTAGAGAGGAAATTTAAAAAACTCATCCTGTAAAGTGAGCATGGTGATGTGGGATTAAGTCAGTCAGCCCACCTAAAATGTTCTTTTTAATTTATTTTAAGTCACATGGACATCTATGGTATTTAGTGACTATAGAGAAAAAAACATGCCTGAAGAAAATAATGCAGAAAACAGATGTTGAGAAAGTTAAAATGTTCTTGAAGTGAAAAATTATTTGAATTTGTATTAAAAGGGTGGCTCCCTGGCACATTTAAAGCTGTTATGTCGCTGGATGTGGTAGCCGATTAAGGAGATATTTCGCTTTTAAATGTGAGGTGAGTGCAATTTTCTCGATAATTTAATTAAAACTTACACATCAATAAATATAATAAAATAAGAACTGTATATTCATGAAATCAGTAACTTTTTACCATTGATGAAATATGTAGTTTTCGCCGCCTATAATGCTTAAAGTTTAGTTATAATAACGTATTGAAAAGTTATTAGAAGTTCATGTCAATGCGGTTAGCTGGGCCAAATCTTTTGAGATTAGGTGGACAGTGGCTCAGTTAAGTCCTCAAAAACCTTTCTGTATAAAAATCTTAATATTTTTAATTGAGAATTCAGGAGAACTATAGTGACAACAAGATCAACAAAAAAGCAACTTACACCCAAGAGCACCGGATGATATGGTTCAGTGACAACCATCATTGCTACTGCAGAATCTGTGGTAGAGCGACAGTGATGAATATTCAATACTACTTTGTTAAATGGTAATCGAATTCAGCCTGTATTGAGGAGTTTTAGTGACCTGCTGCTCACAACGATAGTTGTGATAACCTAAATCATTACGGAGAATGATCATTAAAATAATCTAAAAATGTTTCTAAAATGTTTAAAAAAGCAAACACAAAATGACAAAAAATTGATCAAAAAGAGGTCAGATGAACTACTCAAGCTGTTGAATACTTACTGATGTAATCATGTCTGTTGCCTTTCGTTCAAGTGAACTTCACTTGCAAATTTTTGGTTTGAACTGGACCAGGAAATCTCTGTCTTTAGTTTTCGTTAAATCCGCCGCACCGACAATGGTGTTGATAGGCATCACAGGAACCTTAGATTTCATACGATTGACATTAAAATTTATGAACGAAGAAATGGAATAGGTTACTGAGGAATTGTGGAATTGTGTTGCATCTCGTAAAATTATTTTAAATACTATTAAAACTATGTTAAAATAGATGAAATATGCGAAAAAGTTTTAAAACGGACGAAAAAAAGCATCTAGAGGTGCTACCGAATGGCACAGACTTTCTCGTAGCAAATTTTTCTAATTTCCCTTGTGTGGACTGGCTTTAAGGTCTTCCTACATTCTCTCCCCAGCTGTCATCTATCGTCACCCAAAACACATTTTTTGACATTTTTCTCTTCTTTTCGGTTTCCAAATAGTAGAACCTATATAGAATATTATCATTCCAGAATATTAAAGAAGAAAACCTAGTCCTAAATAGAAATTTTCATTGAAAAATTTGAAGCCGTGTTTTAAGAAAATGGCGATTAAGCATTACTGTAAAGGAGGAATTTGAAACACTTTTTCAGAGGAATCTCTTGAGTTTTCGAAAAACTTCATTCGAAGTCATTGGAAACACTTTCACTTATAAATGCAATAATGTATACAAATCAATGCAAATGTTCATATTAACGGTGTGAGAGGTACATAAAAATTACATCTGTGTATTTAAAAAAACCGAAAGAGTACACAAAAATGAATTTAACGTACACTTAACAGTGCATTTAGTACTATTTGTTGAAAACGTATGAAAAAAATATTGGAGCAATTTTTGGGAAAATGGCGATTGTTTCTGAAAATGCGGAATTTTGTGCTCATTTTCACAAAAAAAACTGTTGAGTTTTCGAGAAATTTTATTCAACATTATTTAGAGCACCTGTATACATAAACACAATAATGTGAACAAATTGTCTCTAATGAAAATATGAGCTACGTGAGAGACAAGACAGAGAAAATATTTTTTTAATTGAAAATATTGTACGCCATATTGCGAGGAAACTATTAAAATTTTCAAAACAATGTGCAAGACCTTAATGAAAGGAGTAATTATGGACAACAAATTTCATTTGAAGGGAAAATTTGCAATTTTTGCAGTTGTGGGAAGACGCAAGAAAAATTCAAACTTTTGCAATTTTCGAAAATTCTGTTAACCGTGAAAATAGAACCTATGCCACTTTTATAAGTGTATTTTGCTCTGTTATTACAATAAATGTAAAGAAAAAATTTTGAGCAAAACTTTTGAGAAAATTTCGAGAATGTCCGTGGGGCTTGATCTAAAAAACCCCAAGTTTTAAAGAATGGTTTTCAAAATTTCAAAGCTTCAACTACAGATAGATAGTCAGATGTCTCTTCAATTTGAAAAAAATCCTGCGCATGGTTTAAGAGCTAGTAGTGTTCACAGACGGCGGGCGTTTCGCTTTCAATTGAGTTTTCGGCATCAAGATCCAACAAAATAGGGATTCTGGTTACATCACGTATTAGAGGACTTTTTTGTCTTAATTAAGCAACTGCATTTATCCACTTTTTCGTTATCAGAATCCGGCAATGAATTTTTTTGCCGAAAATCCGCCGTTTTTTCGCGCAGCATTACACAACTTCCTCTACATTAGGTATATTACTTCGTATATACGTAGGTATGCAAGAAAGTAAAAATGATATTTCATTAAAATCTGTCTCCTATTTATAATATACTCGTAGAATTGTGTTCAACATGCTCTTAATAATTCACTTCACTACAATAAGAGCCTCGGTTAAGTGGATCGTTTTTGTCACACCATCACACCATACTGCAGTTAAGTGGATCATTTTTTCGTCTACGTTTCTGCATCCCACGAAATTTGCTAAAACTTGAAAATTAATAATTTGTATTACTGTTTCTTGTATTCACTTCATATCATTGTATATTAAGTTTGGCTAACCTAAGATAAACAAATGCAAAAAAAATAAAATAAAAAGCATAACTGGCCCAGTTAACCAAACTGTCCTATATATCAATACGAATAACTGGAATTATTTCCACTCTACACAATTTTGCATAGTGTAACGATTATGGACAATGTACTGAAATTACATATTATAATGTTCTAACCGAAGTGCTAGCAGTACGTTTTTTCGAAATTTTGATTGATAAAAACTAATGGCGACATGCATGGTAATAGTCTAGTTATTTGATATTATAATTGTTTGGTGATGGAAACACCAGAATAACGTTCGTAAAGAAACTATTAATTTTAACTTACGTTCATTGAGCAAAATAACTTCTTTACCGTGTGATAAGTTAAAGCTCTGATGAGTCCCAACGAAAAAAGTACGTCTTAATCAATTTATCGAGTACTTTATGCTAACAAATGAAGCTGAATAATGTTATCTTCTAAAATATTTTGATATTTTCATAGCAAGAAAGTCGTCGAATGATGACATTAAGCGACAGTGTTGCGTAATATTCATTTTTCCCACTTCCCAGGCAATATTCTGCGTCCGTTTATTTTCTGACTCCCAATTTACCATTAGCGAAAGCGTACCTCCCCATCTCCGTTCTGATAGACTGAAACATTTTCTTGAGAAACTTCAATAAAATATTTCAATAGTCTTTCAGTACCGCACATTACTTCGCCCACGATTCCGCATTGTTAAGCGAAAACTGCATTTAGATATCGGGAACCGTTTAGAAGTTATGAGGTGGCCCATAATTGGTGGGACTCTGTATAATTCTATTTCTCAGAAAATTTTCATTACGAATTTTTCTAATTTCCAATAAATGAGCGCTTTATACAACAGTTATTATGTTTTATTTAATAAAAACCTCATGAAAACATTGTTCCCTTTTGTAATTCAGTTACCCACCTCCCAGGAATGTTTCCGCGCTCAAATTTCTTTCGTTGCCCGCTGCAGCGACGATTTTGAGCGGCAGCACCCGCGAGGCATAAATAGGAACACGAATGCCCACGCGGGCAAAACTGACCGCCCTTGCTATATATTCTGCTAGGATATTATTTGATTGACAGTCACAACTATTACGATCGCGACATTTTACAATCTTTTATTTAAGTCATCAATATTCCATTCGAGATTCTGAATTTTTTCTGAAACTTGGCATATTGTCAGTCTACTCTTAATACAGGTATTCTTCAGCTCACCGATCGCAATAAGACGTGACTTGAACCGCGAGTACTTGGAAACAGCAATCTAGATTAAATCAAGAATAATATTGGCATCAGTTAAACCCCATTCCTAAAATACATTAACAAAATTATATAAGAAACAGAAAACTGATTAAAATGCAAACAAAATGAAAGACAAAAAATTAATTAAAACTATAATGATAATAGGATGCACTATTTGGTAACCGCAATATTATAATAATTCATGAAGTCCGCAGAAAAGTTTCCAATCCCCAAAAGTTTTGTCCACACTAGGAAACGAACTCGCTTAGGTGCAGAGAGTTGTTATCATGTCCACTACGCTATTATCTCCCCAAGAATCACAGCCCCTCCAAGACAAAAAAGTTGGACAGATTAACACATGCTCATGAACGAGAATGAAGTTTGTTTAGAACTTTACGTGCGGTCTCACAGTTCGCGGTATCTACTAATGTTTGAAAGTAGGGTGTGACTACTATAAGTTTGAGATGACCTGTTGGAATTTACGTGTTTCGGGAACTACTGTATGAACAGAACATTTCAAGAGTTCAATTCAATAACACGGCGACTCGAGCAAGTGACCTCTCTGAGGGCCATTTCAAAACATAGGCGCGTGAGGGATGTTATGTTCTTGCCTTCAATGGAAATGGAAACAACGTTAATTAATGTAAGGGAGTATATGGATTTGGAATATATGCATTAAAAAACATTTTCATCGCGAAATTGCTCTCTCATTAAAATTAACTGAGCTCATACTTAATTTCCCATACCAGACATTCTAAGTCTTTCTAAAACATGTGTATACTGTTTAGTTGCATTCTTATTTCTATATTTAAATGTGTGTCGCATTACAATGTATACTAAACTCTTTTTCGTTTATTATATTGAATTTAAATTATTTTTCACAATTTAATACACGACAAGAACGTGTTCCCACAAAAGGGAGTAACGAAGCATTCTCCAGGGAAGGGAAGTGTTATTGGATTACGTAAAGTAGGAACAGAATAGGGCCTAAAATCGATCCTTGAGGAACTCCACATGGAATGGGCAAAGAGTGGGAAAGGTGCGTACGTAATGTTCCATCATTCCAGTAAGGTATTTCAACTCTCTGAGATCGTTGTTTAAGGTACGAACATAACCAATCTAGAGCAATACCACGAATTCCATAGGATTGGTGTAACATTCTACAGACTCCGCCTCTTAATCCTTTTAAGGCGAGGAGAATGGGGAAATCTTCCGAGGATAGGCCACTTGAATTACTAGAAGAGCCAATGAAAAGCGTTATATCAATAGAGTTGAGGATTGCTCAAGCCCGGTGTCAAATATACATTATTACTCTTTAAATTATTAACAAATGAGACATCATGGAATTCCTCTATTGATATATTCATTACAGGTAAAAAAATGTATGGTTCTAATTGAAAATTCACATGTGATTCAATTTCACCAAAACTAAAAATAATACACAATATATCTGCTGCCTAAAACTTGCCTCGTGGAATAAATATGAAAATGATCTATCATGCCACCGCTGTCCAAAAGCATTTTGCAAAATAATTTGTTGATAATGAATTTCCTCGCTAGACGTTATACATATTGGCATGCACTTTGCACCACTGAATAGAATGCATCCAACCACAAAGAAATCTTCAAATTTGCAGGACAACAGTTAGTATCAACGTTTTGAAATTTGCCAGAAAATTTATTTATAACACAGACGAATCATAATAACCAAACTACTGTTTCAACGATACATGAAGAATAGAAACTAAATTTCGAAAGTAAAAAAAGCTCATGAGCAACAATTTCCACCGATTTGTCGTTAGTCACAAATCGTTAATACAATTTAATCAGCAGAAAGCAAGACACTGCAAAACTATTTGAATTTTATACTTGACTGCCAAGATCGAATGAATTGGGGGTTGGAAACAAGTGAGGTTTGACATCAGACGCTAAGATCCTTTAAACAATTGCGTATCTCGAAAACGAAAGGCGATAGCTCCGGTTGGTTTGCGGAATTTTGCATCTTGTATAAAGGGAATTGAGATGAGAAAATAAAAGAGAATTGCAAAATTTGTAAAATTATAAACAATTTACAATTTTTGCACTCTAAAGTGAGAAGGGTTTTCTGATGTAAAAAAATTAAAACTGCGAATTAACAATTTTATAAACAATTCCGAAATGTGCGCTATTCCTGCCGGGGAGTGTCCCCAAATTGTCCCTAATTTGATGATAGCAAAATAACAATTTTGACATGAGATGAAAATTAATTACTTAATATCTGGTTTAATTGTTACTTTAATGATAAATATACAGTTGGTCTTTGAATTTTACTTTCTTTTATTAAAATGGTTCCCTAGCAGTCCTAACGATTCGAGAAAGACAGTATTTTGCATTTTTGCAAATGAAATATACATATGAACAATTGAATATATTCAATTATAATAGTTTTTTTATCGCAAAATTCTGTAGTAAACTGGTCATTTGATAAAGTTCATAAATTGTGTTTGGACAAGAATATTAGAATTTAAATGTGTATAAGAACGTCATTGTTCCAAAATTAGTGTTATTTTATCTGATATCAATGTAATTTCTTCAAAATGACTTGTGTTAACAGTGGTTAAGTGCTATGTGTTCATATATATTTCAATGAATTTACTTTCATGTTCATACAAGTGTTTCTTCCATGTATTTTTTATTTGAAAATACTTCCACATCTGAACTAGCGGCGCCCGCCATTTTGTACGACGTAATTTTGTTAGGGCACTCTCCCCTGTGTTGAGATTGGCTACGATGGTTTGTGAGGCTCCGCCTGCGACGTTTCGTCATGACAAAGGCTGGTCAAGACGTGCAAAAGCTGAACAGCCGCAGACGGCCGCGATCAATTTATGTTTCCAGTACTGTACATGCGATGCCGCTGAAGATGTTTCCCCACGAAGAACCTTGAAGTCCACCGGGAATCTTCTGTTTTTGTATTTTGATGTCAGAATTGAAAATTGTTGCCCTCTAATCTGATTATCAATTTCTCGTGATACTAATAAAATTATTAAATAAACAAAATTAATTTCCTAAACCTAATAATATTACACGCCTTATTTACAATTGATTACTTCCACAAATGTCTCGGACGGACATTTCTATTTCGGCTGCTCTTTACACTCGCGTTGGCTAAATGTCCTGTTTCCATAAAAAGAAATACTATTGCTTGGAATTATTTGAAATTCGGATGATTGTTCTCTCGTATATGAATATTTCCCACGAGCATATCCCCCTGTTTAAAATATCGTCAGCAAGCATTCGATAGCGAATCTGAATTCCGTCTGACAAAATCATGGATCTATAACTTATCTTACGATTGGCCTAAAACCCATCTGCATCCAATCGCTTATTCTGTCGTGACACCAACACCTGTATCACCATTGGTTGTCCATTCCTTCCTCAAATTCTTACGGCGCAATGTAACACAAGTTCATATTTTAAACTAAGCCACGTCCCAAATCATTAATGTGTTTATTTTCTTTTATGCGTATCCAATGTCCCAATATTTACTATCTATTCCACCCTCGAACATTCTTAAGTCCAGAATTCAGTGGCGAAATATCGGCATTTTCGTCGCGTCCAATAGGGCTACCTTGCCCTTTGTTAATACGTTATTTCACTCGTAATTGTCATTTCCGGGTTTCAATGTCCTAAAATAGGATATTATTCCACTCTATTTGTATGACTTTTTACCTTGGGATGTTTGGGTATATCTCACTTTGTTGACAGACAGGGTTGTCATCCATTTAAACTACACATTCACACTCAAACATTTATACTTAAATTGCTTTGCACTATTTTAATTATAATATGATTATAATTATTATATTTGTGCATTGAACCAAAGTCAGTATTGTGCCCGTGATGACTGACAAATAGTTTTGTGTTAATTTCTTTCTCCCCTCGTATCAACAAATTCTTAATAATGATGTTCTGTTTTCTTCAAAACCTTTTTTATTTTAAAAAAATATGAATGTCCAAATTTTCTTAAATATGTTGGCACAGGTAGGCTGCATGGATCATAGGTCTTCACAGTTGCATCTCATGGGAATGGAAGACAATTCCACTCTCAGATAAACAGTTGTTCAGTAACCAAATTCAAATAACTATTTATTAAATATATTTAATTTACAAATACTGTAATTTCTACAGACTGCTGGTCGGTAAGTAGAGTTTTGCCACCAGTTTACAGAGTTTTTGCAGCAGAAATAGTACCAGTTGAAATTGGTAGTTAGAGCTGCTAATAAATCAAACCACTCATTAAACAACTGGAATGCAATCTCAGTTACTTTATGTTAAATGGAATGATTTAAGAAAGAACAATTAGATTATTAGAAAAAGCCTCATGGACAAGTTAAAACATTTCAATTCCTATTCACTCACAAACACAAAACACCTAATTTACACGACAGTAATTATCACGCACAAATTTCAACTCTAAACGTTGGAGTGGTTTAATTATTTACGCAATGACTAAGCATTTGACTAGATAATTGAAGCAAAAAAAGACATTCTAAAGCAAAACACATAATTACAACAGGAACTAATAAGTTTAAAATAACACTCTGAAAATACAATGTAAAAAAAGTAGTGATAATATAATAACAACGAGTTTCAGATAAAAAAAGCACCAAGAACATGACAATAACAGCTAAAGACATAGTCTGCAAATGAAAGATTTCTAAGAAGAAATTACTTTTTAATGTCAACTTATAACTAATAATACAAAATGATTATGGTGCAATGATTAGAATTGTTAAAAGGAAAGGGCAACATAAGAAAAAGTACTTTACTTTTTTAGGAATTCCTCTGTAAGCCAGAAAAATATGTCAAAGTAAATTAATTTTTTTTTTTTTTTTTTTTTTTTCCACTTTTCTATCTATTTAGAATAATGCATCCATTATTTAGTTGTTTGCTTATATACAACTCATCACCTAACATAAAAGCTTGTTGATGCAAAGAGTGTGGAATGGGACAGGTTTTGTACTTTTCTCTAATTTTATGGAGATAAAACAATTTAGATTTTTTCCTCTTGTTTCGGAACATATTAATATCAATTTTTAAATGACATCGATTCACTGAACTAATTTTTTATGTACAAAGCCATGATAAGGGATGCATTCAATTGAGCATCATCTTAAAAAAAAACACATTCCACAACTATTGCCACCAAAACACTTGATAAAAAGGTGAAACTGGAAAACAATACTGTTACTCTCACAATTTTCAAATTTGTGATTTCATTTACAAATCATTATTACACTGCAATTAAACACAGCCTTAGTAAACATCATTACATCTACAAATACATTATAAAAATATGTGATTAAGTAAATTTTAAGAAGAGAACTAAGCTACATCAATTCATGTCAGTGTCAAGGCTTCATGCAAAGAAGAGGTACTTATGATGCACCATAACACTTCCCTGAAAGCTCAGTTTGCAAAACAATTTTCAGTCTAGCACAAACATGTTGTAATAAATAGCATCAAACCCCAGCATACAATATTTACAAGAAAAATTTAATGTTGAAAATTTGCATTTTTAACAATCCAATCTTCATTGAACCTGAAGCATTAACTATACTATCCATCACAATTATCTGTAAAAACATGAGTATTTCTTTGGCAGATTATAAGTTGAAGTTTTCGCCTCAATAAATAACATTATTTACAAATTAAAAGACTTACACCAGAAGTCACTACAGTTCTTCATGCAAAACCACTGCCAAAGTTGTGTAAACCCACTTCAAACTTCTGTGTTTGTGCCATCATAATCCTGGTACAGCAAAATTCTATCCTGAGCAGTGATGAGATTTGGATCAAATGAAGCACCATTCTCAGGAGAAGCCAGCAGGTCCGCTGCGCCTGAGTGCGAGCCGTACGTCCTCTGCAGCACAGACAACCCCTCCTCTGGGCTCTGCACGCTTACCACATCTGCATGTCTGGAAGTGCTGGGCTGCAGCACTTGAGGCACATAGCGATGCGCTGTGGCTTCCCTTTGGGGACTGCTTGTTGCAGATGACCCTGGAGTCAGGCCTTCATGCTATGGCAAAGAACATTCACAAAAGAAAGTAAGAAACTATATGGAACAAGTAAGGCAGTCTAGAGGCTTTCTAGAATTAAAGTTTTTGAATGTTTCCCCAAGTTTCAGATGACACTCACATTCTACTTTGTTCTAGGTTTAATGTGCCTTTAAACTTGGAAGTTATATAGATCACTCATTTTCAATTAATACAGAAACTGAAAGGAAACTGCAGCCTCCACTCATGTGAGAGCAGTGTATGGTTTCATTAGATACCAAGGAACTTGGGAAAAATAAAAAAAACAATGAAACAGTTTCAATTTTTCCTGAAAAAGGCATTACTGTTATCCCAATTTTTCTCAAACACTGTGTACCGATTGAATTCTCGTTCTCGGTGCCATATTACAACATAGCCCACATCATGCATCAGCAAGGGTCCAAGAAAGAGACCGCCAGCCATTAAATATTTGCTTTTCATGTGGGATCTGATATTTGACTAGTGTGGTGTTGGAATGCGATGGAGACGTGTGGTGGAAGAGGCAGAAGCATGGTTGCTATAGAAAATAATAATATAATAGTCCAATGTTAACATGTGTGTATTTTTTGTATCTTGAGGTGATTAATACACGTTCGTTATGGCAATTCGTGTCATGTGCTTTTTCTGATAGTCATAAACCTAAAATTCCTACACTCATGTGATACGTTATGGAACAGCAACTTTTTTGACATTCATGGCAAATGTTGTACTATACATATACTATAATATACTATACTATACAACACTATATTACTGAAAAATGCTAATACATAACTGTTATTCCAACTTTTCTCATACACTGTGTACCGACTAATTTCTCTTTCTCCGTGTGTCACTTTACAACAGCTGATGTCACGCAACAGCAGGGCATTGCTGTTGGACTTCGCCTTCTACACACTGTAAGGTGTCTTCAAGGCGATTGGAGGGCGTTTGAAAGTTCTTGTTTCCCCGAGTTGAAGTAGCAGCTAAAAAAGATGATGTTTTAACATCTTACCCATGCAAAGACACCCCTGACCCTTCTGCCTTCATGCTGTGGGGCTGATCGCCCATGATTCTGTATGGTTCGCAAATTAGAACAATGTCAGCTTTTTTCGACAATATTTGCCTGAGAGGTCTCCCGCTGTCTTGTTGCAGTTTAGATTTGCTTGTATATACAGGCCATTTTTCTCCTGGTGTCTCCCTTGGCCCTCTTTAGGGTATCTCTAAATATAGCGCAGGCTCTGGATCCTGAGAGATGAGAGTGGATTAGGCATAGGAAGCACTTAGTTGGGTCCTTGCATTCTACTGCTTTATTGCCCTTTTCACTGCATCTGTAGCTCATGCCTACCCCATTTGGCCCTGTGCATTTTTTAGTGAAATGTCCCATCTGAAACAGCAGGTAATTGTCAACTGTACTGAGTCACTTCCTGAGTTTTCGGGTCTCTATCTTGTAACCTTGATCCCATGGACCTTTGTCACCGATAAGGGCCTTCCAGCACTGAGATTCGGTTTGGTTGATCACATTTCTCAATTTCTTCTCGGCATCCTTCTGTTGGGTGGACAGCAGTGCAAATTCATATCTCAGTATCGCCCTCTGGGCTTGTCGTCAGCGCTTGAGACAGTTTTTCCTCGACTCCGCTAACTCTTCAGTCCACCAATCTGCCCTTCCGGGCTTTTGTCTAGCAGGGCTTTGAGGTGTTGCAGGCCTCATGCAGGATGAGCGTCATTTCTTCCACTAGCCTCTCAGCACTGACAGTTGATGAGCACTGCATTAGCCTTTGCTGTTCCCTGTTGCAATTTTTCAGTTTAGGTTCGTCTCAAATGTTGACATCCCAGCCCAATTTCTGCCGATGGGAGCACCCTCTTGGCCACAGGCAAAGTGTGATGTTCTGGTGGTCACTGCTTGTGTAGTCCTCTATCACCTGCCAGTCCGTCACTCTGGCTGCGACCTTTCCAGTTGCAAATGTGATATCCGGAATTGTTTTCGCGTATCCAGGTCGTCTGAAAGTAGGCACAGATCCGTCATTCAACAACCGTCAGATCTTGACTGACCACCATCACCAAAAAGTATCTTCCTGTAGTATTCGACATCCAAAGTTCCGGTGCTCTAGCGTTGAAGTTGTCGGCAACTAAGGCATTTCCATCTCTCTCACATGACTTCTAGGTCATCAATTTTCCTGCGGTACTTGACTTTCCCTTGTTGGAAGTCATGAAGCATCCCACAATTGATCTGGAAGAGACTTTTTGTCTAAACTAAGCCTCCACCAGATCCATGATTTTCTACAGGGACCTTGGCATCAATTATCCATTCAGTGTGGTGCCTTGGCTGTCAGAGTACCATCCTGGGCCATCTGGTTTCAGTTTGGTTCGCTGATGATCATTGCTGTGATCCTGTGTTTCATCGCCAGCTGGTTTAGTGGTTGGCCAGCGGTTCAACCTCTTTGTCTTTGCCTGCATGAGTTATATCATCATTTGGCTGCTTTTTTTAGAGCTCAACTGTAGACTTGGCACGTACCGGAGCCCGGAACTTGTTCCAGTCCCCCTGGTACAATCCTTTCATCGGCGCATAAGCATTTTGGGGACTTCGCAGCACAAGTTTGAGTCTTATGCCCTTCCTCACTCCATCTCCAGCAGGTGTTCTTGGGAGCCTCTGCAGTCTCATGAGAAGTGCTTGTATCTCAGGCACTTACAGCATTGAGCGACAACTGTGCACCTCCTCCCTCGACAATTCACCCATCCCATTATGATTTGCGATTTTTGGAGGAATATGTTCGCCTCCTCCTCTAGATCAAAAACTGCGATAAACATTGTACTACATCTACATCCTCCTCTCTTGAGATGTTCAACTCCCTTTTCCATGATTCAAAAGACAATTTGCCATTTTTCAAACATAGTACAAGTAGTTTTTGCAATTTTGAGTGAAATACAAGTAATTTTAAAATTTTTAAGAAATATTTTTTTCTAAAACGTAGCTCCACATTTTTGCTACAAATTTTCTCCTCGTATCTATCAAAAAAAGAAAAGAAAAAGCAGTGCTAGTTTCATTTCCACAAAGACTATACTTTCGAAAATTGCAAAAATCTAATATTTCAAAACTACAAAATTGAAGATATGAGATTTTTCCCTTAAAATCTGTTCTAGAACATCAGCTCTGTAAACGAGGTCATGTACAATTTTTTGGGAAAAAAGAAGTATCTAAATAAAAAAATTGTTTTAGGATAATTTGTACTTGAAATTAATGCAATTTATTGAAAAATTGTTTTCTCAATTAAAACCACACCAAATGTTTTCACAGAATGCTTAAAAGGTTGGCACAGGTCTAATTTTCATTAAACTCTATGAATTTTTGAAAATTGCAAATTTAGAAATAATGGGATAAAGCTGTGTGCGATAGAGCACCGCTAGTTTTAAGTTATCCCCAGTCAGAAAGTCGAAAGAAATCACGTCTAAAGGTGAAAGGTCTATTACTGTAAGTGCAAGGACACTAGGTCCAAGGAAAGGGGTAAATTAAGTTAAATTTATTTGTATTGTTATTAACAGTTAAGTAATAATTACAATATCGCACCTTCTACCCTAACACTTTAGCCATCACTCGAAAAATGCAAAAATTATAATTAAAAAATACATGAAAACTACCACTAATGTGATAAGCCAAAAATCCTGGGTTTAGTTTTAAATGATAAAATCAGCATCCAGCGTCAGGAATAATAGCATTGCTTCCAAACTCCAAAGTCAAACAATATGCATTGTTAGGACAAAGGATCAACAAAGTTTAATATTCCATACTGAATGGCCGTATCATTTTAAAAAGACGCAAGGGATCCCTCTCTAAAAGATTATAGTAGCGAACACTCGTAAGCAGTTGGTGAGGTACGATAGGATTTTCAGCATAGGCTGGGTATTATGTAAATGATAGTGAGCTGGAAAGTTATGCTTAGTTTGAGGTTTGAGAGCTTGGACTTATGTAAATTGTAATATCAAATTGTAATTTGGAATTTTATTAATGTGATAGTTGGAAGTGTGAATTAAATAGACTCCATGTTTCGAGGAGATGCATATTAGGGTATCTCTGTAGATGGAAGGATTCTTTTTTAATAAACAGATGAATATAGTTAGTTGCGAGTAGGTGTTTCATACGAAACAGATAAGGAAAGTTGCGACCACGTATTAAATTGTGGGAATATTAAGTCCTAGTAATAGCAAATCGATGAGGACAATCTGGAACATTTTTTAATTTAGGAAAGAACGCAAGAATTGGTAAACCAAGGATTTCATGAACAACATTCTGCTAGTCAGCCGAGAAGCCAGCGATCAAGACATTTTAGTAAGCTTACAAACTATAGTTAAATCCGTACGGTGTTTTAACCCATTAGCGCCGAGCGTTGCCTTTTGGCAACGGAAATGGCCATGTTTTTGTAAAGCCCGCCAGTGAACACGTGCGCGCCAATTTTCTTTATGGAACATCTTAATCAATTGGAGAAGCATGCTCCATGTGACCGTGGTCGATTTTGTTTGTTTGCTTTATTGACTCCGTGTCCAGACGTGTTGAAAGTTTTAGCATCGCAAATTGACTTGAAAAAATGGACATTCGCTTCGAGTAAGTAAAACTTTGAGGTGATCTTTACGGCTTTCTATGTATTTTCTTCCTAATAACATTAAAAATACTTCAATTCGTATGTAGAGTAGGTTTTACGTAACATCTAACTAGATTTGGCCATGCCTCACGTGTTTCAACTTTAGTGTTAACTTTTAGCAACGCTAGGCGCTTGTAGTTGCTTTATTGTCATTCTACATCAATTACGTAATATTTTACTTCTGGTAACAGAAGAGGCTTCTCTCTTGCTGAAGCGCTCGATATTCTGGAAAATGATGAAATTGAAGCAGATATTGATGATATTTTTATCGAGCCACCCGAACCGAACTTTGACACCGATCAAGATTCTGCGGAAGAAGGTGATGAGAGGTAGGCTATATTGTAACTAATATATTTTTAATATTTTACTGCTTTATTATTGTTTCTATTACTATTATCATTACTATTATTATCATTATTGTTATTATTTAGATTAGTCGACAATCTTACATCTCGACAATTGCGAGCTGGCGCAGAGATAAAACTGACCAACAATGAGAGGTTGGGTATCAATTACGACGTGGACGAGACGTTGCCATCCACATCTAAAGCGAACACAGCAGCATCAGAGGTTGGTAGGCGTGTTCCAACTAGTGACTGTACAAAGAATTGGATTGAAGAGAGGGAAAGGGAAAAACGTGTCTTCATTCCTCTATGGGAAGAAGGCGCGGATTTTGACTTGGAGAAACCTACTTTATTTCCAGAGCCGAATTACTTGAAATATAAAGATATGTCCATCACAGAAATCTTTGAAGAGTTCATAGATAATGAACTTATTGAGCACCTAGTTGTGGAAACAAATAAATACGCTGCATTCTTGAATTGCCCTGATCCAAAAATAACTGCAGATGAAATTCGATGTTTTATAGGTATTCTGTTTGTTAGTGGATACAACACACTACCATCAAAACGGCATTACTGGGATACTGGAGATGATATGAGGAATGTAGCTGTCTCTCAGGCTATGCGAAGAGACAGGTTCCTTCAGATTTGTAGATTTTTGCACTGTGAAGATAACACTAAACTAAACAAAAATGACAAGGCTTGGAAAATTCGACCTGTTATGGAGATGTTAAAGAGACGATGCATTGATAACTTTGTACCAGAAGAGAATTTGTCGTATGATGAATGTATGGTAAAATACTTTGGGAGACACAGTTGCAAACAGTTCATTCGAGGCAAACCAATCAGATTTGGTTATAAAATATGGAGCCTCAATACTAAAGATGGCTACTTGGTAAATTTTGAACTGTACCAAGGGAAGGGGCCTAAAGGAAGCCCAGAGTACGAAAAGTTATTTGGAAAAGCTGCTAGCCCCCTCATAGTTTTACTCGATGAGCTTCCTGTTGAAAAGAGGCAATTGAAATATACTTTCTACATGGACAACTTATTTTCCTGCCCTGCTTTATTCTCGTACTTGACATTTCAAGGTTATTCAGCTATTGGAACAATAAGAGAAAACCGTATTCCTAAAATGTGCCCATTGACTAGTAAGCAGACATTCTCAAAAAAGGACCGAGGTTATTTTGAGACTGCAATGGAGAAAAATGACGGGCAGTTATACGTCCGATGGATGGACAATGCAGCCGTGACCATGATTTCCTCTTCTTGTGGCACCCAAGAAGAAGGTAAAGTAAAGAGATTCTCCCAACGTGAAAAGAAAAATGTAATGATTCGAAGGCCGAAAGTAATTGCAAAATATAATTCATACATGGGAGGTACAGATCAAATGGACCAAAATCTCAGTTGTTACCGCGTTGGAATCAGGAGTAAAAAATGGTATTGGCCATTGATTACATGGATGCTGGATGTGGCAATTCAAAACAGTTGGATTCTGTACAACAAAGTAACAAAGAAGCGAATACCTCAATTAGACTTCAAGAGAGAAGTGGCCTGTGTATATTTGCGGATGTACGGTGCGCTGCCCAAAGCAGCGGGCAGGTCAAGCTGTTCACCAGCGTCTACAGATAGCCGAGTGTCGGACTCCATACGATTTGATCGAATTGATCATCTTCCTCGGCACATTGAGAAGAAGAAAAAGAGAAGATGCGCTTTACGTGGTTGTACATCAATTGTGAGAACAGAGTGTGTAAAATGCAACGTTGGATTGTGCATTGATTGTTTCATCCCTTTCCATTCTCGTTAGTTCTTTTAATAAGTTTAATTAAAACGTAAATATTAATATACACTATCAAATCAGTGAATAAAGTTTGTTTAAACTGTATACTATGTGTTTTCATTCAGAGTCAAAAAGTGGGTAGTGTAGGCGCCTAGCGTTGCCTTTTGGCAACAGTCATTATTTCAGTCATTATGACTCCGATTATGTTGAAATCAATTTCTTTATGCTATATTCTACGCATTGAAGCCATGTTCCTTAAAACTCTAAGAAAAGCGAAAAAAAAAATAATTTAGGCGTTAATGGGTTAATGTTCTATAGTGGAAAGTAATTTGCATAAAATTAATAGAATTGTAATGGATAGATTATAAGAATAAATGTTAAATTTTTATTGTTGAAAAAGGCTGATCATTTATAGTAGTTGCCATCAATCTAATAATTTCCAATATTAGATTTCAATCAATAGAACTTCCAGGAATCGTGATTCTGTATAGAATTACACATCCACACGCAACAGGTAAGGAGTAATATGTTGTATGTCGAACCCATGGACGAGTTGGAAATAAATTTTAATAAATTAGTGTTCTAAAAAAGTATCACAAATAGCTAGCTTCCACAGTGTGATAAGAAAGCATTATCTCAATATTTTGAGAAAAGAGTACATTAAATGATTTAAAAACTTAAAATTGAAAATCAGATTAAAGGGAAAAATCACTAATTACATTATGCAAGGTGAAGGACAGGTGCAAAAAGCATTTTAATTTTGTCTGCATGTAAATAAGAATTGCACGAAAACTACTAATATTTTCAAATATGTGCAAGATACGTGTAAAATGATTAAATATATCATTGATACAAAATGATTCAAATATGTGGAAAACAATTTAAATATCTAATAATCCTGATTTTGGGGTAAAAAATTCCTTGTATCTTCTTGCCACCTTCACCAACCTGAATCTTTAGAACAGCACTAATAAGCCCTTACCCTGATGTGTGTGTGTGTGTGTGCAAGGATACAGTACAAAAGAATCTTAAATAAGGATTTTACAAATGAAAATTCACGACCATATTGTAGAGGCTATTCCAATTCTTTTCCTTCTAAACTATAGTATAGAAAAGAAAAAAATTGTGGCCACTTTTTAAAAAAACATCTTGTTGACATATTTTGTTAAAATCTCACTCAAAATTACACAAAAACAACCTTTAAATCATGGTGCAGGACATTATTTAAAGATCTAATTTTGAACCACTAATTTCATTGAGATAGAAATCTGTATGTTCAAAAATGCAGTTGTATGCCATGTTAAAAAAATTTTAATCTTTTCTAATTTTCGAAAATTCAGAGCTATTTCTGATAATTGGACCTGCACCACTTTATAAGCATACATTTCTCTATTTGAGAAACAAATTTAAAGAAATTCAGAGCTATTTTTGAGAAAATTTAAAAAATGCCATAGGGCTTCATGTAAAGTGGCACCAAAAATCAAAAGTCTTGTTATACATAATGACTGGATTAATCATTTTGTATGTAACAACATGTGGGATGGTAGTGTTGTATTGTGAGTGACACCAGATTTTAACTATCAGTTCACTGCCGTTCATAAATAAATAAATATCCAATCTTACCTGGTATGTTATGGGGCTGAATCCTTTGCACCAATGAAAGAATATTTGTGCCCATAAAAACAGAAGTGTGATGATAAATCCAATAAGAGAATAAATTGTAATATCGTTAAAACCTCTTCTTAAATATGAAAGCATCATAAAACTTAATTGTAGAAGAGATATTGATATTATAACAATGTTTATTGCACTGGCATGAATACGAGGGCTAATCTTTGAAGTGCCATAAGCAAAATACAAGTTATAACGATCAACAGAATGTTTTAAAAGCATGTACAGGACACCTAAAAATTAAAAACAATTTTATTAATCACTGCATATAATGTTGTAATGATAGTAATCTTAAAATTTTTGCCTTACACTTACCAAAAGGTGTTATTAGAGGGCATGACAAACTGTAAACCACTGTCATAGCAAAAATTAGAAGCATCCATGCGTACTGCACTCCAAAAGGGAATTCCCACAGAATGGCTTTGCGTACACTGGCAGTTTCTGCTTTTGATCTGTAGGAAAAGAAAAAGAGGGGCTTTAATTTGACTTCTATTCCGATGACAGAATAATCCTTAAATTTCTCATCCTCAAAGAGGTACAATATTAACTAGAACTTTTTAAAAGGGCTAACCAAAACAAACAAAACTCAATATTATGTAGTTAAAGAAAGAAAATTGGGACTATGGCTACCTTTTTAAGCTCCTGACCCACAAGTAACTAGACAGGGTTTCCATTACTTTTATAAATTGAGTAAAAAAAAGGATAAATGGACAGGTTGAGAGATAAATCGATTTATTATTACATAGATATTAGATATAATCTATTATGGTCACAGGAGACATGACCTCCACTGTATCTTCTTTACAAAATCTGTATAATATTGCAATATGTAGGAAGCTTGATTTTAAGCAGAAGTTTTTATGGTGCCAAAAATTCTAGAAATATAAAGAACTAGCTGACCCGGCGAACTCTGTTCCGCCTTAACAGCCGGTCCCATCTTTTTCTCGCGTCGCACTCACTGTGAGAAACTGTGCTATCCTTGTTGCACTGCGTACGTGCAAAAACGTGCATTCTCACACAGGAACGCTGTCGAATGGGATAAACAGTATCCTATGTCCGTCTCCTGGCTCTAAGCTTCATGCTCACCAAATCGGTACGGCCGTTCGTGAGTTATAAACAGTGTAACTAACACGACTATATAACGGCAATACGAAAGGCGGCTAACATTATCGCCTTCTGTTATCAGTGCGGCGTTGCAACAATGGGTTACAACAGGCAACAATGACCGCTAACATGCGAAATCACGCGAAATCACGCGAAAACGTGCGTTCTCACTCAGGAACGCTGTCGAACGGGATAAACAGTATCCTATGTCCGTCTCCTGGCTCTAAGCTTCCTGCTCACCAATTTTCAGCCAAATCGGTACAGCCGTTCTTGAGTTATAAATAGTGTAACTAACACGACTTTCTTTTATATATATAGATTTGTTGAGAAGCTTGAATACGAAAAAACAGAAATTCCACTGGAATAGACACAAGTCAAAACCACGTAAATATGTTTATTTTTAAAGTCATTGGTTTAAACACTTGTGCAATGTTCCTCCACAAAATTAACTACACTGTAAAGAAAGAAATGTCTGGTTCATTATTTGGCACTGCCAACATCCCATAGTCACAATATACTAATATTTTACATGAAGAGGAAACATGACCTTAATACTACATCATATGTGTACAAAGTATGCTGCCTTATAACTTTAATATACAGAACAAAGCACTAAAGTCAATGTGTACGATGCTTTTACAATTAGAATACATTAATAGTTGATAATTAACATGTATTAGTATTTTAAGAAAAATGTACAAAAAATGACCAAAACTAGCCATTATTTCAAGAAAACAAGATAATAAAAATTTATTTTTCACTCTGCAATGATTCATCAAGCCTTTTTAGTGTACAGGTATGGGATAGGGAATACTCTTACTGGCCATCCAAACAAACTTTGGATAAAAAAATTAGGAAGAAAAGCATACAAACATGAAAAACAATGCCCTGATTGCAAAAACAAGTCACAACCATTGTACCACTGAATTTCCTTCTCATTAGGGCAAAAGGAAACAGAATCATAAGAACTGATGCACAAAAAATCGTGCTGATTATAATGATATATATAAAAATGAAACAAGTGCGTAATAAATTTCAGACATATGAGTCTTGCAAAGTATTGATGAAGACATCAATACTTGTTGTTTTTTTTCTTCACATGATTAATCATTTATAGAGCTCGGACAATGCCTTTTTTGCCTATTTTATTTCTTTGAATGTATTTTAGGCAACGTACCCCATTATCATTATTTACCTCAGCTTTTGCGAGGTTTTTATGCCTATAAATGTCTATTTTGGAGATAATTGTCTAATTGAGCGTTAAGAGCCTATCAATGCCTATATTGAATTTTCATTTTTAATAGTTTTTGTTCACTATATTTTGTTCTACAATTATTTTTTGAGAAATCATTGATGAGTAATTTTTTACCAAACAAATAACAACTGCTTAAAAACTGCCAGGGTGTCCTCTGATCGAGAATCTCTATGTCCTGTGTTCTTGCCTGCAACGCGTTGAGCAGGGACACCACTTAGAGACGTATGAGAATTTGACACTGTGCGGGTTACCTTATCTATTTTGCCGAAACCCATCGAGCGCTCCAGAGTACAGGAAATTGCTTTAGTTTTTCTGATCTTTGCAATGATTAGTGAGCTATCTAATCCTTACCAAGAACACAAATCTCTTCAAAAATACCGCTCCTGGCACTTTCGCGTTTTGAAATGTAGAATTACACATGATAGGGGGGAGTTTTCTTCGATAATTTTGTATTGGTTTTGAAATTTGTGCATGCCAGATCAGTAAATTTGCTGTTCCTGATAAGCATGCTTGCTACAATGCCAAAAGAAAGTTTCAAGAAGTGCATTGCTAAAAGAGTGGATTTATTGAGAAGATTCACATTGGGCTGGAAATGTATTTTTTTGCCAGTGTTGTGAAAAGACGGTAAACTGTGCAACATTTTAATACACTGAAAAGTTCTACTATGCAAGTTGTTAATAAAAAGAAACTTTGAACATAAAAGGATTTTTCATCCTTGGACATAGTATGTGAAAACTTATCAATTAAGAATTAAAAAATTACAAAAAAATGTATGGTTGCAACTCTTGTTGGCTTTTCTTTAGGGTTATGCTTGAATGCCAGTTTAGTAATTCAGAGTATTTCAGCCACCACTGTGGGTGCCTCGAAACACTCAAACATTTTTCTGGATTTTTCAGAATGTTCCAATAGGATTTGGAGAAAAACAGTGCCAATCCCCTTGGAGAAGAAACAAAAGATATTGATCACCCCTGTAGGTGCCTTAAATCTTGCACAAAAAGCATTTAGGTGCTATCCCCCTCCCTCCAAAAACACATTTTTTTTGATAATCCTCTTTCAATGTTCTGTAGGATCCGAGAAAATGGTTAGTTCCCCAACGGAAGACTCGCAGATGAATTTCCCACCAGACATGTTCAGCTACATTCAATCTTATGAATCATGTCCTAAGGTTTCACACTAGGCAGAAAAGGCAATACTTGTAGTAATTCACTGTGCTTCATAACTGAAAGTGCCTTGAAACACAAAAAAAAACATGTTAGTTATTTTTACAAAAGTCCTGCAAGGATCTAGCTAAAAGAGTGCCAATCCATTTGCCTACTTGAAAGGAATCAAAAGAGCTTTAGATCAGCCTCATTCACATAGGTGTCTAAAAAAAATCCCAAAAAATGAGTTGAAGATGCTAAATCACTCCATAAAAAATCCATTTTTGATAATTCTGTTAGAATGTTCTTGTAGGATCTGAAAAAAAAAAAAAATCAGTTCACCTGCTGGAAATTGAGATGCATCAAATGACCCCTCATTTGTCTCAAATGGTGGACCAGAAGAGTTCTCCCCATGATACAGAAAGATGGATGGATGGATGGATGGATGGATGGAGAGTCAATTGGTCAGAGTTTACTTGATTACTATAAAAGGATTCAATTGAAGAGTTGGTGTACATCTTTGAATATAAATAATGATATTTTTACTTTGAAAAAGTTTATATAATTTTTAGCTCTGAAAAAAATTATACCTCGAGCAAACTGTTTATTACACACATGTTAACATTATTTTCAAAATCCTTTATATAGATATCGCTTTGGAACGCAATTAAAAAAACTGAATATTTAATTAATATTAATTAAATGCCCCCTGATTTACATTCTCTTGAAGTACCACGAAGAGAAGGCGAGATAGCAACAGGAAGGCGAACGATTTCAAAAAAGTCAAAAGAAGAAATGCATTAATCTAGGGCTCCTCGGTGGGCGAGGGGTTAGCTTACTGGCCTCTGAGCCCCCAGTGCGCGGGTTTGATCCCGGCCAAGGAACCCGGATTTTCGAAGGGCGGAAAATCCACAGTAGCCATGTCACTCTTGTGGCATGTAAAAGAACCCTGGCAGGATGCCCGGCAAAATTAAATCCCTCCGACAACATCCCGCCCTAACGAGATCCCACTTTCTCCCAACCAGACAGTTCGGATATAGTTAACTGAGCCCGACATATGGCGGAGAAAGTGAGAGTCAAATCCCAGGCGCAGACGGGACTGCCCACGGGGTGTGCCTGCTTAGATAAAAGTCCCCAGACCCGCGTCAGGGGTAGGCTTCGAAGGAAGCCTGGGCTTAAATTCGGGTGCGGAATACTGCCTACGGGCAGTTTCCCCGCAAACTAACCCGTATGATAATATAATATATGCATTAATCTATAATGAATCTTCAGCACTACAAACTGGATAAAAAATAATGTGATATAGTATTCTCTGGAACGTCCCATTCTTTAGGAATTCACACAATCAACAAATAGAAATCACAATAATAGTGAAATATAAATTGTATAAAATATTACCTGGCCAAACACAATCTAACTGCATAAACAAATAATTCAGGAAAGCGAATCAGCTCCAATCCTGTCCCAATGAAGGCAGATGTTGTAACATAATTGACAAAAAATGCTCCTTTGTCTGGCATAAACAGACACTCCCATCGATAGGTCTGATTACGGGCATGAATAGTCCAATCCACAAAAGCCTGCGCACTGTTATTAGAAAAGTAATGAGAGTTAAAATTCAAATTGAAAAAAAAACAACACATATGCAAGAAAAAATTATAGTGAAAAAACTTGAGTGTGTAATTACCTTGTTAAGCCAAGAGATGGCAAAATAAGAACCATGAAGAGCAGGAAGAAGAAGGTCTTCCTCATGATGGAATGGTTTTGCTCTGAACGTGTCCAGTGAGAAAGCCATTGGTCTGAATAAGACACCAGCACTGGCAAGAGAGCAGCCACCGTCCACAGTAGGAGGGTGGGCAGGAACTCGGAAAGAATAGGGCTCTGCAATCACCATTCACTTTATTTGTACACTTTACACTTTCCATGACACATTATTTCCAATTAATTTCTATAAATTTGGTGTATCTAATGTAGTATTGAATATATTGAAAATATTAATATCATTTTTAACATACCATGTTTTCCAACTTGTGAGACACTTTCAACGTTTCCAGCAAACTAACAACAATTGCTGGTGTTGTCAAAAAGAAAAGAACAATAAATAGAAATAAATTGACAATAACTGCTTTTATATACCAGTAATTTGAAGGAACTGATAAATTTTCCCTGAAAAAGAAAAAGAATGAAACTTAACAAAGAACCTTCAATAAGATAATGCAATGACATTTTTTGTGTCAAGATTGTTTAAATGAAATGACGGCAGCTGAAGTTGAAGTTCATCAATGATATAGATGCCACATTTTTTATATGAACCCTTATTTAAAAATAAAGAACATTATTTTTATATGGATAAAATGTATTGTTAATGTCTTCTTAAAAAAGAAGTCTTAAATTCTTCATATATTTGTCCTTTTTTCAGAACACCAACAATGCATTGAAGAAAAATTAAATGCCTCTAAACATCTGATGCATAAAGATGGTATCTTAAGTGTCTCTGCTCTTTGAAAATCTGAATTGCTCTTCTCACTTATTCTCAGCATGTTGTTGTTTCTTCTAACTTAGATGATTTAGACAACAATGTGATTCCTGGATAATTAACATAGATTTTCCTTCAATCTTTTTTGTGAATATTTATCATAATTGCCATTTTATTGGCATTTTTTACTCTCCCGACTACTATTTGATAGGATGGAGAATGTATTATAATGCCTTAGAGCAAAAGGAAAGTGCCAATTAAACTCTCATTTTGTAGGTCCGTGTTATCAAACACACTTTCTTGAATTATTGTGAAATCATACAAGAATCCACATTTTGTGGGTCTTCCACAGCAAGTAAGAAATTTTCCAAATTTTCCCAAAATTGACTCCACATTATCTTTAATTCTAATTTTCTTCAGTTCAAATGTCTTTCTTGAAAAGAGCAAAGTGAGTTTATAAAAAAGGCATATGACTGATTTTCACTTCAAAAACTTTATATTTTTTTGACCCTCTACATTACTGATGATACAGATTTGTATGTTAATGAAATGTTTTTTTTGTTAAACTTGAATTAATGTCATAAACAATTTTTTCAAAATATAAGTAGGTTCACATAATTTTGAGTAAAATCTCGACCTTTTTCATAAAATAATATGTAAACAAGATTTTCTCAAAAATCATTTTAATTTTTTCTCTAAACTTTTTTTACTCAAATAGAGAAAAATGCACTTATTAATATAGTGTAGGTCCAATTTTCATCAAAACTAATTAGAGAACAATCTTAATGACCTGAATCAGAACCAACAGATCACTGTAAGCTCTTTCCAGCATTAAATAGCTCAATGGCGTACATGATGCTGTCACATTGAAGGTTTTCGATTTAAATTAAGGCTTGGCCTGTTATTTTTTTTCTTGAACCTTTTCGTAAGTATTGAACACAATACACTATATTTAATTGCAAAAATGCAACTTTCATTCAAATTTTTCAATTTTCAAAATTTAAAAGATGTGAATTTTTTGTCTCCCAGATGTTTCATACGAGATTTTCAAAGGAAAGGTGAAGTATGTTTGTAAGCACATTTTTTGGAACAGGATACCTCACCCTTCCTGACACTGTACTAGTGGTCTGCATTGCTGATTTCCAAGACAGTGGTGTGTCCCCTTTCCTTCACTTCAATCCAATCAGCTTGCTCTCAGGTCAAGACCCTCCCCTACCTTGGCTGCAGGAGGCAGACCTTCGACTCATCTGTTTTGTTTTGTTTTTCATTTCTTGTTAGAGGGAGCTGCTATTCTAGCAGGTTATGAATGAGGGTATCTCTCTAGTAGTCTGTTCCACCATGCCACACAGGATTAGGTAATGATTCTGCCTTTGTTCAATATGCAAACCCCAAACCAAACCACTCACGCAAGTCAGACTGAACGAATGATTTGAAAGGTGATGCATAGTGAGTGGGAAAGCCCATCTCACAATACATTTCTGTGTCAAGCTTGATAAAAGATTTTTTGCAGTATTACAATACATTCTCTATACTACATGTTCAAGAAAGTAAAAAATTTACACGATTTTTTATCTTTTTATTTCGGAGTGACTGATTGCTCTTACCAGTAAATGTCTTGAGGTGATGGAGCAAACTGCACTTGCCAATTGTGGGGCTCCAGCTGACGACTCAAACTCGAACTTGGGGGGTTGTGAGAACACTTGCATGTTGGCTGGTGGTCAGAGAAAACCTTTTTAGCTGCACTAACAGACACAAGGGTAACAAATGATATCCCCAGGGGGTGTTTCAAAGAGGCCGCTCTTTCAGTGTCCACAGCTTCATTCAAACGAGCCTCCTCTTCAGTGTAGTACTCAATGGCGTCAACCTACAAGGCAGTACAAACTTTATAATTGCAATATAAAAGTAAAACAACACACTCCACCACTAAAAAAATAATATTTTCTTACTGTTGGACACCCAAAAATATCACAACAGCCACAAGCATTTCCACAAGCATATGGTCGCATATCTAACCTCATGCCCGTGCTTTTCAAGTAGTTTTCACAGTACAATTTAGCCTGATACACTTTCTCTCTGGAACAAAAAAGGACAAAACTTTCTCATGTCTGTGTTTGTCAATTCACATTTTGCATATTATGATAAGGCATAAAATTTCTTGTTATTTTAATTGTTCATAATTTCAATTTTAATTTCATGTCCTACTCAGTAACAATAGATTAAACACCTTTCAACAGAATTCAAGATATTGCACTTACCACCCTCAACATGGAGAGAGTTATCAAGAGCCAAATCCCTCAAAAAATGTATTAGAGGGCCCTGAAAGTTCTCATCTGGTCTTCAGGAGGAATCTAACTTGAGGGCTTGGGTCTCAAAAGCCAGTTTCAAGCCACAACTTTTTAATTATATATGATCAACGTCAAGAAACATACCATTAAGCAATGTGGACTAAGTGCTGGATTTGATGAGATCCCTAACATCTTTTAGAAAAATTGTAGTTGTGCTCTTACTGCACCTCTCTTGTACATATTTAACCAATCATTGAAAATGGGTCTTTGCCCCTCTGACTGGAAGAGTGGCAGGATTATTCCAATTTACAAGAGCAGCAAATGTGACATTTCGAATTATCAAACAAATCTATTCAATGTGCTATTCCAAAACTCTTTGAAAAACTGGTAGTGAAGGCTTTAACTTCTAGTTTTACCCTGATCATATCAAAATATCAACATGGCTTTACCAGTGAAAGATCTACTTCCTCTAAATTGACAGTTTTTAAAACTTCATTTTTAAATCTTTTGAATACATATCACAAGTTGAATATAAAACTTATACTAATTTTGCCAAAGTCTTCGATAGAGTAAATCATAATATTCTTCTTGATAAATTATCTATGATAGGGGTAAATGGTCTATTACTTACATGGATACTTTCATATTTATGTGACAGAAGCCAATACATCGTTGTTAGAGCTAACCTTTCAGAGCCCATTTTTGGCTTGGGGTTCTCTCAGTCCTATTCTTTTCAACTTGTTTATATATGATTTATTGACAATTATTAAACTTAGTCACATTTTATTGTTTGTGGATAATGCTGTGATTTATTCCAGTGTATCTGATTTTGTAGGTACTATAGGAGATGCAAGAGGATCTGACTTCTCTATGAAACTGGTGCTCACTAAATAAAATGGATCTCCATAGTGATGTTACATTATCACCTATGCACCTATTATCAATACTCCTTGAATAATAATGTTTAATAATATTAAATAACAAACCCATATCAATGGTTGCCAACATTAGCAATCTTGGAGTAATTCTTAACTCAAAACTTATACTTCAATAGACGTCTCTATTACAGTTAACAAAATGTTGAGAACACTAAGTCTCACTAAATTATTTTATTCCTCAAACAGAATCACTTCTTTCATACACATGATTGTAAACTATACTTATTTATTTTGTAATTTTAACATGAATATCAAGGGCCTGCCCATTAATAAATAAAAATTAAGGTAACAGCACGCAGATGGTCTTTCCCCACCTTACCCACATCTGTCCACCACGGTTTAACTGAGGCATTGTCGAAGATGATAATGAAGACTCCTCCACATTTTTAAATATTGCATCTCAGTTTTCTTTATATTTCAGTGATTCAAGGATGTGCACGGTTAGTGATCAAAAATTTTCTTGTATATTTACTCGAAACTTGCCAATCTTCTTGTTAGGCGAGTCGGGATTGTCACCTAATTTCCAATTTAATTATCATTCATTTTACTATACAACACAAGTAAAATAAATACAAATTATTTTTACTGTGCAATAATTTGTTTTCACTTCTTGCATTTACAAGGACAGGGGTATTATTGCAAGCTATATGTAATTTCTTGGGGGGATCGAGTGTTCAGATCAATGAATAATGGGTGCATTCCAACAGTGTAAGAGTACCATGGATTATTCTTCCTATGAAGTAGAATTTTGTGCTTGTTAGAATTGAAAGGAATTATTGCTCTACCACGCTCAAAAAAACCTTCCACTGCGCATGCCTGAATGTGGCCTCCCCCTCCAAAGCTACTAATATTTCCCTGCCTGCCTGCGCTCTTTGTCTCAATATAGCTCTCTCTCAGTCTTTCTCTTGTGGGTCGCATAGAAATTCACCATGGAACTTTCGCCACCTCAAAATTACATTAAATTTGCGTGATGGAAATGTAGTGCAGATGGCAAGTGATGCGACAGGTATTTCGGAATCTACAGTGAAAACCGTAATTAGGAAAGGGCATGAAAGTGTAGCAAAGGGTCAGCTCACATTTTCAACTCCCAAAAGAAAGAAAATGGAGAGAACAAAACTGATCGAAGTGGATTCTTTCACAGATTCTGCTATAAGGCACAAAATTCATTATTTTTACACTGTAAAAAAAGAATGTCCTACTATTGGAAAGCTATTAACAGCACTGAAGGAAGATGGAGTTATCGACCGTGGCAGAGAATTCCTCAGAATGCGATTACGGAAACTTGATTTCAAGTGGAAAAGATGCCAGTCCAATAGAAAACTTCTTATTGAATGCCCTGATATTGTGACATGGTGTATGCGTTACTTACAAGAAATCCGTAAGTACAGAGAAGAAAGGTTTTATGTAGCGCATATCAACGAAACATACATTCAGGCATCACATTGTGTAACATCGTGTTGGCAGTCTGAAGAAGGACTTGGAGTTACAACAAGAATAGGCAAAGGACAAAGATTAATTATTGTTTGTGGGGGAGGTGAAGACGGGTTTGTCAATGATGCCTTGTTGATATTCTCTTTGGAACAAAAAACAGGAGATTATCACACGTCAATGAATGCAGAAAGTTTCACCAAGTGGCTGAAAGAGTTCCTGATAAGATTGCCCCATGCCTCGGTTGTGGTAATGGACTACGCAAACTACCGTTGTACCAAAATTGACAGAAAACCACACTCTGCTTTTTTGAAAACAGATATAGTATAGGCTAAATAATCATGGCATTGCTTTTGATCCATCACTCACACACGCCCAGTTATTACAAATCATTCAAAGTATGCCCACGGAAAAACGTCATTGATCAAACAATCATTGAACATGGCCACATTCCTCTCCATCTTCCGCCGTACCATCCAGATCTAAATTCAATAGAAGTTGTTTGGAGATTTATAAAAAGCAGAAACAATTGGTGCATACTTAAAGGAAAAGGAAATGTTTTGCAGAGAAGCGTTTGCACAATACAGTGCTGAACAATGGAAGAAATGCTGCGAGCATGTGCAGGGAATAGAGGCGACATATAATAATACAGACAATGTGAGGGACCAACACATTGATGAATTTGGACACTCCTAGCAGTGTGTGTTCTTCTGACGATGAGGGCAGTGATGACGAGTAACGGTCAGTGTGATCGCTGTGTCTCGCAGTCATCTCTCCTTGTCGCCTTCGCACTTCCTTATCGCCGAGAGGGGAAATCTCAGCTGCCGCAGGGTGGGGGCAGCCTCCGAGACTTCACCAAAGGTACATCTGCCATCATGGGTTTTTTTTTTTTGCGAGCAGTTCAGCTATAGTCGCGTTTCCAATTATTCAATTACCAGTTTAAAGTCAGATAGTACCGCCTAGTAATGTTTAGCATAACTATTCCAGATACAAGATAGTTCATCTCTGATGTTGCTCATGTATAGGACAACTAGTGGTGCTAAACCAACATATACTTTCTCACCTTTAGTAATAGTTTTGTAATACTATTTACACCACAATTTCTCTCTGAATTAACACATCTGTCATCATATTTTTAAAATTACAAAGCATACAACACTTGGTTCAAAAACTAAATACTCTATTTTTAAGCAAATATCAACACAAATTTGACAATTATATCTGCTTTTTAAACATGTAAATCATGTCCCAACAATACGACAAATTCACAAAAATTAGCTCCCAATTGTTGCATTCGAATCTGACATTCCCTAAATGCTAGCAATTTTTATTCCATATATTTCAAATAGGTTTTAAATAATTTCTTAAAGATTAATGAGTAAATGTATAATAAAAGATCGAATACAGAAACGAACAAAGAAATACGAAATAATATACAAATTCTAACTCAAGAGCATCCCACTGCCTGGAATTTTGTTCACGAACTCCAGTGGGCGATTATGTTTGTCACTAAATTACACAAAAAATACTCATATTTTCAAAAAATTCAACATGACTTTATTTGAAGATCTGCTTTTGATAAAATAATTTCATTAAGAAAAAAAAAAAATGTATTTTCACAATTGTAGTTGTAGGAAGACGCCAAAGACGAAGCACAGTAAATTCAGGGCGGGTGATTATGTTTGCTGCCAAATTACACAAAAAATACTCATACTTTCAAAAACTTCAACATGACCTTTTTGAGGGTCTGTTTTTGATGAACACATTTCATTAAGAAAAAAATTGTATCTTAACAATTGTAGTTGAAGGAAAACAATGAAAAATTTTTAATTTTTTTACATTTTCAAAACAGTAAGCATTTCAACAAACATGAGACCTGCATACGAGTTCTCGTAAGCATCTTCTGCATATGCTATCTAAGGTCTAAATTTAATCAAAAAATTGTAAACCGTTTTTAATTAAAAAAAAATGGATTAAAGAAAATAAAAATTGCTTACATTCGACACAAAATTAAAATATCTATTTTAAAATTCAAGGGGCCGCAACATTAGCCAGATCGATTGGGGAATATCAATTTGGGAGAAAATCGGCTCAACGGTTTGTGTGCAAGTTATTTACCGACAGACGGATGATGGACGGATGTTCTCCTATCAATCGCTTTTTCAGTGTCAAGGACCCACAAATCGGATTCTGGAGATATCACGTGTTAACAGGATTTTTTTCTAAATTTAGCATTTAGATTTATCTCCTTTCTCAAAGCCAGGGCCCTGTAATAAGAGTTCTGCCGCAAATTCACAGTTTTTTCGCGCAACATTACTTTCTCTCTACTGCAGTAGCGGTAGTAAAAAAGTAAAAAGGAGCAATCCTAGGACCAATCGTTGAGGAACTCCATTAGTAACCTGCCTTGGTAATGAGAGTTTACTGCCAATACTTACCTGGAAAGTTCTGCCAGAAAGATATTCTTGGATTCATTCACACAATTTTATATGCATTTCCAAGGAATCGAGCTTATGAAGTAGTCAGTTGTAATGAATTTTGTCAAACACTTTGGCATAATCTAGGTAGATCATGCCCAATTGAGCTGCATCCAAGGCTTGGTCCAAAAGGAAAGGAGCCAATGAGATTTGTTGTGAAACTTCAAAAAACAAAACTGTGCTGTTTTGGAATATTATTGTTTCTGGGTATATAAACACAAAGTTTCTTTACAATTAGTCTCTACAAGACTTTCACTAAGAGACTTGCAGGTCTCTAACTTGTGGTATTATGTTCATCACCTTTCTTGAAAACTGGTGTTATGTACTGAATATATTGTAAATTTTCTGGGATTAAGGAGTTCCTGAAGATACTGTTCAGCAGATGAATGATTGTTTCCAGGCACACCAACTGCTATGATCATTAACTTTTTCCGTGCCAATTCCCCTTTAAATGTCTATCACAAAAGTGACTAGTGTTCTCTGATGTGCTAGAGCAGAACAGCAGCACGGTGTAATAAAGGATAACAAACACAATATTAAACAAGATAAATAAGTTTAAACACAAAATATTACTTTCATACTAGTAGTAGCTCTAGTAATATAATTTAGCAACTCAACAAAGGACTAGCACTAACAGTTGCAAAAGCATACTCCCAGAATGTTCCAAAAACGACTGCACGCACATACACAATGACAATGGGTGAGCGCTATGTGCACAAAATTAATTTGTGCATTAATGGGTTCAACACAAAATATTACCCTCATAATCTAATTCAGGTAGATCACTATTAGCAGTATTAAAAAATTAATTAATTTATTTTGCTCTCTGTTAGACGCACACGCTTTGAGGTCGATGCCATTGCCATTTACATCTACAGAAAACCCCTATTTTACGCCACTAGGGACTGGTCAGAAAAAGTGTAAAATCAAGGAAATTATTTTTTTGCACAGATTTTGTTCTAAAACACATTGTAATTCTAAAAATAATAAATAATACATCTTCAATTGAAAAGAAATGAATAGCAACTAGTGATGATAAAATAGCATGTATTTTTTCGCCTGCACTTACATGCAAAAGTAATAAAATTTTCGAAAAATTGTGCACGACATTATTTCAAAATCTATTTTTAAGGAACAGATTTCATTACGGTAAAAAAATCTCTACCTCCATAATTGTAGTTGTAAGACGACGCTGATTATGTTTGAACATTTGCAATTTTCGAAAAATCCGAGTTTTTGACGAAATTGAGACCTACACCATTCTCTTTAACGTCCTTCACACTATCCCAAAACAAAATTTAATCGAAAACGATGGAGCCATTTTTTTGTGTGTGGTAGTCTAGTACTTGTAAGAAAATAGAAAAAGGATATATGACATGCAGTCATTTGTTAAGGTATTGTTCTGGCATTCAACATTGATCAGAGCAACTGGTAGGTACTGATCAGTGCATCATAACGCAGCTTAGTGCAGTGTATTAGCCAGCATGCATTGTGGTAATGTTACCTGCATCAAGTGGCATAGAATCAGTTAAATCAATTCTTGACATACGGAAATTTAAAAAATGTTATACTTGACACTGGTGACCCAGGCTCACAGGAAACAATATTTTTACGATTCCAACCACTGTAGTAAATGAACACCTCTATTTTTATTTAGATGGAATAGTAAACAGACATAGTGGATTGGTATGCAAGTTGTAGAAAGTAGGCATATTCCAACTAATAGTACTATGCTCACACTTTTTCTTGATACCCGAGCCCCCTAGTCCTCTCTCAGCCCGGCACAGCACGGCCCGGTAGAAAACACCAGCTCCACTCGGAACGTCACGGCTCAGTTTGCAGTGCTGCCTACCTTCTTCGTTACTTGTCATTGCTATCTAGTCCATGACACGCTATTGCCTCAGTCTAAAAATTGTGCTACGCTCAGTTTTCCGCCGTTGAAGTTGACAGCACTGCACTGCTGTGACGTAGACAGAAACCTCCTCTCCCCGCTGTGGAGTATCAAGAAAAAGTGCGCGACTAGTACTGCTGCTTGTGAAAGTTAACTTACAAGTTTGAGAAAAAAATACTATAGTGCAGGGATGTATACAAGTTAATTGCTAATCATTTTTTATGAATGAGTATGTGCAATCAAAGTTTAAAAGAAATTTTTTATTGTTGAAAGAAAAATCATGATCATGGCCATATTAATCACTTGCCATATTAATTACTCCAATAACTGAAATTAAATGTTGTCAATCCCTTGTGCATTAATATCCGCAAATTTATTGTGAATTGAGTAATCTTCTACAAAACAAAAAAACGTATTCCTACTTTGTGCAACTGCATCATTCCGTGATTAAAGTGACTCAAAGAGTTTTGCACACACACACACAAATTACCTCAGGCAACTCTGTAAAACAATTTTTTACTACTCCATTCTTTCCTACCTTCAGTACAAGATTTTACAGCCCCAAACAAAATAAAATTTATTTCAAATTGCCTGTATCATTGGTAGTGTACTGGCTTGTCAGCTGAACTGGCAATTTTGGCTAAAGCGAGACTGGCATTGCACTAGGCCAGAAGCAACCTCAAACTCAGGAGTAAGAGGGGTGAGGTCGAGTCATAATATACAAAATATATTTGATTCATTAAACAGACCTTTCTTTATCCAGTGTGTTGACATTTGTAATATTGTAAGCAAGTTGAACATCTTGAACTTCTATTTCAGGGTATGCCTCTCTGTAACAACCAAATATAATACATAAGGCACGCAACACACACAGCAACATCAATAATTTAAAAATCTCAATATCCTACAAACCTGAAATGGCGATGAAGATCTGCAGAGTCACAATTATTCTTAGGAATATTAGTAATCATTAATGTTCGTGATACATTTGTTTCTTTATCTTCTATTTTCATGGACACAGAAAAGTGTCGCATAATTATAATACCTAAAGGAAGGTACAGAATCGCCAATGTTACATGTATCCACAGAAATGGAGAACTGAAACATAAAATTCTGTTTACTTCAACTACTCACATGTTGTGTATATAAACCACAAGAAACCAAAAGAAATAAATTACTTAGGATCTAAGTTGTGAAGAGTGGTGTGCCCAAAAGTTTTCTCATCACCTTCTAACTGTCCTTGAAAATTGACTGGCAAAACCACAGTCAAAGAAATCACCATCACAATCAACATATAAAATATAATGTGCCTCTGAAAAGAGAGGTACTGTACAGCGTCGTATCCACATTTCCGAAGAATACTTTCATCCCTAAAGAAAGAATTCATGTAATAACAACACGATCCAAAAAAGCATTAAAGACTGCAGCCCAAAAACATTTATAACAGAGAAAGTAGTAAAGAACTTTCAGGACATTTCTATTATTTTTGTACACACTAATCACTGCATCATAAATAACTTCAATATGTATAATATAAATTAAGTAATTTAAGTCACTACATACTTAATTCTAAAAATTGCTGTCAGCCAAGAACAAAATCCTCGGTCAATATGAACACCTGAGTCCAAAGATGTTACCGATTCAATTTCTGAAGCACCCATTACTTCATCCATTGTTCCATAAAATAACTGTGTCCACCTGAAAATAAACCACAATATTGTTTGTTTTACTACCTCATAAAAATCTTTTGTCACAAAATTTGGATTCACAATTTTTTAACATTGTGCACTGAAAATTAAGATCACAATCCTAGAAAAGATAGTTTAAAAAAATGTGACCAAAACAAAAGATTTGGTTTACACTAATCTTTCAACAAATGTATACATTTTAAAATTGTCCTCTCACACGAATTCTTTATGCACTGCTGAATTGAACTGAACTAACACTACAGCATTCACAATGATTGTCAAATTTGTCTTATTCCCATTGCTTCTGAAATGATCTAACAAATGACACTTCTCATTATTTAAATGGGTCCCTGTAGTTGTGCTGGTCGATTGGTGCACCAGGTGTTCTTGTTGACCATACCTCTTCTTTGGCCTTACTTGCTCTTTTCTGCCTGATTGTTAATATTTGAGCCATCAACTTTAGCAGAATGTTTTCTTCCATTTTTTCTTTGCGATTCAACCAATTTCTCTTGTATTACTTTAAATCTCTATATTTGTTCTTCTCCTTCAATCACTTTATGGTCTCTTAAGTTTTGTGTCTGTCAAGTTTTGTTACTGCAGCTAGTCATAGAATTCTCATCTAAGCTGTTTCTAATCTTTGAAGGCCTATAGTTCTCATGATCCAGGTTTCCAAACCATAATCACTGTACCTCTACACCTATACTTTTCATAAGTGTCTACAAAACAAGAAACATTATATAGTCTATACTCTGCTTTCTCTATGTGTTCATATATTTTCAAATGTGTTTTTTATCGTTCCTTTTATTCTGTTGAATTTTTGGATTCCCCTACCCAAAAAAATTCAATAGCAAAGAGATTTTTGGAATTGTTGCCCACATAGCTATATGCAATTACATGACATCTTAAAGTGGAGATGTAAAAACGTGATAGACTGTTTGATTTCTTCAAATTAATTTAGGTGTAATGGAAGAACAGTTTTTTTGTTAAAGTTAATTCAACTACACATCCGCGTATGCAAATATTATTTTTTTTCAATTGGAGAGTATGAATGCCTCTTCTGAAATAATGACATCAGCTGTCATCAATAACTGCATTTAAATATCATAGCCTCTATAATGCAGCTATACTGAAAGTAGCCTTATTTGCACCAAACGGCTCAAAAATCAATGTTTCACAATGTACCTTCCATTGCATTTGGGTAGCTTCCAAACAAAATGTTTTAGTGTGATACATAAAGCTTAAGGACAGGCCTACAATACAGTACAGTTACATTTAACATACTCTTTCTGAGAACCCAAATGTATTGCTCGTTTTTTAACAAGGGGGCCGAGTTATAAGATGTCAGAATGCACACTTGCATGGCCACCCAACCTCTGCAGTGACATGAATTCTAATGGTGGAAAATGACAATATTTGGTCAAAATTTCTGAGACTATCTCCTTCAGAAGGTTCAAGTACTACGTTTTAAACCAAACCTCACTATGAGTAACTATTAACAACATAAATTAGATTTCCAGAAAACAATCTATTCACTTACTTTTCTTCTGTTTTCTGAACAAGTGCAATTCTTCCATAATTCCATGCACGTTTCCTCAGTACAGCAAAAAGTATAAGCAAAAGCTGAAAATGAACATACATGATAACCACATTCTTCACTTTCTTAAATTACCATTATGTAAACTAATACTATACCAGCCATCCCAGGAAGTTAAGAAGTAAATTCTCCGGTATTCCTTCATATGCACGTGTGATTATTGTTGTGTTGGAACTTTTGTTGTAATAAACACATTTTTCCGATGTACTTTGTGCCCAATGAATGAAACTTTGAAACTGATCATCACTTAACGGAGTTGTACTGAAACACAAATAATTGTAAGCTACACATCGCGTCATTCACAATTTTAATCAATGGCCTTTCATACTCGGTGACAAATGTCAAAGGCTGTTATAGTCGGAACGACATATGTGAACAAAGATGTGACATCTTTTTACCTGAAAATGTTTGAATCGTTCTCATTCGAATATGCCATACTCTCGTGGTACATCTGGAACTGAAAGTTCATCAAATGCGGTATGGTACGAATAAATTTGATTAAATCACACTTTTACTATTTTAAATCATTAGACTTTAAACGCATTAATCGAGAATGTCAATTAGTTTTAATGAAAGTACCTTTTTACTTACTTAAAATCGCTTCGGTTATCGCCCACAAAAACGGACGCTCATTAAAAAAAATTTTGATGTGAAACTCCAATACTGTCACAACCAGAACAACGCAGCAAAGGTGGGTGGAGAGCGATGGTGAGCACGCAGAACGAGCATGGAGTCTTGCAACAGCATCGGCACAATTTCACCATGGAATAATTCTTTCATGAATTCACCCAAAGAGTACTCGTACACGTTTTCTAAAGCCCTCGCTTCGCTATTTGCGAAAGGAGTGGGAAGTATGGTTATTTTGACAAAAGGAATTTTATATCCAACTTGTAGTTCTTTTCCGGTGTAAAGTAGTTTCTATTACAAAAGGAGCGAACATACCTGGTTATCAGATTTTGTCTACAACGCTCGCTGCTGTCATTTATTCTTAATTCAAATAAAGTTGGCAAAGTAGTCATTATTATGGATGAATAATCTATGGTATTATACAGAAATATCCAGAATAACCCAATAATAGCCTTTATGACTAAAGGCTATTACACTCGATTTGGCAACAATGCACGCCTACAGTCAAGGGTCCTACGCACACGTTGTTTAGAGCTCCCGCCTACCTACCTCCACTCCTTTACTAACATTGGTTGAATTGAGAATAAATGATAGCAACAAGTTTTGGTGGCAAATTCTGATAACCAGAAATGTTTGCTCCCGGGTAATAGAAATTATTTTTGCATCGAAAAACGAGCTACAGATTTCATATAATAGTCATGTCAACAAAATTGTCAATTCATCACCCCCTCACATCTAGCGAAATGAGAGCTCAAGAAAATGTGTGGGCATAATACTATGGTCGCAAAGTTTCAATGCTTTCCACGCTTTCTGTAACATGTACGAATTTTCCTATGCTCATCGTTCTAACTGACGTACCATTAATAACTAATTGTGAACTGCCAGCCCCCAGAGAAATCATATTTTTCAGAAATTATTGTTTTTGAATTGCTTTGGAAGACTTTGAAAACAAGACTGGGAGATTATTAAGGGAAAAAAGAGAAAAATAACATCACGACAGAAATACGTATGTATATTTTAATCTATAAACATTTTTTCTTTCCTTCCTGTTTTGAAATGTTATTAAAATTTTTCTGCATTCACAACTGCTACGTTGGTGTAGCCCTACAGTTCGCTGGAGTTATTTATTTATTTATTTATTGAGACTCTCTCACAATCTTTCCAAAATTTAAAGACAGAAACAGTATTCTTTACTTGATGCAAAAAAAAAAAAAAAAAAAAATGCACGGCGGAGTGCCATACACCAATGTTTTGCCGTATAAAAGCAAGCACCATCAAAAAGGAAAAAAATACACAAATATATATGCAAAGCGTTAATACTGAATTTGAATTCACAAGTCGCATAGACATCGTAACAATTTTGATTTATTTGCATCTCCACTCCACGTGTTTAACGGAATTTCGAAGGGATAATACCGGCACACAAGGCCACGCACTGCGCCCCAACGCGCGATCGGGCAAGGGAAGCTAAGCACAAAAAAAATTACTCAAAAAAAGCTTATCAAACGTGTGACAATATGTATATCATTGGAATCGTCAGTTTTACGCTCGTCGTGATAGACTAATAATATGTATAGTTCCATTTGAAAGAAACAAAGTTACCTCAATATCTCGTAAAGTACAAGTGATAAAATAGGTATCAATAGTACATGTATCAATTAGCTCCATTCCCTCATGCACTTCCTTGAAAACTGCATTCCGATAACTTCAACCGTTCAAAAACTGCAGGAGGTGCTAAAGTTACGTGACTAAATATGTAAACTAAATATGTGTGTGTGTATAGATTGATTGATTGATTGATTGATTTTTCGTGTTTCCGGGCGCGTCAACTGCTTTGATCATTAGTCCCGTTAGTGTACTACATGTTTTTTTTCTCGAGAGATGGCGGTGATCTTGCCCCGCTGGATAGCGAGATCCGGCGCCGACCTACCGTCGGCTAGTGGGGTTCCTCCCTAACCAGGACTGTCCCACCAGCGGGGCACCGCCCCAACCGGTACAAGCTCTAAGCTCCCGACCGGTCTCCCGGAATATGTGGTAGTGTAGTGAATGTTAGTGTAAGAGTGTGTTTGTAAGGGGAGAGGATAAGACAAGGAAGAGGAAGGACAGATCGCGCGCGGTTTGTGGCCCGTTTGTTAGGGTACTGCTCCGGCATTCGCCTGGTGTTGATCAGAGAAACCACGGAAAACTACCGATCAGAGCAGGCGGCCGCTAGAATTCTCCTCCAGACAACGACTGAATTCGACCTAGCTGAAAAGGCTGAAAAGCTACCGCCGTCAGGACTCGAACCAAGGACCTCCCGGTCAGAGGCGCTGCAGTGACATCAGTTGCTGCACTGAGCTACCGCTCCCAGTTGTGTGTGTGTGTGTACACACACACACGCACACGCGCGCACACACGCGCACGCGCACACACGCACACGCACACACGCACACACGCGCACACGCACACACACACACACACACACACACACACACTGGAAGAGAGTAATCGAGACCAATCTGTCTGTTAAATTCTGTTGAAGGCGTAGTTGATCAGTGTGGAGTGTTTTATAGTGTGCTATCCATCGTTACAATATATATATATATATATATATATATATATATATATATATATATATATATATATATATATGTATATATATATTGTGACGTTCGTGGCCTGGCCACAGACTTGCACGGCGCCCAGGCATCTTCGACGGTGACGGAGTGATTTATATCATCGGGAGAGCGGCACGGAGGAAGAAAGGCGCGACCTGCCGGTGGCGGCCGGAAGCGGCGGAGGGGTGGTTTCGACGGGGAAGGGGGCGGCGCGCAAGGGGGTTCTGTGACGTCGGGGCCGCGTTTGTACGGCGGAGCGGCGCAGAGCTGCCTCCTTCTCTGTTAATCCGACGACACGGGCGAAAGGACTAGTTCCAGGAATCTGGTAGCGTAGGCGAACGCGTAAGTTCTCTACGAATTTGGTAGTGAAAGTGAATAATTGAGTGGTGCGAGCGTGGAGGATTAGTGGGTATAGGAATGTAGTTGCAATACGAACAAATTGGTAATCCGCTGCAAGCTGGTTAGAAAGAAAGCGGTCAGGGCGAAGTAAGAACAGTAAACGTTCCTTTTGCTCATTTCGAGCCGAGGACAGTTTTGTGAAATCCAGTGGAGACTGCGGGTATAAGCGCTGCAGCCATCCGAAGTGCAGCTGTGACGCCCAGTGTAGTAACGCAAAGATCCGATTTGCGACGTGCCAGAGACTTGGAGCGCGGGCATACACGTTCGTGGCGAGGACGAAGAAAAAAGAGAAGCGGGGGGCCGGGAGCGGATGAAGCGTACGAGAGAAGGGCCTGCTTTGACCGATCGCCTGACGGACGGGCGAAGCGTACGAGAGAAGGGCCTGGTTTGACCGATCGCGTGACGGACGGGCGAAGCGCACGAGAGAAGGGCCTGGTCTGACCGAACGCGTGACGGGCAGGTGAAGCGTACGAGAGAAGCTGGAGTGACCTCGCTGCGACACCGGGCAGCGGGAGTGCCAAGGTAGCCTTCGAGCGAACTGGAGAGCGCCGTAAAGGTAACCGAACTTGCGACTTTTCGTGCGAAGATTGGTGCGGACCAGAAAGTGGGTAACGGCAAATTTGCGTGGTAGTTCATGTGAGAAACTCCCTAAATTCAGTATAGAAAGACTGTCACCTTTTAAACAAATTCGTGGAGGTTTAAATTCTGCTAAAAGTATGCCTTGTTTGATTTTGCCAAAGGCCAAATCCTTGTACAATTTTACGGTAATGTTATGTAACTAACTGGTTTCATTCTTTGTTATTGGGGAAAGATTAAGTTGTTCCACTATTTGATGAATGTGTATATTCTTTTATGATTTAAATTGTACGAATTATAGTAGATTTCCATGTTACTTTGTTACATTACTTTCTCATACCCTAATGTTATGTAACTAACTGGCTTCATTCTGTGTTATTGGGGAAATATTAAGTTGTTCCACTATTTGATGAATGTTCATATTATTTTTTTTATGATTTAAATTGTACGAATTATAGTAGATTTCCATGTTACTTTGTTACATTACTTTCTCATACCCTAATGTTATGTAACTAACTGGTTTCATTCTGTGTTATTGGGGAAAGATTAAGTTGTTCCACTATTTGATGAATGTGCATATTATTTTTTTTATGATTTAAATTGTACGAATTATAGTAGATTTCCATGTTACTTTGTTACATTACTTTCTCATACCTTAATGTTATGTAACTAACTGGCTTCATTCTGTGTTATTGGGGAAAGATTAAGTTGTTCCAGTATTTGATGAATGTGTATATTTTTTTTATGATTTAAATTATACGAATTATAGTAGATTTCCTTGTTACTGTCTTAGATCACTTTCTCATACCCCAAAAGATCCTGCCCCCGAGATATTTAAGCTCGAAAGAGCAGTCTATAAGGGCGTTTCCACAAGTGGAGGCGTTACAATATATATATATATATATATATATATATATATATATATATATATATATATATATATATATAATTTCATAGTTCTTTTCGGCCGTTACACCGGTTAGTAAAGGGAAATATTCCTTGCCCGAATCTTGGCATCTGACGAGGTGAAAACAAGCCACCGTTTCATGAATTGGAAATGCGTACATGAACCACTTCGCTTGTAGCCGTACAAATGAGAATTGTTTTGCGAGCGGACCGAGGTTTCGAGTGAATGAGTACCGTCACGAAGAAAGAGTGCAACGTGAGCCATCTCCAGTTGAACAAGAATCTAACATTGGGGGTCATTTTGAACTAATTCGTGCAGTAAAACTCACTCGAGCACAATCCACCACTAGCACTTCCCGATACGCTTCAATTGTTGCGACGAAAATTCTAGAACACGCAGTTTCCGATCGACGCGTTTTGAAGAAAAAGGTGAAACAGAAGAAACGAGGAGCGGGCGTTTGCAGCCGAGGAGTGGCGAGCTCAGAGTTGGATCCAGCCGAGCGGCTTCGCATTTGGTTGTTTGGAGGAAGGTTCCGCAACCGAAGCTGCGAGGGTCTGCGAAAGGGTATCGCCAGCCAGCAAGTCGAAGCAACGGTCGCACCGAGCCAGCGTGCGCCTGACCGGAGCTAAGGTCGCCTAGACGGAGGGCCGACCGCCAGCGGCGGAGTTCCATGGTAGCTACGCCCAGAAGGCAGAACCCGCAGAGTACATTCACCCCTTCCATGTTGCAGAAGCGTGAGTACTCGTGTGAACAGAGACAGGGAAGTAATTAAAGTCTTAAAATCTTGTATAATTAAATTATTACTATCGAAATTGAGACAAGAATTAAAGTACCGATTTAATTGAACATTTAAAGAAATTGAAATTAAAGAGAAACAAACGCAAAATTCTGGACTTGTAACGAAACTATTAATGAGTATTGTCTACAATACTTTAGTGCATGATATTGCCGACATTATTAAATAACGTGTTCAATCTTAATGTTAATTGAGAATAGTCATGAGCTCATAAATAGTATAGCGTACGTCCAAAATGGCGTCATTCGACCTTCCATAATTATGTGTTTTAATCTTTGTTACTTGGGTAAGTACTTATTCTAAATATTTATTTATTTATTTGTTCACTGTTGATATATGATTTGTTGACATGTGTAATTTGTTTAATAATTGTAGAACCACTGATGATGGGAAGAGTGTTCCCGAAACACGTGTCTGAATACATGTAATCGCATTATAAAAACATTGTATACTATTGTGGTTGATATCTTATTCACCCCATATATTTTATATATGTTTTAAAACGTTTTTGTTTTGTTTAGGTGCATTTTCTCATAGTCACCGTTCTTTTTTCTGTAAAATAACATATTTTCACGATAACCAAGTTGTGTCCGATTGTGGATTGGGGCAAAAGAGGCTAAGAGAGACAGAATAAGCTTTTTTAGACGCCCTACTGTTCCCAAAAATCAGTAATATAAAATTATAACACTCTCGAAACAAGGAGGACAAATGTAGATTTCTACTTTGAAGGAAAATAAGTGAATGGTTATTTCAAGTCAATAGTAGGTTAAGGGTAATTCTCAATTCACTCGTCTAAACTTTTCCTATTACTATTAATTTTTCAATGTATTAACTGTAATAAATATATGGTTATTTATAGCTATTAACATACCTAGAAATGTTATGACTGTTATTACCGCTGAGGACAAAAGTTAAAAATCGAGGCGGAGCGTAGCCGAGATATTTATTTTGGATTGATTGATTTTTTCGTGTTTCCGGGCGCGTCAACTACTATGGTCATTAGTCCCGTTAGTGGAGTGCATTTTTTTCTCTCGGGAGATGGCGGTGATCTTCCCCCGCTGGATGGCGAGATCCAGCGCCGACCTACCGTCGGCTAGTGGGGTTTCCCCCTAACCAGGACTCTCCACCAGCGGGGCAACGCTCCAGCCGGGACAAACTCTAAGCTCCCGACTGGTCTCCCGGAATATGTGGTAGTGTAGTGAATGTTAGTGTAAGAGTGTGTTTGTAAGGGGAGAGGATAAGACAAGGAAGAGGAAGGACAGATCGCGCGCGGTTTGTGGCCCGTTTGTTAGGGTACTGCTCCGGCATTCGCCTGGTGTTGATCAGAGAAACCACGGAAAACTACCGATCAGAGCAGGCGGCCGCTAGAATTCTCCTCCAGACAACGACTGAATTCGACCTAGCTGAAAAGGCTGAAAAGCTACCGCCGTCAGGACTCGAACCAAGGACCTCCCGGTCAGAGGCGCTGCAGTGACATCAGTTGCTGCACTGAGCTACCGCTCCCGGTCCTAAAACACCCGGTATTTTTCCCGGTTTTATTTTGGACGAGGCACTAATAACACAGTAACATTTCGTGGTATGTTCAGCATTTTATCGGTCACCATAAAATATCACGAATAATGCGAAAATTTACATTACTACAATAGTAAACACATTAATTCTGTTGCTGCCCAATGTTAGTACGATATTATGGGGTGTTGCTTGCTATATATCTATGTAAACAATATTCGCATACCATGATTCCCGAAAAATGAATGCAAATAATTCTCCTGAACCTAAAGAAACGACGTTCGGTTAGGAAATTGACGCATTGACTTCTAGTGGCGACACTTTCACATTATCAGTTAATACGATTACCGGAATAGTTTAATTTAGTGGAATGCGAGGAAAATGAAATTAATTTACCTAATAAACATTTTTCTGATGGAAGTATTAATAATATTACAATTAAGAATAATTATTTACAATGTGAATTACTTCTGAATTGTTTGAATCTGATTTGTTTTGTACATCGCCATGTTTTTTCTTCACAATCATTTGACTTGCGATGAATCGATGATTGTCTACGTTGCTAAGGATGTTAATTTTCTTAACATACAGGGTACATATAGGTCCACTAAACAAACCTGCAGGGTTGCATGTTAATAGGGGTTAAAGACGCATGTGACCGATAAAAAATACATATCTTGCTCTTATTTATCATATTTTAAAAAATGTTTGCAATTTTCGGTGCTGAATTCAAATTTTGATTGCTGAATTTCAATATTCAAGTCACGCACTTAAAATATTGTTATCACCAATGATTGTAGTTTTTACATTTTTATAAAACGTATTTTCAATATCCTTTGCTTGGCAAGTTTTAATGAACATTTGATATCATTGTTTGCAATACAATTGGTACACAATTTGATAGCCCCGGTGGCAGAAGAAAACAGTTAATTTGGTGACCTACGTAATATTTGTGTTTAGCTTTTACACAAATAGTCTTGAAGATTCACAAAATTTTAGTGGTTCATACATATTATGATGGTGTATTTGTACAACACATTCAGGCAATGCAAATAAATGACAACTTATTCATTGAGATCTATCTCCTGTAGTGGGTTGTTTATATTATTGTAAAAATGTGGAAAATCTACATACGTTTTCACGTGAAACGTCTGAGTATGACAGGAAACGTTGAGACGTGTGAATTACGAAGTTGAACGGAACCTGTAACCTACTATGGACCTGAAATAACTATCTATTAATAAACATGATATAAAATAATAAAGTGAGATGAAACACAAAACTCGGCCACCGCATTATACAGCCAAAACTTACTAATTCTCCAAGAATCGCTTACGCGCACAGCAGAAGTTTCCACCCAACACTTTCCCGCCAAATGCGGTGACGTCATTCTGGAAAGTTTGGGTAAGTGTTATGTAATTATTTAGGAAGGTTAAATCTCGCGTTGCTAATGCGTTACAGGCAGGGAGATATCGAAAATACTCCTTATTAGTTTTACGTAATTTATGTACCGATAAATTGTTCGAAAATATGAATATTTTTTGTATTTGGCAACAAACATTGTCCCCCGCTTCGAAGTTACTGCGCTTCATGAACGTAATTTCAGACAATTGAATGCTTAAGTTAAATTTGTATATTTTTATATTATTTCATTGTTCGTTTCTTACATTAGAGCTTTGGTTATACATTTACAAATTAATCTTTTAGAAATTATTTAAAACATATTTGAAATAAAAAGCATTCAGCTTTTGCTAGCATTCAGAAAATAACAAATTGGAAAGCAACAATGGCTCGGCAACAATGACTCGGGAGCTAATTTTGTGAAGTATGTCTTATTGTTGGGACATAATGTATCTCTTTAAAAACCAGTCATAATAGACATATTTTTGTTCATATTTGCTTGAAAATATTTATTTTTTGCACCAAATGTACGATTTGTAATGAGTTTTACAATAAATTATGATTGAGATGTGTTAATTGTGAGATAAATTGTGGTAGAAAAAGTAAAACATAACTATTACTAAAGGCGAGAAAGTATGTGCTGCGGTAGAGAGAAAGTTATGTAATGCTGCACAAAAAACGGCGACTTTTCGACAGAGAAACTTATTACAGGGCCCTGGCAACGAAAAAGTGGGTAAATACAGATGCTAAATTAAGTTCGTAATAATTTGTAATCATTACACGCGTCTGTCCAAAGCAGTCACAAACAATTAAAACCTATTAAATAATTAAATGCACTTTCAATACTAATTTACTACACCAAAGACAATTTTTTTATACGTTGCCACATTTAAATGAATATTGTTAAAAGCTGAATCATAGTTGTCTAAACATGCCAGCCTTTTTTCAGTTGACAAGGTACGACTTTTTTCAGTTGATTTCTGCTTCCTCGTATACGTACATTTATACACGTAGCGTAGAGAAAGATTAGTAATGGTGCGCAAAAGCATGGCGGATTTTCGACAGAAAAACTAATTGCTGGCCGCGATAAAGAAAACGTGGATAAATCCAGTTCCTAAATTTTGAAAAAATCCTCTAACACGTGGTGCAACAAGAATTCCTGTTTAGTGGGTCCTTGATACCGAAAAATCAATTGACAGCAAAACGTCCTTTCGTTCGTCTGTCCGTCTGTGAACACCACTGGATCCTAAACCATACATAGGATTTTTTTTCAAAATGGATATCGATTCGGCTCTACTCAAAACGCTGCGATTTTGAAAAGTATTCATTAATTTTTGGGGGTACTTTACATTAAGCTCCTGGGACATTTTCAAATTTTTCTCAAAAACGGCTTCAATTTCTTTAATTTTTTGGAAATATATCAAAATACTCTTATAAAGATTACATTGCATATATTTCGCTGTTAACTCTGAATTTTCGAAAATTCCAAAAGTTGTCATGTCCTTCGTCAAAGAATAATACTTCCTGCAACGACAACATAGAATTTAAATAACTATATTTCCCGCTGAATTCTAGAAGACGTGCACAGATAATTAAGTTAATTTTATCTCCAGAAGCAAAACAAGAGACCATCTCAGCATTTGCTCAAAGGATCAGGGAAACGACGAAAAACCTGATCGAGATGGAGGTCATTGACCCGGAAGCTGCGGTACAATACTTGTTACGGGTTGTTTACATTTATACAGTCCCAATGGTAAATAATACATTAAATATCACTCAAAATTAATGTTACTTTCTTTTTGATGCTCAGTTTAGTCTCTAATTGTATAGAAACAATTATGCAGCAGAAACGATTTTACTTGGAATTTAAACTTTTCTATCGAATTTAATCGTTTAATGCCATCTGGCAAAGTGTTGTAAAATAATGTACATGTATTGTGTGTGAATATTTTGCAACGAGCTGTTGATACTGTCACCTGATGAATATGATTTCTAAGTCGAGTGTTAAAGGTATAAACATCAGCGTTTTCTGAAAATATATTCCCGCTCATAAGCTAGTCATTTTTGACAACAACCACTGAATCGTAAATATATCGACAAGGTAATAATAAAATTCCTAGATTAATAAAGAGAGGTTTACAAGAATCACATGGGTGGGATTTGGTTATTATTCGTACAATTCATTTTCGTAATCTAAACGTCTGGGAGCTATAAGATGTATTTCCCCACAATATTATGCTATATCTCCGGCGGGAATGAACTTTCGCGAAATATACACAACAAGCTGTAAGAAGGCTGACTGAATTTGAAAGAATTGGGAACGCATAGCGCAATGAACTTAATGTTGTGTTCAATTCAATTAAATGGACGTTCCATTTGAAGAGTGCGGAAAGGAAAAGGAAGAGCTACCAGACACAACCGTTCCAGGTGACATATCAAACAGGCGATCGAGTCTTGGTAAGATCGGTGCATTCGTCCTCGCAGGAGCAGATGTTATTTGCCTAGTTCTTTCCGTTGTATTCGGGGACATACGATATTATAAAAGTTCTAGATCAAGGGACAGTATTACTAGGAGACCGTGAACGAGAGATCGGTATATACAATTTATGTAACATTAAGCCGTACATAGAATTAGCTTACGAGGGAAATTATTAAGATGAAATATTAGAGTAGGATTTTGTTTGTATGTATAGTTAGGGTTAGTTTTAGTTTAGATATGTTTTGTCTGTAACAAGAAGGAAGATTGTTTAAGACGTAATTGTTTGTATTCTAATGAAAACTATGTGTAACGAATATGGTAACAGGAAGAAAGTGCTTGTGACGTGTGATGGGATGTTTTGATAGCAGTATCACTACGTGAGCGCGGGTGAACGGAACGACTACGGCGCAACGTCAGGTGCGATTGTCAAACACAAGACATGAGAGGCAAATAAATCGCAAACAATGCCGACGATATATTGTGACATACCAGGCTGTCACACAATGTTTTGATGGGAATTGGGGACAAGAATTTATTAAATTCTTCGTAAAAGGTGTAAATGTTGAGGTCATAGGCATGCAGTCAGGGCGTTCCTTAGCAACCAGGGAAGCGGAAGTAAATAAACATAGCGCGGCAAGCAACGGACAGAAGATTGTGATACAAGGGCATGTAGGATTGGTGATAAACTGGTAATGGGGTATGACGTAGAAGGAAACTCGAGATTGTTTGGTAAAACAAGAGACAAGAAGGTATAAAAGTTATCGGGGGTTGCACTTTCTGTAATATGAGAGTGGAGCTTTAGATCGCGTACCGTGCACATCGTAGAGGTCATTGTAAATGATAGATGCGGGACTTGGTGGATTTTTGTGGGAAATAATTGAGCAATGAGAACTTATATTTTGTGTGCGTAATTCTATTTGGAACTTAGAATAATTCGGGCACCGGGAGTCGTAAGTAAAACAATAAGTTGAGGATGACATTGACCCGGCAGCGGACCGAGAACAAGATACAAGAGAGAAGATTGGCCGGGGCAGTGGATTCTTCCTGGCCTCATCGTCCAAGAGCGCATGGATATATAAATAGTAAGAATAATAGCGCTATTTACAAGTTTTACTACCGGTCATGACCAAGGTGACATTTTATGTTACAAAGAATTAATCGATGAATAAACGGTAAATCCGGAGTTTAGGGTGGCACGGTTCCTTTGATTCACTGATTCGGTTCATTAGAAGAGAATCGACTCCATGAACTGAATCCTTGTTTATACGTAGTAGTCGCGTGTAGTTAAGTTCATGATGTTACAGCAATAAATATAGTTATTTAAAATAAAGGTAGATCGGGAGAATAGCCCACTGCTCCAAAGCCCCCTGTACGTATAAATCTCCGCAGCAACGTACTCTCATTAAGTGAACTGATTATTCGTATTTTTCACGCTACAAATTTCATTTTATAACCTACACAATTCTTTAACCAACGCATTTTTTTCACCAAGTGGTCCGCGACGTGCTACCGCACGTCGCTACCCGACGGATCCAACGTGCTACGTTCGCGAGGGCCTTCCGGCCCTCGCTCTCGAGACCTTGTTCGCGCCTCCGCTGTCTCTCCGGCGCTCACGCTGTATTATATACATCCCTCACTTTTAAGAGAATTTATTTTAAAGGGAACACTCACTTTTAAGAAAATTCATACCTTTTTTTGTTCTTTATTTATTAAGGTCGCATAAACTTCTAGGTCATGAGCGACCACATGGTTTGTACAAAAGATTAACAACATTTGAAAAATCACAAGTATTACAAAATGGTACAGTGCATATGAACAATACTTATTACATCAATATATAATCACAATATACTGGTACAATAAATAGATACTTAATACTCGGCTTAATAAGTAAGGAAGAGACACTCGCTATAGCCTTCATATACCAGAAATATTTGATGGATATTTTAATTAAGATACAGCTTATTCCAGATACTGTCGCACTGCCAGCTATCTGTTATGTCAAATATTCAGAAACTATTATTTACATTTTTTAATTAGAAGAAGGAATTAAGTTTACATAATACAATAAATAAATTTACATAACAGCTAAGATAGCACAAACTCAATTTACAAAAGGTCGTACATGTTTATTTCTTTTAAAAACTTCATTACTTTTATAATTTCAGTATTGTCATTCAGTAAACTTCTAATGTCATTAGGCAGAGCATACTTTCTCCATTCATACCTTCCATCTCAGTAGACACACAAAACTATTTGAAGAAGACTTGAAATGCGAAAATACACACAATTCCACGCCAACAAATTATCGGGTGGCTTCTCATTTAACATTGAACATAAATAATCCAGTTGTTATAGTGAACCGCGCAACTATAAACATAGGAATCGCGAGAAATAATGAATCATAAAAGGAACCAAAGGAACTGTGCCACCCTAAACCCGGGATCAACCAAATCAACTTACAACGTTCTCATTTTGAAAAAGAAAAGCTGATTATCATTTATTTAGCATCTTGTGCAATCCATAGTTTAATAATTTCTTTCCAGAAACAAATTTCAGATTCCTCGCTTCTACCGTATGGAGAGCGGATCGAATGATCGTTTGCTAGGAAGAAAGTAAGTACCGGCGATTATTTTCGTAAGAACCCAACCGGCAGAGCTAGTAGGATAATCGTTTCCCTTTAGATGTGTTTGCGGGAAATTTAAAATCGCAACCCTTTCCTGGCGCCCAAAAATGATATAAATTCGGAAACCGGTTGCATAAATAATTCAATAGAAACAGATCGTTTCAATATTGACGTCTTGGTCGGGGGAAGCTGTGACGGTCCAATGAGACGCGTCCAAAATAAATTCAAAACATTGGATCAGGACTAAATAGAAACACAATTTCGTGTGTTAATAAGAACGAAAATATATGAAGGTGCATGAGTGGAAGATATTTTCTTTAATTGATTGATATTCTAAGGAACTGTGCCCAAAATATACTGTGAGAATATAAATAAATAAAAGCATGACATATTTATACATAACGACACGTCGCTACCATGCAATGTTTCATAAATAAAAGAATTTCCGTGATAATAAATTAATTTTCCATATTAGAAATGAGACAGTCGAATGTTCTCACAAACATGAACGATTACTGATAAATGTTAAAATAAGAAAACAAGTGATTGGAAAAGGAGTTACGAACATTATAAATATTTTGCAATACATTTAGGAATTTATGGTAATGTTCAAAGGCTATTAAAGATAATGTAATAAAAAAAGATTTAAGGAAACTGTAGCATTGTTAGAGAAGAGTTGTCTTTAGTTTTAAACTACGTGGTATTGTAAAATCAAAAAATTCGAAAAGATGTGACAGAGGTGCCGTGGTGTTAAATCTAGAACTTGGCGGACTCGTAATTTAGGAAAATTAACAACTGAGAAGTTCGAAGTCTACGGTCGCCAGCCGTTTAAAATAGCACAAATTAACTTTTAAATAAAACCTTGCCTTAAAACAAATATAAGTCGAGGTGACCTTGCAATTACCTAATGAAATGTTTTCGGGGCCAACTCAGAGAACCAATAAGCCATCGGAATCATAAAGACTGTCGTCGCAATCGAAACCTTTCGAAAGGACGCTCCAGATTCGGAAAGAAACAGGAACATAGATTCTAAAGGATCTCGGAAAATGGAGATATAACAATCCAAATAACTTACAATTGTTACATTTATTGTGAACTATGAGAACATACAAAACAAATTTCTTGAACAGAATTAAAGATTGCTGCAAGAAAAACAATACAGAATTACGAGAAGGATTACAAGGTTGACAGACGGAGAAATGCCGTCTCAATACAAAAATGCTGTGAAATACACAGGAACACTATGAAAAGGCGCTTCCAACAATACGCCTGAACTTTATACAGAAATTACTGTATTCAAGGTATCCTCAGCAATGTCCACTTTAGGACGAGGAAGTCGAATACACAATGGACAAAATGATAAAGAAGCCGACTGCGGCTATCTTTCAATACAAAAAAAGTGATAAGCAGAAACTATTGCAAAACGAGCCATTCAAAAGTTAAAACCAAATTTCGTATGAGTGCACTTTAATACAAATTTGTATGGAAGTGGATCTTTACCAAGCTTACACCTTGTTACCAAAAATTGTCGAACAAGCAGGAATACTCTGGAACGAAGCAGAGCGGCCTGACTGCCGCCCGCCCTTGCTTTCGTTCAACGAGCTGCGGCGGCACGCCTGCCGAAATACATGCGGCCTTCAAACGCCCGCACGAGATCGAGCCAGAGCGTGCTAGCGACGCGCAGTTGCCCAGCCGACGTGTCTGCCGGCTACGGGACCAGAGGGGCGCAGCTAACAATGGGTCACGGCCGATGCCGTACGGACCCAGTTGACGCCTACTAACGAAGCTCCGAAATGCCGAATGCGACCAATGTCTTCTTACTCACGACAGGAGCAGGAAACTAACATTAACAAAGACAAATTAGCAATGCACAGCCCTAATATGGCACACCACACAAATTTCGGGGGCCAACAAATGCCCAGACGCTGCCAAACACTGCAACGTGAGCTACAAAAACGAACAGAGTAAACCTGCTCAAGAACAAAGGCGAGTTCACACAACAATTAAGAAACACCAAAAAACACCATAATTGAGATCCAATTCCATTCCATAATAAAACCAACATTGCCCAAATCAGGCTAAAAGCACTCATACACATATAAAAATACATTATTACGACTCAGAAGGAGTCGGGCCTTGTGTGACATGAATAATGGCTCGTAACGTGACTATGAAAAAGCGTGCGCCAAGCACGCCAGACAAAATACTAAGACAGAAAGGCTTGAAAAGGCGAGGTGCGCTGTCACGCACCGGCTTATATAGGCCTCCCAGAAAGGGAGGGAGGTCGCCGAAGCGTCAGCGAGGCGTAGCGGGGAAATATCGATTCCCTTACAGAGCAGTACAAACTCCTTGCCTACAAAAGTTACGTTTGCTCCTTACAGAGTAGGCAACTTGCGAGCCATAGCCGCGAAGCTGGACAGAAGGGGCGATCCGATAGTGAAGCCCCCTGGCAGTGATGACAGAACTAAAGGCTGGTGGATATGAAATAATTTTTATTTTGCCATAAAAACCTTAATTTTGCAGCTACAAAGGCAAACAAAGTATCTGTACAACCCTGAATTTACTCTAAATTTCAGATTTTGTTGGTAAAACTCGCTACAACCAGTCATTCTCTTATAATAACCAAAAACCCGTTTTGAAATCAATAAAAAATATTGCATCAAGTACCAATTTTTTCTCAGTCAAAGCAACCGAAAAATTAGATGTTTATAACAATTTCTCAGGTTTTTGAAACCTCATGGCCATGAGATCACAGTTTGAATTTTCCAATTTACCATTTTTGAGAAAATTATGACAAAAAATTACTCATATGTTACCATGCTTAACTTAATTACAGAATAAATTCTTACGAACTATGAGTATAAAATCTTCTCAGATGGACTTCTCAGATGAATTTTGGCTTCAAGATGTTGATGTAGCACAAGAATTCAGTCTCTATGATCACTTAAATTATTCAAATTTAACACGTGGTGAACGCATCGTATGGATCGAACGGACGATTATTTATGAGATCTCTAGTTGCCTTAGTGGACGCATCGGGTGTTGGTTTAGAAGTTTCGAAATGTTATGAAGTTAATTTTGATGATGTCATGATTTATTTTTCCTTGAAATGTTGTGGTATGGACAGCAGTGGCAGCCAATGCAGCAAAAAATGTGCAGCAGTGGCAGCCGTGCAGCAAAAAATGGGAAGTTTAAAAACATTACATTTTTTTCTATCATCAAAATTTATAGCAAGGCCAAGATTGTAAGTTTTTAAGACTTTGGAGAGAAGACATGCCCATTCATCTATTTTAAATTATTCAAATTGGTAAAGTTCACTCGTGTGAATGTTGCCAATAATTAATTGTATGAATGTTGGAAGAAAATATGTATTGTAAATATTAGATTGTAGATCATTTAAAAGTGTATTTTATCTTTGTTCTTTTTTGTTATGTATGCACATGTTTTGATATCACAAGCGAGGTAGGATTCGCCGAATATTTTGTCAAAGAATACGGAATAAACCAAGCAGGTATTTTTATATGGTTTTATGACAGAAATTTCATGGAATTATTAGATAGTAACAACCTGAATGATAGGGAATAATTAAAATATATACATCTTCCTGAAGTAATTGTAATATGATTCTCGATTTCCTGTATAGGATCGATGTTGCGAATTCACGATATATAAATTCGTTGGAATGGTGTATTCCAAACCGTATTGGACCAGCGCCCTCTAGAATACATTACAGAAGGGTTCAAATAGATTTAAGTCAATCAATAGTTTTTCAGTTTGCATATATGACTTAGGAATTTCAGATCATTTTCTAATAGGAGTAAAGTATGATTTTCACAATGAGAGTATAAATGTTACCTAAAACAAACGAAACATTTATAAATTATAACATAGTTAAAAAATATCTTGTTGAAACGAATTGGAACAATATTTTACAATGTCAAAATGTAAATAGGTGTTTGGATGAACTGTTCTTATTGATTAATAGTGCCACGCAAAAAGTACTCAAAACAAAATACCAAATAAAATTACGAAGGCTAAAGTAAAAAGTCTGTGGATAACTGATTGCATATTAAATAAAATTAAATTAAGAACAAAACTAGATAAAATTAAAGTTAGAAGACCATACGACGAAGCATTTCAAAAATATTATTTTAATTTCTCGGAGAAGCTTAAAAACCAAATTGAGTATACAAAACATAATTATTATAGGAACTTGGTAATGAAACATAATGACGACACAAAACATCAATGGAAAATAATTAACAAACTGGTAGGAGATAACAAGACTAGTGAAATCCATCATCTCTTCTTAGAAGATGGTAGCGTCATTGACGATACGGAGGAAATCTGCTGTAAGATAAACGAATACTTTCTCGGTATCCACAAGTAGTTGATTACTAACAACACGTGTAATGTAATTCTACCCCGGAACCGAGATATAACATCTTATCAATCCTTCTTTCTCGACACGACCAACGAACATAAAGTAATTCAAATTATCAACAGTTTAAAAAACAAAGCGTCAAGCGGATATGATAAAAGAACTACGAAACTAGTGAAATAATGTGTTGCGGCGATATACGAGAAGTCATATCGCGCGCCAATTCGGCAGCGCGGGACGCCGGCTACGGAAGGCAGCAGGGCCACGAACCGGCGCGAAGACCGCCCAATGAGAAGTGAGCGGCCGGCGAGCGGATCTACAGGCCCGAGGCGAATCTCCGACGCTGAGCGCTTCTTAACGGGCCGCACCGGCCGGAGGGGCACTCAGTAGTGAAGTGCGATCCTGAAGTGAAGTAGTGACTGTGAATCTGGTGCTAACTCTGCAACGTTATTTGGTTTTCTCTCTCCGGTTATTTTTGGACGACAGTGCACGACTTTTGGACATCTACTGGATTTCGGGACCCCACAGCTTTGTACTACGGACTACGCTTTTGGATACTTGTAAACTGGATCACGCCTGTAAAAGTTGAACCAATAAATTGTTATTGTTGACTTGTGTCTTTTCACGTACATAACATAATGCACATCGATTCTTGCTCCGTTATTAACACATAATAAATCTAAGTTTCTGCTGTGTACCACAGCAAGTGCCCCGAGGATCGGTGTGGTGGGCACACTGTACCAGGCAGTGTAGTTGCGGTCCACTGTGGCCGCTGCAGGGTTGCGTCGTGGGGCGCGACCAGGGTAGGAATGTGTAGTTCCGAGTGACACCGCCAGGAGCAGGGCAAGCGGCGGCGCTGCTCCGTGACCACCGGGCCGTGTCGGCTAAGCGGTCACAAGAACATTTCCCCTCGATGCCCCGCCACGGAGGCGGGAGGTAAGAGACTCGCCCCGATGCCTCGGGACGTATTTATAGGGCTTCGACCGGGGCAGTAGGAAGTAGGACATTTCTGGAGCAGCAAGCGAGTGCCTAGCAATTGGAGTAAGTTCGGTGTTTGAAGTGCGTGTGTTACGGTGATTGTATTCTTCTGGCGAACTGGAACTTGGCTCGTATTTCGGACTTGATTTGGATTGTGGCATTACTGAAATAAATTTATGGTGAAAGAACTGTTGTTTTACTTTGTACATAAGTTTCTGTAGCGGAATTTTTCCTAATCAATTCAAAAAGAGCATAGTAATTCCAATTCTCAAGAAATCTAGTAAAATAAATCTGGATAACCTTAGACCAATAAGCATATTACCAGTGTTTTCAAAAATCATAGAAAAATGTACGAAAAAGAGACTTTTACATTACTTAAACAAAATTAATTTCTTCAGCAAACATCAGTTTGGATTTACAAAAGGTAAATCCGCAGAAGATGCACTCAACACTTTTCTAGAATATATATATATATATATATATATATATATATATATATATATATATATATATATATATATATAATCACATTAATAATGGGAGAAAGTGTACAGACGTGTATATAGATTTTAGAAAAGCATTTGACATGTTAGATCACAAAATTCTTCTCTCAAAAATGGAGAATATAGGAGAGGTATAGCTTTAGAATGGTTTAATCAGTTCCTCTCTGAACGGGAACAAATCGTCAAAATAAGTAACTGTTACAGTAATTAAGGCATAGTCGAAAAAGGCATGCCGCAAGGATCTGTGTTATCAGCGATCCTTTTTCTCATATTCATTTATGACCTCTTAAAAATTCAGTTTCCAGAAAAAATAAGTTTTCGCTGACGACATTGCTGTTACGTTTCCTCGCAATGACGAACAACAACTTTGGAATGATATTGAAGACAGTCTTATGATTCTATAATGTTAAGTTCCATAATCTTAATTGTATTCAAAAGCTGACATGCAAATGTGAAACAATTGAGAAAGTCAACTCAAATACTTAGGAATAATAATAGATAATAAAATGACTTGGAAAATTCATATAATAAATATACAAATATATTTAAGGGATAACTAGTGAGAACCCGTCAAAATTTGACGGTGAGATCTGAGATATATGTAAAATACTGTACCCAGACTAATGTTCACAATATATTGCGTTGTTTACATCTTGAGGGTATAATGAAGATATTCTGCGATGAGTTCCCAAAATTTTGAACACGTATGGCCCATGACCAGGTGGCAATGCAATATCGGCACAAAATATATAGCACTATTATACTGAATGATTTTATTTCTAAAGTTTGATGTGTCATCTCCTATAAACAACTGTTTGATTTCTTCTGGCATATTGCTCGAAGGTATACTTATTTTCACATTTAAGCAACACACAGTAAATCGTTTGCAGAATTTCTCTCACATGGAAAGTACAAAGCAGAACAAAACTGACATTTCGTAGACAATGACCCAATAGAAAACGAAATGACCTCACTATCACGACACCTACGCTGACTTTCTCTTTCTCTGCGCCCAGTTAATGTACGTTTGCGTCTTTTGGGGAGCGTGGATAACAATTCGGAATTCGACATAACCTGTAAACAACTTCACTACTTCAGTACAACCGAGCAAAACCCACTGTGCGAATGTTCTCTACAAAATACATCACAGAAGCAAATACATGCAAACTGTCAACACCACAATGCAATTATTACACTGAAACAAAACCTTGACGAATTGTAAAGAAATCTCAACAATCAAAACAAAACATAAAGCAGCATGGACTCGCATCTATGGACTCATGTATATCGATTTTGAAACTGCCACCCTTTGAAAGAAAACACTTGACTATTGATAAGCGTACTATTAAAGAATGATTTAATGAATTAATTTACACCGTAAATGTTGGTGAATCAACACAAACGATATCTGATAACACATCTAGGGATCATATTCTTTACTTAAAAGAAAAAAATACAACAATCGGTTCAGTAGAAGCTCTAAACGAAGCCATGGCAGAATACCTTATTTTTTTTTTAAATATATAGATATAAGAAAATTCTATTATCTACGAAATGTTTGCGTTATACATATACTTAGAATTCAAAATTACGCACTAATCAATTTAAAACTGCATTATGGAATCCAAATATGGGGAAGCACATTCAAGACGTATTTTAAGAAACTAAGAATAATTCAAAACAAATTTATCCGTATTATCTATAAAAAATAAGACTGCTTCCTCACTTCCTCTCTATAAAAAACTAAATATTTTACCATTACAACATCTTTTTGATGTACTGTAAAGTACTACAAATATTTTATGTCAAAAGCGAAAATAATTTAACTGAGAGAATATTTCACAATTACAGTACATGTAGTAAAGCCCCTAATCAAATTAAAAAAACCAAAATTCATAAATCTCTAATATCAAGAACCTTGGTGTTCATTAGGCTTCAAATATATAATCAATTACCTTTAACACTGAAAAATAGAAAGTCCTTAAATATTTTCAAACATAAGACAAAGATTTGGATTTTAAAACATGATGATAATGATGTAAAGAAGTTAACTGAAATATTGCAATAAAAAGTTTTGCTGTATAAATTAAATATAAATTTATTTATGGAAATATATATTTTGTCTAAGTAAATATACATATTACATCTCTGTATATTTTCACTTATTGTATGATTTTCATCAATTTTCACTAAAACGTATGTTGTAATTGTTAAAAAAATAAGAATATTGTAAAAAACATGCCACACATAAAAAAATACTATGTAGAAGTAGACATAATAAATTATAAATTCAGTATTGCCAACCATCACAACTGGTTATCGATGGTTAGTAATTCCAAGAAACTACAATGTACATTATCTCTGTAAAACAAGTTAGGAATAAATATTATTATATTCAATAAATATTATTATATAATTATTATATAAATATTATTATTATTAATAGAAAAGTAATTTAATTTGTATTTATAAGGAAGGAAGTAAAATGGGTTGTGTGTATATTTAGAAACCATTACAATATAAAGTTTTTCTCTGAAAATGAGCTCAAAATTCCGTGAATGTTGTTGGACTTGTTGAAACTTGGCCTGAGGAAAAGGAGAAGTTGAAAATGTTTAGATTGGTTGTCTTGGTTAAGTTTTAAATGGAGTATGCAATTTGCTAATAGAGAATATAAGAGAGAAAGTGGGGGAGTGAAGAAAGCTATTACGGAAGATTTAAGGAGGTGAGGGGTAGTATGGAGAAATGAATTAGATTAAGGTCCGGTTGTATGATGTAGAGATATCTTCATGAATAAGTTATCTATGGAATTGCTTTATCCATGAATAAATACTTCGTCGAGTTGTACGAATTAATTTTATTCCATGGATAACTATCTCGTGTTTATCCCAAGAGGCGTCTGTGAAAGAGAAAGTTGGTACTGCATTCGATAGTGTTTTGTCGAAATATATATTCCTTGCTACTCATGTTTTGTTCCGTCCTGCCTTATTACCGTCCATTTCGAATCGCCGTGTTTCCCTGTGAACGTGTGTGTATTGCGTGTGTGCGTCCTCGTGGAATTGTGCCATATTGTGTTGAAAGTTCCGACATCGATTTTCGACACTTTGAAGGTAAGTTCAAATAGGATATTATGAAAGATATTATAAGTCTTGAATTAATAATTTCAGAAAGTTTACCAGAACCAAATTGTAGCTTACGTTCACTATTTCTTTCCAGCATTCTCCACAAGTAATTCGAAGCGTGGTTCTGTTAACTCTCCAAAATATTTATACGGTGAGTTTCGGCAGAATTGTATTATAATTCCCAGTTTATAATATCGGAGGCATACTATATGTATCTGCAATTATCAGAAAATCTTAAAACCAACCACATTTTCTTATATTCTTAGCAAAGAACTAATGAACAAAAATACTTTATGGCTAGCCAGCCAATCACATTCTTAATAAAATGCACAGAATCAAACGTTTGCTATTTCTTTTGCAGTTTCATTACTAAGCATACTGGTCTGACCTGGTGCATTGTAGTGCTTTACTATTTTGAAGGTGAGTTCATGCACGGTGAATAATATATTAAAACGCATGTTTTAAGCAATTTGAGGCAAGCTTTAAAGATCAACAAAGAAAGTTTTTAAATTGAGAGTATTTTCCAATAATAGCAAATAACTTGTCTATTACATTTTGAAAGATGTGCTCGTTTCAAACTTGAAAATATGTTGCTGTCCCCTGAATCCAAGTTTTGCTTAATTTCGCCATTTTTTTCCACACTCCACAATGGGAATGAATTATTAGTTTTTCTTTACTTTTTGTGTTTTTTCTTGTAACTTTTAATACATTCCATATGAGAATTCATCCTGGGAAGCAATTTCTTTCCAAGAACAAATCATTAAAAATTGTTAAGGGGCTTACCCTCCAAGAGTCATTAGACGGTGATGTTTGTATTATGTTACATGTTTTGTATGTTATTGATCTATACATTCATTTGTAAGGAAATTTATGATTGAACTGGAAGGAGGCAATGTCAAGAGCCATATTATTCCTGTGCTAGCTAATCAAATGATACTTTGCATGTTATGGAAGTATGTAAATAGTATTGCAATTCAGAGAGTGAAGACAAATATTCCATATTAGTTTTTGTTTTACCTTTAAATATGGCTAATAATTTCTGCAGGTGTTTTTTTGTTATAATCGCACATTTGTGAATTGTTTTAAATATGACTTCTTGCAGATCAATATGAGTGCACCCCAGAGAGTAAGAACAAGCAACTACACTGTGGAGGACACTCTACGATTAATCAACTTGGCCAGAGAGTACAAGTCAATATTTGAGAACAAAGAAACAGATGGAGTAACTTCAAATGATAAGGTAAGGGTACATTTTTGTGAATAAAAGGAAGTTTGGAAACCTGTTGCAGTGGGTTGCTAATATGCATGTTTGCTTTTTTTTTAGAAGAAAACGTGGGAGAAAATAGAGTCGGTTTACAATGCACAGACGACAATACACAGAACTGCCGACTTATTGCGTCAAAAGTATAATTCTTTGAAAAGGGACGCAAGAAAGTATTCGGCCCGAAAAAGGCAACAACGACTGCAGACTGGAGGTGGTGGAGTAAGTATGAAGGAAAATCTAATCCTAGAGAAAGTTTTGGAGATAATGGGTGCATCTGCAGAAGGTGCTACGAGTCAATTCGACAGCGATGCCCCGTCTTTCCAAATGGAAAATGTCGATGAAGGAGGGGTGTCCATCGTTATGATGGAACCATTGGAATCAATTTCCATTGAAGCTGCCCCAATGGATGAAGATAATGCAAGCCAGGTGTCGTGGGAGCGACACACTCCTGCCATGCTTAGAAATCCGCTCCACCCTGTGTTGACTGCTCAGATTCAGTCCACTGAAAGTGGAGAAATTTTAGACATGGAAGGTCGCAGTTCTGAGGTTTCTGGTCCTCAAAACAGGACGCCAAAGAGGAGGAGGAATAATCCTCAACTATCTGCAACTGGGAGGAGTTTGGAGCCTTGGGTGAAAAGCAAGACCCTGCTCACTCAAGAGTCTCTAGAGAATCAAAAAAAAAAAACACGACATGGAAATAAATTATATGCGCGAATTGTACCTGTTACAAAAAAAGGTGGAAGAAGAAAAGTTAAGGACAATGGAAGAGGAAAGACGGAGAAGGGAAGAAAGGGAAGAATCTCTCTACCAGCTGCAAAGAGAAAGTTTGTTGCTGGACATTCAAATTAAAAAAGAGACTTTAAAAAAATTACAAAATTAATTTATTGTATTTTATAAGAAATTATTAAAGTAAGCAATAAACTGTTCCCTTGTAGTGTTATTCTCTACATTCTCCATTCTACCATTTTCCCGTTCATTTTGTAACCCATTTTCTATTAAAATGTTGATTTCGTCCGAGACTGAAGGTTCCAGATCGTTGTATTTGATAGCAATGTTGTGTAGGACTGCACATGCCACTATGACAGCCTCAGTCCTGTCTTGCATCAACCGCAACCCATTGGCAAGGATTGGAAATCTTCTCTTCCAGACCCCATAACTTCTTTCCACAGTGTTTCTTGTTCGAATCTGTGCCTCATTGTACAGATTCTCTGCAGGGGTGTTTGTTCGTAAAATTGGTGTCAAGAGGTATTTGGTCAGGGCATAACCAGAATCCCCTAATAACACACAATCTCCCATTCTACCCATTTCATATTTTGCTTTCAACCACGAGTTATTGAAAATGGTCTGGTCATGGGTTGACCCTGGCCATCTTGACACAATGTCCAAAATGGAGAGGTCTGGTCCACAAACAGTTTGAACACTGATGGAAAATTTTCCATCTCTTCCTCTATACAGTTCGGCAGTCTCTCCTCCAGGTGACTTGATTGGTATATGTGTACAATCAATCGTGCCAATTACTCTGGGAAATGCTGCAATTTTGAAAAATTCTTCTTTTATTTGATTTTGCCTCTCTCCTTGTGGCAAATTAATAAATAAGGGAGCTAGTTTGGCTATGGCTTCACTAACTCTCTTTATAATCCTGCTGGCAGTAGATTTGTGTATGCCACAGAAATCCCCCATACATATTAAAAACGCACCACAAGCATAAAATCTCAACGTTAGTAGTAGTTGAGTAATAGGAGGAATTGAATGGTTCCTGTAACAAAAATATTAAAGTTATAATATTCCATAAAATGAAAGTAGTATTGCAGACATTACACTAGTTAGCAATATAGAAGTTTAAGAAAGTTTGGCGTTACATTTTTTTTCACCTTAATGTTTTTTGGTATTTTCATCACCTACAGGGACTAAGTGGAAAAATGCATTTTCATTACTAAGCCCAAAATGTATATTTTCATGTTTTCAGTACTATGAAACAAAATTACTATTGCAAAAGCTCTATAGTATTCCAGAAACAATGGAAAAAAAATTAAACAATTCACTCTATTTTTTAGAAATAGAAATGATACTTTGAAGTGCTGGTATTGTGTAAAAATAGCAATACATTGCTAATACTTCAAAAAAAGGATTTGAATCAATTTGATGTTTTATTTTGTATCCCATTTAAAATGCATATTAAGACCAGACATTACCATGAACATGATATGGATATGTAAGTTTTACAATATTAAAAACAAATGTAAATTTTCTTAAAGGAAATGAATATGAAATAAGAAAGGGAATTATTTACCACAAATACTATGTCACACAAATTGGTTGTCCTTCACACCAAGAAATACTCTATAAAGCAATTCATTTAAAAAATGTAAATTCAAGATGTACCCAATTTTCCTGGAAATATTCCAACCAAATATTTCTATGCCATGAAATTGCAATAGTTTCGAAATTTAAAGATATTAACCACCGAAACAAAAATAATTAGGAGTTGGTTTTGATAAATTAATATAACACAAGTATCACACAAATTCGTCAGTGTGCAACAGTGTCATTAAAATCACATCGTTTTTAATCGACTTGTTTTGAAAAATGAGCTATTGAATGTTGGGTTGAAAAATTAATATTTGAAATTATTGTTCTTCAACTTGTGACATGAAAAATATATTTCACTTTAAACAATATTGTTACACTGTTTTAACGACACATTGAACCAAAAATACAAGAATGAAAAGCAGAGGTACATAATGTCAACTATTATAGAGTACAGTCATTCAAACTTTGCTAAAAAGAAATTATTAAAAATGTGGCACTTTCATTTTTTCTACTGTTTACACATGTGATGGTTGGTATTAAAAGTATTGAACAATACTTCATAACGAAGTAAAAAAAATCTTATATGAAAAATATACTGATAAAACAGTATAACACAGTAAACAGACAAATAAATAATTTTGTTTATCAATTATCATTTCATGGAAAAAATTAATTCTTTTATTATACTGCAGCAAGTCCAAGTGGAATTGGAGCACAAAATTCACCCACTCTCAGAAAATGATTCTATCTATTCTAGGGCACTAGGCAGCTAATAAAAAAATATCACTCATTATATATATTTATTATAAATATCACTTATTATTTATATATACAATCTACAAATATAAAATGTATATTTACCTCTCTGTATGATGATTCAAATCATCCTTCACAAGATCCAAAACCCTTAGCGCTGTGGATTTGGATAGACGAAATCTCGTTAAAAACTCGTCATCATCGTATTCATTCAATAAATCGGGCCTGGAACGAAACCTTCTTCGTTTTCGCGAAGACAAATACACCCGGAACAAGAATTCATCATCGCTATCCGAAAACTCCATTGCTACAGAATGCAATACAGCTAATACAAATAGTAGCACAGTACACGCGTTCTCACTGCTGCTTCCACTTTTGAGGTTATTTCACGTTATTCACTGAATATCTCCGCAAAATCAGTTGAATAGTTTATCATCAGTTTATTCCGTGAATAAGCACTATTCGAACTTCGTACAACCGGTTTTTCCTTTATCCATGGAATAAAATTTATCTCGGCTTTATTCCGAGTTCGTACAACCGGCCCTAAATGGTGATTTATGATTGGATTAAATTGTGATTTGTATTTTATATATGAGAAAAGAATAGAATGAAATTATGGAATGGATGAGGAAACTAGGAAAAGAAAGAAATAAGATAATAATTTTATAAGTTTCTTATAGCAATGGAAATATACTTTTCATTACTACTTTATGTAATTAACATACTACATCATGCAATTCATTCATTATACAACTCCGGTGTCCGAAGTTGCGAATGGTGTTTTTCTTGAGAGGGCGCGAAGGAGGAGAAAATTCACCCCTCCAGAAGTTTCCCCAGGCGGAGTCACATAAATACCGCGACGCGCTTCGGGAGAACTCTCTTTCGATTTCGACAGCGACGGCGACTCAACCTAACTCTTCGGCGATAGTCACTAGTTAGAGCAGGAGTATATTTTAACTTACTTAGTTAAAACTGATTTGAGAAACGCGTTAAGAAGTGTGATAGAATTCAGAAGTGAAGTGCATGTTCAGTGTTAGCACTAACATTACGCGAGAAAGCAAGCGATGTGATTGCTTGAATCTGAAATAGTTTCATACTTGAAATAAATTTGCGCAGAAGGACTTAAAACGAAATCCAGCATTTAACTGTGTACGCCACGACCACGCACGCTCAAAGTGTGGTATGTCGGCCGAGTGCTAGAAGTATCCAATTCAATAACGTTAGTTATTCAAAGCTGGAAGCGCGAACAACGGGTACGCGGCACGCAGAAGAAGAAGGATGACTCCAGTGAAGACCCAAGCGTAGGCGAGAAGGACTTGGACCAAATACGTGGATGATACGAGCCCGGAGATCGAGAGAAGGGTCTGGAATTTGGACGAGTGGCGGAATCCGGAGAATCGGGAGAAGGAAGTGGAACAATCGTGAAACATCGAACCAGTCAAGTGGCGCGGCGAGGACTGCGAGCGACCGAAAATCCCAAGGTTAACTGATGGTGAGCGGGAAGGAGATGTCGAGGTAAAGAACTGGCAACTTCTATGCAGCAATCTATTGGGAAATCGTGTAGCTTTAAAATACCAGGCGAAGCGTCCTAAAAATAGGTGAAAGTTTCAAATAAGAAACTGGGAGAAATATTCCGAACGTATGAGTGACAGTTTAGATTTCATTCGCTGTACGCACTAGTAAATTCGTTCGAATGCCATACCTTGTACAATTTTCCTAGAGTGAATTATGATTTTTCATGTAGTGTAAAAGTGATCTTATTTGAAATTCATGCTTTCATTGTATTATGTCAGGGGATAATTAGTAGTTATAATTTTGTAAAGGGTCCAATTTAAGTAACGTGCGTGTCACGTTCGTTCTTTTGTTTGAGTTTACAGCATTGTAGTAAATGTGCAGCTTAAGGCTGACACCTGTGAACAGTCTATGGTAGAATAAATGTAGAGAATCATTTAAAGGGCCGTGCACGGAGAACACTTAAGAATAGCAAGAGTTGAATGAGGTACACGAAAGTAATTCAGAAAGAGGTAGAAGCAAAAGAATTGTGAATAGTAGCTATTGAAGTATTCAGGCAGTCGAGGTGAGGCCTATACATTTTGTGGTTGTGTTCTTTTTTGTTTTCTGTTTTCTTTGCAGTGACCATCTACGCAAAGTGCATACTTTATTGTATATTTGTGCCACTGTGTAATTTGTTTACTCACTGAATATATGCTCATTTTACCAGAATTTTACCTAATTCATTGTGTCAAGGTTTCAGACCTTTCTCATACCCGAAAGATCCTGCTTCCTGAGAATTCAAAGCTCGCTTCACGAGCATTCATTGTTTCACGCTTTATCGCCACCGGCTGGAAGGTAGTAGGTGGGTGTGTTACAATATATATATATATATATATATATATATATATATATATATATATATATATATATATATATATATATATATATAGTAACCGCTTGTCGTCGGTCACATTTATAACCAACGGAAAATGGAAGCAATAATACCCGACATTAGGCCCTACACGTAGTTCCTATAGTGGCGAAGAGATGGCGTAAGTCAGAAAAGGATTTCTGAACGCACTCCGACCATAGCCAATCAGGAAATTTTTGTGGAAATACGGACGTGGCGTGAACTTGCGTCAAAAGAGCTCGCTCTCTTTCTGGTTCGAGACGCCAAGGAGAACGGTTGCCTACGAGTACACCACATAGTCAACGAGGGACACGCGAAGATTGCGGAACACAAAAGCTTTAATAAAAGGTAATTGACTGAGCACTTTTCATGGATTTACGTACTGTGAATATCGTGAGATTACATGGAATTAGTAAATGAATATTAAACAAGAATGCAATGAACGAAAGAACGACGGCGGCAATAGATCGAAATGAATCTGTAAAACCACGTTGCTGCATTCTTGTTGCTAGAAAAGGGGACTATTGTAACATAGGACATGTTTCTTCTTTGTTACAGCTTTAATATATTTCATACTTTTCATATATTCTTTATTCTTATTTTTGGGAATTTCACTTTGGAAATCCTATTATGGAATTATGAGAGTTGTGAGAAAGACGGATTATCCAACAACTAGTTTGACTTTTGCTATTACGAAGTCATAACTTGGAGTTTCGGATTCGCATTCTGATGCGACCATCGCCTCTGCGAAAGCTGTGGTGAATTTTCGCCGAACGACGGGGAGACGGTGTTCGGAACACTTCAGTTTCGACGCGACGGGCAACGCACGGACCTTGCAGAAGAACGACGACCTTGAGGCGCGAGTGTCGCGCGACGGGCCAGCTACACAGCGCGGGACCAACTTGCGGAGTTCGCCGGTCGTGAGTCATATAAAAGCAGAAAGAACACTCATTAAATTTCAGTCTGGAAAAAAAACTTCTGAGATAGGAGTATAATTATACTAGCCAAAACGTTGTAATGTGAGCTTCCCTCAATAATAGACGTTGATCGCGCAAGTTTCTGAGAACATTGGTCTTGCTAGCCAGTGGTTTTATTTCTTTTCGACAGTCGTAACAAGAATCAGATTAAAGTAATTCTTTATGTTTATGTTTATGATAGAAGTTGTTTTGTACAGAATTATTTATTTAGTCATATTTTAATGTTTCAAATCATTTGAGAGACGTTATGAAACAAAATTTTGTGTTGAAAGGCTATGTAGAAGCCGAAGGTCAAATGTGACTATTGAGTGTAACGTAATTAGTGATTCAAAAGGTAGTAGTGAATTTCGAGTATTGTGTGTATGTATTTTTCTTTTACAGGATGACTATTTGTACTATGATTTGTGTGTCTCATGTGTGATATTTTTTGTGAAGCGTAAATATGTATTCATTGCTTGTTTTCTTGTAAACAGGGATCTGAGTTATTATTATTATTTTAGTGAAAAACTGCAGTTTAGGTAGGGAATTAGCTACCATAATTTTACGAAAAGTGAAAACATAGTAGGATCTGTGAATTTCATTTGTACAGTGGTTTTCATTCAATAGAATATATGTTATTTGTCATTTAAAACTGAAAAATTGTGTTGGCTTGTTAATTGATCAGTAGTTTAACAAAGACGAACCCACTACCAATAGGGAAGGTTATCCGTAAATTGAGATATTCCCAGGGATGCGTGACGGTGTAATCACACGTCGCGAAACAAGTAGGCAAATGATAGATCTACTTTTGTAATCGGTACGGTGAGGTGAGAAGGTACGGTTACAATATATATATATATATATATATATATATATATATATATATATATATATATATAGTGACGGACGGGGGTTCCAATCCAGTGCATCAGTAAAGACCAGGCCTTCTTCTTTGCGAATGGGTTCTGGGGTAAGGTAAACATTGACACAACAAATTTCCAATATAATGATCATATACAACTTTATTTCTGTTGTTATACAGACACCTTGAAATTATCTTAACTTTTAGGTCCTTATGCTACGAATCACTGCCTTGCCTAATTAAATTCTGGCTAAAGTATTCGAAGGTAATACGAAATGAATCTTGTTGGTCGTCAGGCAGCCTTGTTCTTCGCGTTCGGCTCGTGCCCCAGTCATTCGGCGCCCCTCGGCGTTGATCGGCTGATGCCTCTGTGTGGCCGTGGTGCGACCGCTGCGGCGCTGCCCCATCCACAACGCGTATCCAACCGTTTTCGGCTAGCGTCGTCTTCGCCCAGGCGCCCTCGAAGCTTAGTTTCGAAGCACAGTTACCTCGCCGCTGCTCCAGGAGTATGTAATCACTATTGAACCCGGTTTCAGTTTTGAGTCTGCGTGATGTCTCGCGACCATCCCCACCGCCACGTGGTGTTGCTCGCCTCCGGGTACCACTTATGGCGTCATCTGGTCCTTTCAAAGATTGACTTCCCTCACCATGCCAAAATTACAACATCACTTCTCATTTCGTTTATTTTCACACCACACGGTTCTCTCACCGTCTCTCACACCGCCATCCACAGTCTTGGGTTTCCACGTGCCGATCACATTACACATCCAGTCCTTTCTACAAACTATTCCCGTCGGATTTCCCGCGAATGTATCACCCACACTTTTACTAGTACCTTCACTATTACGTCATTCACTTCCAAGCCTCTTATATCACATACTTAGCATCTTTCTACATTCTCCTATTCGGCCACTTCCCGCGCGATACGTGCGCTTCCTTCCATGTCTTTTTTCTCACTGACTCTGCTCGCGTCTCCCCGTCCGTTGGCTCTCGCACGCCACGGGAACTTTTCTCATACTAGGCGGGAACTGCCAACTGCCGCGCTATTTGAGTTGTCGTGAATACTTTGTATTTCGTCTAGAAACGCGGCGCATTTCAATATATATATATATATATATATATATATATATATATATATATATATATATATATATATATATATATATATATATATATAATGACCTAACGTTCATCTGACCGTCAAATCAAAAAAGGACAGTTCGTCAATTCGAATTAGGCATGTGGAAGAGGTCGCAAATCGGTCTACGTGAGGAACGATTCCGGGAACGGCCAAGAACGAGTCACGGCCGGTGGGACGCGGCAGTCAGTTAGGAAAGAGGAGGGAATGATGGCGGGTGATGTGGACGTGCTGTGTAACGCTGGTAAGGTGAGATCGAGTAGCATAAAGGACTAGAAGTGTGTGGATATATTATTACATGCATAGACGAACGCCCGGGATATCGGACAATAACACAACATTGGGCGTTATTGTGTTCATAACGCCAATGGACGGAAATTATGAAGTATAGTGAAAGTACGTGGAGTGGTGATGTATGCGGACCATAAATTAGTACCGTGTGGAGAAAATAACGACCCCGAACCAGTGAATCGCCATGAAAAGAGAGAATTCGTGTACATTTTACGTAAGTGAATGATCAAGGAGCAGAACACTGGAAAACGCACGGCGGCAGCGAGTGGAAAAAGGCGGCCACGACGGCGACGAGCGACCACCCCGGACCGGCGGCTTCAAGGACATTTGAAGTGACGGCGCTGTTCCCACGGCGGGAGTGAAAGAATAACAGATAAGTAAGGAAGTTCGTAATGCATGTGAGAGGTGAACTGAATTATTGTAGCCATACACGCGTTAACTTTCGTAGAATGGGAAGAGGGGATAATGATAACTGATAATAGATGTTCAATGAGGGGCGAGTGTATTGTCATTGCTTAGTGGTGGGGCAAACGTAGTACTGAAAATGAAACAGAAGGAGACACAATATTGATGTATTATTAATGTATAAGAATATGGGAGCTCCCGAATAACAAAGTGTATATTCCCAGCAGCATTAATCAATAGTATTGTTAGTTATATTATTATTATTATTCGATCATGTGATGAAGGTCTTTCTATTTATTAAACATTCTTTTTCTTTGTGAGTTAATAATTGTAACGAGTAAATTGATGCCTAATGAATCCAATAAGAGAAGTGACAAAAACTAAACCCACATTATCCTAGTAAAGGCGCTCCCCCCTAGAACGACCCCTTGTCCTTGATAATTCTAGACTACAGCATATTATGCATTCAAAATTTTAATGTGTGGTAAGTACTTGCCCATGCATTTTTGAATCCCTAATTTGGTAACAGAGGTAAGTGCGATCACAATATATATACATACATACATACATGTACGGGTAAAGGTAAGGGTAAAGGGAGAAAAGGACAGGAGCCTAAACGTTAAAAGAGCGCGGTATATCGCACCTCGTCCAGTACTCTACGCAGACCGCGTATGGTTGACTCGGTTGCAGCGGAGTTGCGGGAGGGCGCGTCGCAGCTCTTTCAGAAAGTTTACGCACAGCTCGTCCAGATAATCGTCAGAGGGAGGGGGCGGCAAAGGGGGACCACTCTATCCTGAAGGTTGAATGTAGGGCCGACAACGCGAAAGTACGCCCTTTCGACCGAAACAATACATCAATGAAAGGGCGCAAGGGGAGTCGGGTGGTCTGGATTCGAATCCCAAGACAACGTACTGCTAGCAAACAAGGGGGAAGGCACCTTTAGGCTTTCTCCTGGCACCCACTCCACTCCAAAATGGGGAACTTTTCAGACTGTCATCGCGAAACTGTTCCCTTTCGAGCGAACCTGTACTCCGAGAAAAAGGCAAGGGGGAGGGTGTCCTGGGTTCGAATCTCAGACTGGTCTGCTGTTTGCATACAGGGGGCAGGTACCAGTGGGTGGGCATTCACGTGAAACCTTTCCACTCCCTAGTGGGGGCGACAACACGAAAATGCGCCCTTTCGACCGAACTTGTTCGCCGAAAATAGAGCGCAATGGAGGGTGAGAGTGGTCCGAGTTCAAATCCCTTAAGAACCTATTGTTAGCAAATGAGGGTGCAGCTCCATAGAGACATTCGCCTGGAATTTATTCCACACCCAAAAGGACCCGTTGGGTGACATCGGCCATACATACAGACGCAACCCGCACAGCATGCCTGTACCGCGGGTATATGGCGGATAAGGGGCTCATATGCAAAAGTCGCCTTTTCCCCAAAAACCAAACAAAAACACTACAAATGTATATACACAGGCAAGAATAATCATAAAAAGTGGACAATCACCAAAAAATCACACACACACACACACACACATGGAAGAAGCATACAAACTGCACATGTATTTTCAAAAACCAATATATATTATATTCAGTATAACTAATCAAACCATTTGTACCACTTATTTTTTCAAAGCGTATGCTGTGCACAAAGATTTTCTCTTTCTGTATTTTCCCGCTATAAATAAGATTCAGAGTTTGGAACAGTGTGTGATCGGTATTGCTGTATGGGTCGTGGAGAAGTTTTGTATCATTCAGGTTTAGAATAATACGGCGGACATACCTTTTGGTTAAGTTATTACTTTCTCGTATACGCACGTATATACGGAGAAATGTAGGTAGTAGAGAAAGTTGTATAATGCTACGGCAAAGAACGGTGAATTTTCGACACTAAAACCCGTATTGTAGAGCCATGCTACTGGGAAAGTAGATAAATACTGTTCTAATACGTAGTAAACTACTGGAATGTGGGGTCGCCGATAATGTAAACTGTTTCAAAAGTATTTTCATGCATTCAAAATTTCTTTCATACTTAATTTCTTTCTTACCTATCTTTATTCAAATTTGTTCTCACAGTATCTGGCATTGGATTATCAATGAAGCTTAGTAGCTGTTAATGTTACACTCCCTTTCGAAACTTCCCAACACTCAATGGCCTTGTATATTACCTGTATACGGGATAAGAATTGGTAATATTGCAATTTCAAAATTATAATCACCGTAAAAAAGACTTGCAGGTATAGATGATGCGAATAGTTAGAATTTAGTTCAGCTACATTATTTACGTTTTGTTTTCTAATATGAAAAAAAAAGATAAATGATAACCTGTAAGCTGTTCTTCTGCGTTATTCTCTAATGCTAAGATGATTCTCAATTAATTCGGAAAGTCTTCTACAATTACATTTGATTCTCCTGAGTTGCTTAACACTTCCGTATTTTTGTACCCTAATTTATAAAGATTTTAAAACACTCTCTCCACACACACACACACACACACACACACACACACACACACACACAAACCAATATAGAAGGTCTTTTGGGATCTCAGTTTACGGTGCAGGGGCCCGGATCCCCAGTACCGGCGTCTGTTGGGAGTGAGCAAGCGGGCTCCCAGGCGTCGTCAACCAGCGACCGCAGTACTTCAGCAGTGGACCACTGGGCTGCTGTAGTACCCTTTGCTACTAGTGATGATCTTGCAAAACAACAGGTATTGTGTAGCCTTGAGAAGAAAATAACCGAGCTTCTCAATTTTGTTAAGCCTCGCCATAATGTTCATGGTGAGATCAAGAAACTGGCGTATTCGATCCAGATGCACTTTAACCCTTTCAGTGCTAATGCCGGATATATCCGGCGCAAGACTTTTGTGCCACGAGTGCTAATGCCGGATATATCCGGCGCGGGTCGGTCGTGCCATGAGTGCTAATGCCGGATATATCCGGCGCACGATGTTTCGTCTGCTTTCTGATTTTATTCCTAGGGAGCAGTACAGGCTATTGGCTTGGCACGACATCTACAGCTTCCTAAAAGTGCTAAGTAGCTGTAGTATTTTTTTCTGACCAATAGAGGGAGCATAAGGAGTGTTTAAGCCGAATTCATCTGCCCGTCGTGCGCGGCGGAGGCCGGCGGCCGGCCGGCCGGCGTTGACTGACAAAGGGAGTCGCTCGGTACTTGGACCGCGCGCAGGTCAAAACATGCGAAATTATATGGCTCCAGCACCCTCCACCAAGGAGGGTGCTGGGGCAATAAAAATCTCTGTGCAAAATCTACCCATCCTGGTTTTTGTGCCTCACTTTGTGTTGAGATTTCTTGCTGTGCGTTCGCGTTTTTCTGAAGTATTATTACATTAGATTTGAGCTTTGATTTTGGTTGCATTCTCTGGATTTCTGTTATTTTCTTATTTCACCTATATATTTGAACTCTGGCTTCTCTTCTGGACACGATTTTTGACACTGGATTCTGCATTACGGCTTATTATATAATATTTTATCTCGATTTTCGGCTTTGTATTTCGGCGTTTTGATTTGCGGATATTGGATCATGGCAAAACGTCGTGTGTATACATTTTAAATCACTTACTGCCTTAATATTTTTTTGAAAAAAAAGTTTAAAAAAATTTAAAAAAATAAATAAATTTTTAAAAAATATTTCTAACTTCGCCAGTGCCGGTCCAAAGCCCAGATCAAAAAGAAGGATGGGAAATATAAGCAGTTTTTTCCCTGCGCCGCGCCCCCTACAAAGGGCGCGCGCCCGAAAAGAATGCAGGCCACAGGCGACCCCAGCGGGCCGGGGGACTCAGGGCCCGGGAGGCGCTGATGCCACAACAACGCAGCGCTTAAAGGGTTAATGAGGTGGTAGCACTGCAAAAAGGAGGATCACCCAGACCAGATCCTCAGTGCAACAAACTTACTGGAAAAGAAGAATGCACTCAGACGTCCCCTGAGAAGGTGGCTGCGGGAGTACTCGTAACGAGAAGCGCTCCTTCGCGAAACCGGAACTCCCAGGTGCCCAAGGTAAGGAAGGAGACTGCGAAAAACGCAGATAAAATCCGGGCAGAAATACCTTCTCCGGAAATACCGCGAGAACAGCCCGAAGTGGCACGAGAAGAGCCCGAGTGGCAAGTGGTCACTCGTAAAAGAACGCGTAAGCGTTCTAAAACGCGGAAAAGGCCACCCAGACCAGATGCCCTGATGATTAAGAAGAAGGACGACGCGCTGACGTACGCGGACATCCTTAAAAAAATGAAAACTGATCCTGAGCTTAAGGATCTGGGCGAGAATGTCACGCACATCCGGAAGACAGCTGGCGGCGATCTTCTTCTGCAACTGAAGCGGTCGGCCGGAGGGCAAACAACAGATTTTCAGTCCTCTGTAAAGAAGGTGTTTGGATCGGACGCTGATGTGAGGGCTCTCACTCACACCGTGACTATTCAGGTGAAGGACCTGGATGAGGTCACAACTAAAGAGGAAGTGCATAGGGCTCTAGTGGACAAACTTCCCGAAGCCAGTGATCTCCCAGCTACTGTGGTCAAATCCCTAAGACCATACTATGGTGGAACACAGGTAGCAATAGTCAGCGTTCCTGTTGCGGTGGCTAACAAATTGTTGGCCATCGGTAAAATAAGAATAGGATGGGTGTACTGCACTCTGCGTGAGAAGAAGGTCCCCCTGAGGTGTTACAGATGTTTGGATTTTGGACACCTCAGAAAAGCATGTAAAAACTCACATGACCGGTCCAACTTGTGCATGAATTGTGGTGGTGATGATCACCTTGCTAAGTCATGCACAAATGACGCAAAGTGCTTGCTTTGTGAAGAAAAGGGGAACCAAGGCAGACATGCTACTGGGTGCAGCAGGTGTCCATCGTACCAAAAAGCGCAGAAAGCAATAACGGATAGAAAATGAGAATTATACAACTCAATCTCAACCATTGCGCAGTCGCCCAGGATATCCTGGCACAGTCGGTTAGAGAATGGGAGGCTGATTTAGCAATAGTATGCGAGCAGTATACTAACCGTGAAGATACAGCGTGGGTATCTGACCTCCACAACCAGGCGGCAATCTGGGCCTGTAGAAAACACACATTCCAGCAAGTTATGACGAGACCCGGAGCTGGATTTGTCTGGGTAAAAATCAACGGCGTTTACATCTACAGCTGTTATGCCTCACCAAACGCGACAACGGACGAGTTTGAGCACTTCCTTGACCGCTTAGTGTACGACGCAAGAGGACGAAGCCCCTTGGTGATAGCTGGAGATTTCAACGCCTGGGCGGTTGAGTGGGGTAGTTCGTCCACTAATGAGCGAGGTCGAGCAGTTCTGGCATCCCTCTCCCTTCTGAATGTAGAACTCGCCAACACGGGAGACATACACACCTTCCGCAGAGGGGGCGTGGGATCTGTTGTGGATCTGACGTTCATGTCAGATAATCTTTTGAGAATGGGAGTGTCCTGGAGAGTTAGTGAACACTATACCCATAGTGACCACCAGGCACTTTTGTACGAAGTGCAAAATCAGCGGCGGGATAATTTTGCGCCGAAATATCAGCCAGCTGGGTGGAAAGTAAAAACGTTCGACGAAGAACTTTTCCGACAATGTTTGGAGACGATAGTGCCAACAGGTACCGCAGATGACAAAGCTGGGCAGGTGATGAAATGGATAACCAAAGCCTGTGATGCGGCTATGTCTAGACGGGGCGCAATCTCTCGACGTTCACCAGTTTACTGGTGGAATGAGGAAATCGCCCAATTACGACGGAGGTGCCTTCGAGCCAGAAGACAGTACCAGAGAGCTCGTGGCAGAGACAACTTTCCTCAATTGCAAGAGCAATACAAACTGGCTCGAAGCCAGTTGAAAATAGAAATCCGCAAGAGCAAACGCTTATGCCCCAAAAGCCTGTGTGACGAGGTGGAAAAGGATCCATGGGGTAGGCCGTACAAGACGGTCATGTGTAGGTTAAGACAGCGGCACCTACGTTCTCCAACTTGCCCCAAAATGCTGCTCAGAATTGTGACAGCCCTATTCCCTAACCACCCCGGTGTCTCAGATAATATAGCGTTATCTGAGCTAGAAATAATTCCTCCAGTCACGCAAGAAGAAATTCTGCACGCAATCAGCAGAATCGGCAACACAAAGGCTCCCGGACCGGATAACATTCCCAATATTGCCCTCAAGACTACGATACTTGCTCACACCGACATCTTTGTGAATCTTTATTATTCTTGCTTGAGGGAAGGGGTGTACCCAGAAAGATGGAAAAAACAGCGCTTGGTGCTCATCCCTAAGGGGAATAAATCACCCGAAGATCCATCATCATACCGGCCATTGTGTATGCTGGACACAGCTGGCAAGGTTCTGGAGAGAATTATTAGTACCAGACTGGAGAAAGCTGTGGAGGAGAGAGGAGGCCTTTCGGAAAATCAGTATGGTTTCCGCAGAGCCCGCTCGACTGTTGACGCAGTCCAGCTTGTCATTAACACCGCCCGACAAGCAATTGGAGGAAGTAGATGGAAGAGAGGCCCAAAACAGTACTGTGCTGTCGTTACGTTGGATATTAAAAATGCATTCAACTCGGCCAGGTGGAGTAATATTCACCAAGGTCTCCGCAGATTTAATGTGCCAACGTACTTGAGGAAGATTGTGGCCGAGTATCTGAGTAATAGAGCCCTCATTTACAATACAAGTAATGGGCCGAAGGTACATAATATCACGGCTGGTGTCCCGCAAGGGTCGGTATTGGGTCCACCATTATGGAATGTGATGTATGACGAGGTTCTTCGGCTTCCCCTCCCAGAAGGCACTAGTATTATTGGTTTCGCGGACGACATTGCTATCGTCGCCGTTGCGAAGTACATTGAGGAAATTGTGTATATTTGCAACGAAGCGATCGCTATTGTTAGTCAGTGGTTGAAGTCCTCAGGGCTGCAGTTAGCTGAGCACAAGACTGAGGTTCTCCTAGTCTCTAGCAGGAAAAAGAGAGAAACCATCACTCTCAAAGTCGGAGACCACCGTATTGAATCACAGCCGTCGATCAAATATCTTGGTCTCATGATTGACGCCCGTCTGACATTTGCTGACCACCTGAAGTACGCCAGCAATAAAGCTGCGGTAATTAATGCAGCACTGTCGAGACTAATGCCCAACATAGGGCCCTGTCAGGAGAAACGGAAGCTTCTGGCCTTGGTTGTGAGGTCCGTCTTGCTCTATGGAGCTCCAGTATGGGCCAACTCCACGTTGATAAATAGCTACATCCGAGGGATGACGTCAGTGTACAGGTTATCAGCATTGCGGGTAGCTTGTGCATTCCGCACTGTGTCAAACGATGCAGTGTGCGTCATCGCAGGGATGCCTCCTGTCGATATCTTGGCGCAGGAGAGACGGAGGCGATATCACAAAGAAGAGGAGAACCCAGACTGCTCAACAACACTGCTCGAATGGCAGGATCGATGGGACAAGTCCATTAAAGGAAGATGGACGTACCGCATGATTCCCTTCATTGCACCGTGGATCAACCGTAAACACGGCGAAGTAAATTTCTTCTTGACCCAGCAGTTGTCTGGACATGGATGTTTTCTGGCATATCTCCACAGGTTCAAGCTGGAGGATACCCCATTCTGTCCACTATGTGAACCTGCTGTCGAAGACGCCGAGCATGTGTTCTTCCAGTGCCCGCGATACCATGTGCAGCGACGGCACGTTATGAGTATACTCGGGATCGACCCTCTGACACCCGAAGCAATGGTTGGGTGCATGCTCGCTTCAGAAACCAACTGGGATGCGGTGAGCGCATATGCGCAGACCATAATAGCTGAGCTGAGGAGAATAGAAAGGGAAAGAAGGGAAGTCGACTGATCCTCGTTTGATCCTTCCTACGTTTTGGCGAAGAGAAGTGGCTGGTGACTAGGCCACTCTAATCCACTCCCCGTGATGTAATGCCTAACGGCGGTTCCGCGGGGAGGATGGAGGAGAAGGGAGGTTGGTTTTAGTGGGTAAAAATCTCACACTATCATGTGCTACGGGCCGCATGGTGTCTTTTGAAGATTTCCACCTACCCTCGTTAAAACACACACACACACACACACACACACACACACACACACACATATATATATATATATATATATATATATATATATATATATATATATATATGTGTGTGTGTGTATATATATATATATATTGAAACATGCCCGACGTTGACTGGTGCCAATTTGAAACAAGCCCCGTCTTTCTATTTAAAAACAAACCCCACTTGAAGTGACATTTTGAAACATAATTATTACTGATAAATGTGATTTGGGCGCCAGGAAAAGGTTACACTTGAAACTTAATGATTCCTATGTAATTTAAATACCTGTCATTCGAAAATTGTTGTGCTAGCTCAGTTAATTAGGTTCGAAGTTCATAATTGTTGCTGTGGAACCAATTATTCAATCTGCCATCTATACGGAGTGGCGAGGAATCTGAAAATCTTATTAAAATGCTGGCTTGCACGTAACGAACAATGATAATCAGCTTTCTTTCAACTTAAAAAAATAGAATTTATTATAATATCAACTATGATTGTGATGCAAGTAAACAATTATTACATTGATAATTAAAAATGAATTGATCATTGGCCATGACCTTTTTTCTCTATATTACAATAGTTATAAAACCTTGTTATTCATTCGTGGGTCTTCGCGCGCTCTTCACTTCTTCGTTCGATGGTGCCCCGTAGAACCTTCTCCGTCGACGCAGCAGAATCTTGCTTCTGGATAAAGTCCTGGCCTAATGTCCGTGATCTGGTTCCAAATTCTCCCGGCGATAAAATTATAATCCGTGATTTCCCTCCCTAACGTCTCGGGTGGACGCCTAGACACGAATTTTACTTCCTATAAGAACGCTCTATTCTAATATAAAAAAAGATAGTTAATTGTATACAACTGTCAATTACAGTCTTTCCTCGCCCTGGTAAAATATATTAGGCGCCGACCCGCTCATCACCGCGTTGCTCGAGAGAATGAATGTTCTTCTAAAAACTCGTAAGCATCCGAATTTTATATCTTTTTCTTTTGTCTCTCAAAACAATACTTATTCAGCCTCTGCTCTGTCATTTCAACCTAACGAAAATGATTCTTAACGCCGGTTGTTTATTTGTCACATAGCGACCCCCTCGCGATGGTCTATTGACATCCCTATATTCTATGTCATAGAAAATGACATTTCCATAATAAAAATTGTTCGTCATTTTGGTATGTCACAATGTGTGTGTGTATATATATATATATATATATATATATATATATATATATATATATATATATATATTGAGACGAGCTCGAATATATGCCCTGGTAACGGACCGAACCATGTGTAAAAATTTCCAAGATACCGTCTTCGGCAGTTCGCTAATTTGAACGCGGCGCGAGAACCCCGTCACTCTCTGACGTCGACCGCGGCCGCGTCGAGCGAAACGCTTGTCCACGAATAAGAAATTCGAAAGATAAGCTTGGGACGAGATCTTGTGATTGGCCGGTATCCGAAAAATGAGGGAAGCCAACGGCAAGAAATTTTTTCCGTTGAAAGTTGAAAGACTCTTAGGAAAATCTCGGAGGAGGACGGATCGCTGCGGAACGCGTCTCGCCAATCACGTCAAAACCGTTATAAGTGATGGTTAGTGAAGGGAAACCGGTCGCGAGTCGCTAGCAGTGAACTTCACGCGAGATTGTTTCATCCGAGTACGGGAAGAGAACGAATACTGTACTCGTTTTTTTATTGATAATTCACGACGGTAAAGAAACGTGTATCAGTGGGAGCGAATTATGTGAATTCGGTGAGGGCTGAATCGGACTCTTTTCCGGAGTACGCCGAACAGTTTTCTGCATCGCCGCTACGTCACATCACCGAAGCAAGGAGCCAAGGCGATAACCATTCCGGAAAACACCGCCAGAGAAGCATTTGTGTTGAGGAAGGAAGACGGGCGCAGAGGCGAGGCCGAGGCAATTCTCAGCCGAGAAAACTGGTGCGGAAACGCAGCGGAAGGAGAGGCGGAGGATCGTGGAGGCCAGGCTACCCCGGCGCGTCGCCAGCACGAGCCGTCGCTACCAGCGCGAGAGCCCGGAGGTCGCGTAAGGTGCGATCGCCACGTTCTCCAAACGCCGAGGCGCCAAGGCGCCGCTCGCAGCACTCGACTAGGCCAGTTCACGTAAAACCCCATTGGAGAAGCGTGAGTACCCGTGCGACAGAACGGTCGCAGTAACGAAAAAGATGTAATCGAACAATGTTAAACCACACTATTCTTTTAAAAGCTTTTCAAATGTTACGCATTTCAAGCCACATTTGTGAATGCTGGCGTGTGGAACTCTTGAATGAAAGCTATGTCAAGAACATAAGTGATTAATTTGCTTTAAACAAGTCACCCAGTTGATTGAGTGTTTAAAGAGGTTTATAAAGTGTTCAAAGTTCATATAGTAAATTTATCTGTAGTCTGTGCTGAGTTTTCTAAGCATTGGTGGTTGAAGTGTATTGTGAATTAAAAACCACTTTTAAGAAACGAAAGCAATTTAGCGCAGGGAATTTAAATCTTTGTGTTCTTTGTGTCCTTAAGACGAAGGTATTTCTACACCAACTGGTGCATGAATTACAAAATTATTTAATGAATGATGAAATAAGGTGTTTTTTTATGAGGTAGCGATAATTGCTTCGAATATGCATTTCCGAGCACGAAGGTTGTGTTCTAAATGTGATTATTTGTGAAGGGTTGTTATTTTTGTTGAATTTTTGTGTTGTGTTTTTTTCTTTTTGTTTCTTGATTGTAGAATATACAGCCTTGTATGCCAGAGCCACAAGTGTTTTGCTTTGAGTACAAACCTGCCCGTATTCCCCACCCAGGTGCATTTTCAGACATAAGCCTCATCAAGGCAAACGATTCGAAACAACTCGAGAGGTCTGACGTCGGGACGGCAGTGAACTGTCGAACGACGCCGGTAACGCCCACGCGATCTCACACATCCTTAGGGCTAACGACTCCTTATCGCAACAGAGTTGTATTATGCGCGGCGCGTCGGAGGGAAGGCCACGACGTGTGTTCCGTCGCAATATATATATATATATATATATATATATATATATATATATATATATATATATATATATAGTGACGTTTGGGGCATCGTCACAAACCCCACAACGCCCACGCAGCGTCGGCGGAGACGTGGAGAGCGAAGGTATGACCGAACGTCGGTCACTGATCGAAAAAGGCGCTACCTGTTAGTTGCGACCTGAAGCGCGGCGGCGGTGCACTTTCGGAATATGGGCAGCGGGGTAGTGTTCTACCGTAACGTCACTGCAACATTTAAACGACTGAGCAGCGAGGAAAAGAGCCCTCTTCTTGTGTGAGACGCCGAGATGAGAAGTCGAGTAAGTTAGCGGAATAGTTGAGGTAGAGAAGCGGTAGTTTGGAGGTGGTAGGAAGTGGGAAATGATAGAGTAGCGAGGCTACGTGGTGTAAGGAGAACATTATAGGAGATTGCAGTAAGAACTGCGAAATTTAGAACGGATCAGAATAGTAGCTGCGGTTGCCGAACTGTGAGAGTTTTTGAAAAGCATTAGTGAGGCGACACGCTAACTAGCACACGCGGAGAGACAGGGCAATACGCGTACTCGTGTCGCAAGAAGGCGGGCGAAGAAGACTGGACCGTGGATCTGGTGGTTGGCGTTAAGAAGACTGATCGTCCGTTTGGTGTATGCGAACAAACCTAGCACATAAACCATGCACAGGATTTTTTTTAATTGAAGAAACTCTTGTTGTCTTTGCGTGAGCCGAATCTCTGCGATTTTGAAAAACAATCATTCATTTTAAAGGTGACATTATATGAATCAGTAGGAACATTTTCAAAATTTTCTCAAAAATTGCTCCAATTTTTTCTTTAAATTTCTTGTATGAATAAAGTTAAATACACTTATAAAGGCGGCATTGATCCGATTTTCAGGATTAACTTTCAATTTTCGGAAATTGTCAAAGTATATAATTTTTTTCGGCAACTTCTTACAACTTCAATATTTAAGATAGAGACATTTCCTTAAAATGTAATTTGTTGTCCATAAATACTTCTTTCATTAATGTCATGTAGATTTTTTGGGAAATTTTAGTAGTTGTTCAATAGTGCGTGAAATATTTGCAATTTTAAAAAATTACAAAAACATTTTCTCGTAAACGGCTTCAAATTTTTTCTACTTTTTAAATTTTTTGTACGGTTAGTGCCGAAGGAATGCTATACGAGGACATAAACGCCATATTGCTCTATTCTTTTGCTCTTTCAAAAATTACAAAAATTAATTTTTTTTACTTGTCTCTCAGTGGGTAATACTAACTTAAGAGGCGATTTCTTCACAATATTATATTTATGAGTACATGTGATTTAGATAATGTCAAATAAATTTTCTCGAGGACTCAACAGTTTTCTGTGCAAATTAGCTCAAAATTTCACATTTTCTGAAATGCTCCAATTTTTGGCTCCGATGTTTTTCTTCAATTTTTTCTAATGGATAGTGCTTATTGTACTGTTTAATATGACATTAATTTTTTGATGCATTCTTTTCATTTTTCAAAAATAACACAAATGTAATTTTTTTAAATTTCTCTCACGCCGTTAAAATTTCACATTTCCATCAATTTGTATACAGTATTGCATTAGTGAGTGAATGTGCTTCAAATGACTTGAAATGAATTTTTTCGAAAACTCAAAAAATGAGATATGCATATCTCACTTCGATAGTCAAGAACAGAAGCATTTCTTACTTTTACAAATAAAGCAAACAGGAATACATTTTCCTGTTACAGTATTCGCAGCAAATTATATAGAAAGGAGCAACGCACTGTTGCCAGCGCAGCGTTGTCAAAACAATGTGCAGTTCGTTTGGCATATAATATGCTTGACGAATATTTTCTTATCAATTCTTGGCAAAAAAGCTTATTTCTTATTGTGTTCATAGTTCAACTTTGTTATGGGTTAGTCATAGTACATCATACATAGTATTGATCTAACTACATACATCATACATCATACTAACTCTAATACTAATAAAATAATTAAATTACTTAAGTTCTAGGATTTGCAATATTATTTTAATTTATTAGCTCATTCTTATCTATTGACTCCACCTCAAATGAAGCGCAAGAAAATAAAAACTTTTAAGTTGATAAGAATGTGATTGACTGTTTTACTTCAACTTTTTTATAAACTAGTGTCTGGGGCCAAACTCATCTAATATAATAAACATTTAAAATAGACAAACAAACCCTTTAACGTTCTACAGCTGAGAAACAGCAACATGTTTTTTATGTAAAAGTGTAAAATAAAACCTTATAATTTGTAAACCCTTGTTTAATTTTCAACTCGCAAAATGTTTATCGAAAAAGCGAAGCTAATTTTTATAAAAAAAGAATATTTGACGTATCGATAAACGACGAATTTTGAAAGACTATAATATGGAATGTATTACAGTTGACGTTCATGCATGTGGCAATTCCTCTGAAACTGACGATGCTGGGAATAGCATTTATCGTTCAAAATTGCGCCCAAGAGGAAGCCGTCGAAATGTTTTCTTTAGTTCATTGCTGTGGGTTAACGGCCCTCAAACAAACCACGTAACGGTATTGTTAATAACCTTGCGGGCCTTTCTAATTCTTTATGCCCTCGAGCCTTTTTTCTACTCCCATTGTATATTTCTGTCATTTGATAGCTGCAACCTGTTGCATAATGATACTCATTACGAAACAGATTTAATTATGATACAGGTTCTAGACTGTTGTGACCGCCCGCGCGCTTTTGCAAGTCCCGCCACCGAGCCACGTAATGGCGGGAAGCGCGCGGGCCGTCACGCCAGAATGGGCGGACGGTGACTCGCCGCCATCCTCGGCGGCAAGCCCAGCCGGCGAGCCGCGGGCCCCAAGGGGCTATTTAGCGGGCCTCCCCGCAGCGAGAGCCCTCAGTCTCGATCCAGTCAGCGACAGCGGAACAGTGGCGGAGGAGAGCACACGGGAGCAGCGAGAGGTAAGGGCGGTAAACCTACTCCCCACCTTATCTACGCCGTATGGAGACGGCGTGACGCCCGGCCTAGTGGAGGCGCGGGCCCGGAGAGTCTGGATCCAGTCAGCGATAGCGGAACCGTGGCCGGGGAGAGCACACGGGAGCAGCGCGAGGCAAGGGCGGTAAACCTACTCCCCACCTTATCTACGCCGTATGGAGACGGCGTGACGCCCGACCTAGTGGAGGCGCGGGCCCGGAGAGTCTGGATCCGGAGTGCACACGGGAGCAGGACCGTGGGCAAGACCAAGAGGATGTTTGTGTTGATCTAACGTGCCTTTCTCTCTCTCCGGAGCTCTTCACGTTAAGTTGTCTTGCTGTGGTGTGGTTATTGCAGGTTCATGCACCCGTCCCCCACACGAGGCAGGGATTGGGAAAGCTGGTTTTTATTTGAAGAATTGGTGGTAGGGGAAGGAAAAAGGAAAACGAAAGAAGAAATGATAGATGAGGAAAAAGACAACAGGGAACAGATGAGGGAAGAATAGGAAGGAAGAAAAAGAATAGTCTTGCTTTATATGTTTAGTTAGTCAGTAGGGGGGGGGTCAAAGTAGTTGCTGGCTCTTTGTCATGTCATCGTGTTCTGTCGTGTTGTCGTCAGTCAGTCGGGTCGGTCTGTACCCTCTGCATTAAGTGGGAGGGGGAGGAAGCTGTAGAATGTCGAGGGAGTGTTTTTTGGTGCGGTGTCTGGGTGCGTTGGAGAGGATTTGGGCATGGGGCGTCAGGAGGTAGTTGTAAGTCGGGTCAGTTAGAAATTTAGTTATGGCGTCTTTAGCGGATTCATGGAGATATGTGGCTATATGGGGGATAGAGTGGCGTCGGCGTAGGTCGTTGAAACGTGTATAAGGGGGGGGGCCGAAATATTAGTCGAATAATTTTGTTTTCAAGTCTAGTCAACTGTAGGTAGTTGTCGTATGTGGTACAAGCCCATGTCGGGTGTGAGTATGATATGATAGGTCGGATGTAGGTGAAATATATGAGTAGTTTCTTTTTGATGGGGAGTGAATGATGAGTGAGTAATGGATGAAGTGCATTGCTTAGTCTGTATGTCCGTTTCGTCATCTGTCGTATGTGTGTCGTCCAGTGTAGTCGTCTGCTGAAGTAAACACCTAAGTATTTAACTTCAGTGGTCCAGGGTACTGTTTGTCCGTCAATCGTCAGAGGGGGAGGGAATGTCGGAGTCCGATGGTTGGAGAAAACTATGCTTTGGCATTTTGACGGGTTGATTTTAATGTTATTTTCTATTGCCCAGGAGTGGAGGGAGTTGAGAGCCTTTTGGAGTTGGGTTAGGGAGCGGTTAAGGTCTTGGGATGAGGCTAGGAAGGCAAAGTCGTCAGCGTGGCAGGGGACCGTGGCAGGGGACTGTGGCAGGGGAACGCGCACGGGAGGAGGACCGTGGCGGAGGAAAGCAAGACGGGACGTCAGCCTAGAAGACAGTCTTGCAATTTTGGCAGTTGAATCACTACTGTAAAAAGATCAATAAATTGTTATTGTTGGCACGTGTCTTTTTGTGTACGTAACATAGACCAATCACAGAGAAACTTACAAACCCAGGATTGGGACTTCATTAATCATAGAGAATCGTTCGAGTAAATGTTTTGTTCGATTGTGTACATTAAAATTGCGTTTAATATTATATTTTGTTGGTCAGTTTTAATATATTTTATTATCAGTCATTTTACGTGGTTTATCATTTAAAATAAATTGGATCGTAATTTCACTTTACCACTACCACTGCGCAAGTCAAATAGGATCAGAGGGAACATTTGACTGACGTTAAGATCAGAACGCAAGTTATTGCGTTGCATGTTGCTGCCGTGTGTTTGTCCTAAAAAAAAGACCAATTCTCTGTTTAGTGAATTAGAGGATGAGTTGGCGCCTCCAGAAATAAGATAAAAAGCGAAAAGGGTGGCCTCGGAATTATTGTTGCAACTTTTGTGCTCTCTCGCAGGGATGCTGGTGAACCAAAGCCCCAAGCGACAGATAGGGTAGCTGACCGCCAGGTGTCCTTGACAGAATGCTGCATGTCAACTGCGACGAAAAGATTCAATGTAAAAGTTTAACTTATAAAAGTTACCATAAGTCGTTACCAAAGTCGATGTAATAGGTATTAATACACTCGTGTAAAATTTACGATACTCGCTCGTATCATATCACACTCGTATATTAATACCCAACATTACATCATTTCATAATGTACTATTATGGCACAATGGTCGCCCGCACGCCATTGAAAGACCAGCCGCAGGAGCATAGCGGCGGGACGTCATCGCCTCCGGACAGTACGGACGGAGGTACGCGTAGGCTTCCGCGGCTCGAGTCGATGACTTCTTCGCGCCGTGAGAAGCTCACGCGCGCCGAACACTCTTTTATTCGCGCCGCTTTCAAGCCCCCACCCGGAACAATTCTTGACACAGAACTCACAAACAGGAACACTAACACAATCGCCTCCGCCATACACACACTTGCCACGGAGAGAATCACAAACATCTTCACAAACATCCATCTCCACCCCCATTTCCAGCCTTTCACACAATATTACACAAAAAAATCACGACACAAAATCAAAAAACTCCCCACAGACATAATCTTCCAAAAACCACCATAGCTTACCTATCACTTGCATACAACATATTCACACCACACAATAAACACTAAAAAACACACCCCCACACCAGACATGCGCCGGCCTCCGCAGTTCGCCAGGGCCCATTTCTCATCTCACTTCATCCATTTCATTTATATAATCATACCACCCACACATACATCACCCGCACTCACTCGCATCTCCATCTCTCGTCTCATCAACATCTCATTTCACCCACTCATATTCATTCACCCATCATATCTCAATATTTTTATATATTCTGTATTTTTATATCCTGTATGTTTTGTTGTTGGGTAATTGTTTCGCAATTGTTTTGTAACGTATTTGTTGTCAATGTGTTTTGTATGTGTTGTAATTTGTTAATGTGTTTTGTAATTGTATTATATGTCGTAGCAATATTATTTTTTTTTTACTTGTCACAGGTGGTGGTTAAGGCTAGATTAATTTCATTTCTATACAAGGGCCATTATTCTATACATATATTAGTCAGTAGTTTTTGTATATATATTAGTCTTTCTTTTATATATAATTCAAATATTTCAGGGCCATTAGTTTTGTATATATATTAGTTAGCAATCATTAGTTTTATATTAAATATTCACAGGTGGTGGCTAAGTTCAGGGTATTTTATTAAATTCCGATAAATTAAAGTTAAGTTTAGGTTAGTTCAAAATTAGGTTTAGGTCATTTCATTCAATTTTTTTTGTTTTGTTAAACCAAAATAGAACAAACAAAAATTTACAAAACCACCAATAAAAACTTATAAAAATGTAAAAACAAATGTACTTAAAAACAATAAAAGCAAAACCCGGAGAGGGGGTGACGACGGGAAATGACTTGATGAGCAGAAAAAACATCACTTCTTTTTGGGAGCATCTAAAGCGCAGAAATCGGCGCTAAAAAACACAACTAAATAACTGAAAACAACAAAGCGCGCCGCCCACATATGAGAAAATCATAGGGCGGCCGCAAAAACTGGACCGAAGATGAACCGAAAACCACCGGCGGAAGAGCTCCCCACCAGGAGCAGGCCGCCAGATTTCGACCATTCACGACGGGCGGACTTCTTCGCTGTCCGGGTGACGCCGGAAAAAAATAGGTACTGGCCCAGGCGCTTCAAAGAAGCTTTAGAGATCAATAGACGGCCGCATAACATCAACACGGACGCTGGGCTCAACCTTAACCCGGCCTGGAAATCGCTGCTCCCGCCAATCCGCGACTGCGAGGGAGCTGCCACACGCCGTCCGACCTCGAGGACGCCCGGCGCGAGGCGCGGGTTGGCACAGACCGCCAGCCAATCAGAGCGACCCTTCCGCCAATCACGGCGCACCCACCCCACCCGGCCGCCCAGGGCGGACAATATTTAATACCCGACGCACAACATCGCGATGTCAGCTCAGCTGAACTCTCAGCTTGAGCAGAAACCAGTAAATACGGAGGCCGAAATCGACGAAGCAGTGAATCACTTCACTGTAACGTTGAAATCAGCCTTCAAGCAAAACTCCACTGTCACGCGAGTAGAGAATTCTCGCCCTGAGCTCTCAGACGAGCAAAGAAGGATTTTAAGAGAACTGCGTAGAACTGTCAAAGTTCATCGCCGCTATGGCGATCCCGTTGACGGAGAGCGGGCGCGCAGTTTAAGCAGAGAATTCCGTTCATCTCTACGGGACGAGAGAGCTGCTAAATGGTCAGAAACCATTTCTAAATGTAACCTTCACGAGAGGCACCTTTGGGATTTTTCTCGTGCGCTGGGCCGCAAACCGGGAGTAAATAGCCCGCTTCAGAGCAACGCCGGGACGGGGGCACCTGGCGCTCCACCGCCTTGGCCCGTTTACGTGTGGGACGACGCGGCAAAAAGCGAAATCTTCGCGAACTCGCTTGCGCTGCAGTTCCGCGCGTTTGAAACGGGCGCCGCTGCGCTGCCATTGGCCGCCACTGTAACAGGTGGTCAGCCGATGGCGCCGGCGGTCAGCTGCAACACCATTGAACCGCTGTTCCCTCTCACCTCGGCCCGCCGAGTGACAAAGAGGGAGCTGGAGAGCGCGCTCTGGCGCATCAATCCAGCCAAGTCACCTGGGCCAGACGGGTGTACGGGCGGCCAGCTGCGTGCTCTGGGCGGGCGCGGAGTCGAGTTTCTACTCGAGCTCCTGAATGCGTGCCTAGCGTGCGGTTATTTCCCGAAAGCGTGGAGGATTGCGACCATCGCACTTCTACCAAAACCTGGCAAAAATAAATAAATTCCAAGCAGCTATAGACCAATCAGTCTACTCTCTGTCCTAGGGAAGACGTTTGAGCGATTGATTCTGGTGCGTTTGCAACAGGAAATACGTTGCCTCAACCTTCTCAGAGACGAACAATTTGGTTTCAGAGCTGGTCACAGCTCCGCGCAGCAGCTCACGCGGCTTTGCACGGAGATCGGCCTCGCCCTCGAGAGACGGCAGAACTTGCCAGCGGTCTTTCTCGACATGCGATCGGCCTTCGATTCTGTGTGGCATGCGGGTTTACTCGCGTCCCTCGCGGAGTCGGGGATGAGCGATTGCTATGTCATATTGATTGCGAGTTTTCTCACTGACAGGCAGTTCAAAGTGCGCGTCAACAACGTATATTCGTCCCTCAGACAAGCCGAGGCGGGCGTGCCTCAGGGGAGCGTTCTCTCTCCTACTCTCTTCGGCTTATACGTCAATGATGCGCCGCTACCTGCTGAAACAAAAACTGGTATTCAACGCTGCGGGCTCCTGATGTTCGCGGATGATTTTGCATATTATGCGAAATCGGCGAATGTCAGGCAGTCAGTCAAGTACCTAAATGACTGTCTCGCCGCCTTCCCTGAATGGCTAAGTCGGAAACGACTCGCTCTCAACCTCGATAAATGCGTCGCCGTCAACTTCACTCGTAAGAGGGCCTGTTATATTTAGAAGTTGGCGAAATACACAGGCAGAAAAAACTAAACGGTCGCCAGCTGCTGAGGGCAGCACAAAGTAAAGATTCTCGCAAATAAGCGAGGTGACCATGCATTAGCCCAAGGAGAAATTTATCGGAGCTAACACAGAGAACTCCTAGCTATTGGATTCGGGAAGATTGTCGTCGCATTCGAAAATATTCGAAAGGACGCACCAGATTCGAAATTAAAAGGGATCTTTAACTTTAAAGGATCTCGGAAGTGGAGATGTAACAATCCAAAATAACCATGAACACAATTTATTATGGCGAAACTTACAAACAATGGTCCTTTTAGGATAACAAATTGCAAAAGGACAATGCAGAACTACAAAACATACAAAAATTGACAGGCAAATTGCCTCTATACAAAAAACCTGTAGGGAAAGAGAAAAGACGCTTCAATAAGCGCGTCTAGACCAATGCAGAATTACAATGTACCTGATTTGCCTCACAAATGCTCACTTTAGGGCGAGGAAACCCAACATTCAATACAAATTTGTCGAGGATGGCCAACTAGTCATCCTTCATTACAAAAAGAACATTAATTACATACAGAATTACGAGCGAGACCATACCAAACAGTGTGAGTGCTTAGCTACAAAATATATGAAATCGGATCTTTACCAATACCATAGCATTACCAATTTTTTGACAATTTCAAATTTGAAGAAATTCAAAGAGTATTGTTGAACAAGGCTAGGCGGTCGTGGCCCAGACGGACGCCGGTGGCCTTTCCACGTCGGCGTCTTGGTGCCAGACTCCAATCTGCCTCTTGCCCGAGCGACGAGGAAGTCGCTCGCGGGGCGAAACACGAACTCAGCAACAATGGACCACAGCCTTTGCTGTACGGGCCCAGCTGAGCTCTCGAACAAAGCTCCCGAAATACAAAACGGCCGAGTGCCGAGATGCTTACAATTGGAGCACGAAAGCTGGAACATAAACAACAATATAAACAATGGTAAAACTGGACCTCCTCGACATTTGGAGACCAGCATACACTCCAGCTACGAAACAACATAAACAACAAAGTGAACACACTTGCTTCATAACAACCATAAAGAATCATTAACCAGGATCCAATCATTAACAGGATCCAATTTCATATCAAAATTAACATACACACGTAAAAATCTAAACTAAGCACTCACACTGTATACATTTTAAAACAATAACGGCTTGACCAAAGCCGGGCCTTTTCGCCTTCACAAAGCCATCAAAATTTGATCGAGTGGCGGGACAACAAAAAACCAGATGCACTGGGAGGCCCATTCATAAACTTAAGTGGCCTGTGAAAAACACTTGTAACAAAAATAAAAAATGGCACGAATGCAACAGCCAAAATTCCAGTTTAAAACTACGGCGAAACAGGCGCCGTTCAAAACTACAGCGAAAAGGCGCTGCAAAAATTGGCGAAAAGGCAGGGTGCGAGCGAGGCGCACGTCTTTTATACTATCCAGAGAAGGGGTGTGCACTCGGTAGTATAGGGGGGGTAGTGGGGAAATATCGTTATAGAGCACTTATTGCAAGGGCTTTGATCAAAGCAATTACATCTCAACGCCTGCAGGTTATGCAACCTGTAAGCCATCTATACGAAGGTGGCGGCCTCTATGAGAGAGACTAGGATTCATACCAATTATTTTTTGTTTTACTATAAAAACTCTTATAATGGAGCTAGAAGAGCAAGCAAGGTGCCCATTCAATCCTAAATTTACTCTAATTTCCAGATTTTGTTAGAAGAACTGTCCAAAATCAATGGTTTGCTTACAATTAACAAATACCTGTTTTGAAAGCAATAAAATATTTTCCATAAAATGCTAATTTTTTCTTACAGACTATCTATCCAAAAAATTAGCTTTTTTTAACAAATTTTCAGGTATTTGAAACCTTCTCATGGCCATGAGATCACACACAGGATTTTAGAATTTACCAATTTTGAGATATTAAACAGTAAAAAATTATCCTTTCTTAAGCATAATTAATCTAATTTACATAAGATCAGCTTACAACCTAGGGGTGTGAGGTCTTCTCAGTTGAGTTCTCGGGTGATCGTTGGCTTCTTGATGGCACAAAACACAAAGTTGAACGGTTCTTAAATTTCAAATTTAACAGGGCCGACCCCGATGAAACGGTGAGCTTGGCCGGCGCGCAGTTACCGTGGCGGAGCGAAGCGAGATATCTGGGCGTGTTGCTTGACAGCGGTCTTCGCTGGCATGCGCACGCTCGATATCTCGCGGCCAAAATCAAAATTAGAACTCTTCTCCTGAAACCCCTTCTCCGTTCCCCCGATCTTTCTCTTCCACTTAAGCGGCGCTTATTCACCGCATGCGTGCGCCCCTTGTGGGCGTACGCGTGCGAGGTATTCGCCGCCGCTCCACCTTCCACTCTGCGTCCCATTCGGGTCGCAGAAAACAGATCGGCGCGCCTCGCGGCGCGCCCGCATATTTCAAATGTACCCCCTGACCGCACTCCCCGAAACGCTGACGTGTTCGGAGTTCTGGGCGTGCGCCATCAGTTCTCGGCGGAGCTTCAGCGGCGGGCGGAGACGGCGCTCGAGAGGGCGCTGAGGCCGTCCGCTCCGCGCATCCTGCGCGAGACCGGCGTAGCGGCGTGCACAGGGCCTTCCACAGAAGAAAGGGCCCCAAGCACGTCGCTTTCACCTTCCGTGCACTTCCCCCGTACAAGTTCTCTGAACTGTGCGACGCGGGGGAGCAGTTAGTGCGTGGGAGGCGGTCGCCGCTCCATGATGCCGGAAACTGCGTGGGAGGCGCGGAAGCGCGTCCCGCCGGGCCTGGGCCGCCCGGTTTCGAAAACGTCACAGCGCCACGGACGCCTGAGTAATGTCGGCGCCGTGGCGAAAAAGTGCTGTGTACGGTGTATAAAGTGTATATAGTGTAGTGTTAATGGAGTGTAGTGTGGTATGAATGTGTGAGTGAATGTGTTTGTAAATATAGAATAAGCATGACTGAGTGAGTGAATGTAAGAAAAATAAAAATAAAAAACAATGAACAATTTAAAGAACTTTTCCAACTATTCTTAACAATGTGTATATTAAAACAAACAGCCCAAAGAGGTTTTTGCATAGTTTTAAGTTAAAGATTAGTTATAACTAGTTTATTTAAGTTATCTCCCTCCCACAGCTCCACAAACCGAAAGGTTGGAGGTATAATTATGTATACCCAAACTTGAATAAATTCCCGCCTCGCCAGGGCTACTGGCGAGGGGAAAATGAAAAATCGCGATGTCAATGCCCTGATGAAGCCTGCGACATGTCAGGCGAAACGTCGGCCTCTCAGCCCACTACGCGGCGTCACTCGGACAGCGAAGAAGTCAGTACGGACGGAGGCCGAGAGAGCGGAACGGGCGGAGCGCGCACAGCCGTCACGCTCCGGTCGGCGCGCTGCAACGCGCCAACCGGCTTCGGCCCTGAGGGGGTATAAAACATCCCTCTCCGGGAGCCGGGGTCAGTTGAAGCAGTCCCGGCGTAAGACGAAGTTAGCAGTGATATTGAGTGACGACAAGCGGCAAGATTACGGACTTCTCGTTCGGACTTTGTTACACGGCAAGTTTTTCTGGACATCCTCCGGCGATCGGTGAACTGGCAATTCTTACGGTACATTGACTGGTTATGCGGCACTTGCGTGTGTGCGAGGCATATTCTCTTGTAAAAGTGTTTTGGAATAAACAAATTTGTACGAACTTGGTTTTCTGTTTTGGATATAACAATGGCCCGCTCTAATACCAACACAACACACACAATATTTTATGAATTCGATTTATTAAAGTTCAGATTCAATAAATCAATGACATAACGCTCAAATAACTAAAATAACTCATTATAAAACATATTTGGTTCAATTGCTATGAAAATTGCAATTTTGGAATGTTCCCCTGACATTTTAATTGCCATCAGTCACTCGTATTTCACTGTTGACCCCAGTTGAATATTTAGGTTTACAAATAGACAAAATTAACATGGAAACACATTTCATCAATATCTAATAATTCACATATCAAAATTTTCAAATTATACCCGTTCATTAATAGAAAATCAAAACTCTGAACTGATTCAGGTATCTTAATTTATAAATATCATTCGTCCCATAATAACATATGCTTGTCCAATATGGGGTGGTGCTGCAAAAACACAAACGCAAATTACAAGTTATTCAATATAAGGTTTTAGTCAAATATTAAAAGCTCCCTGGTTTATTTGTAATGATCAGATTTTAAATGAACTAGCAATAGATTCAGTAAGTACGCATATTAAAATTTATCAAATCGTTTTTGTTATTTTCTTCCATATTGTCCAGCAACTAATGAATTTAAATTAGGCAAATAATGTAATCATTTTTTTCCCGCATTAAGACTCGATATTCAAAAGATCTTTCAACCTATTTAAATAGCAGTATGAAATACAAACTAAATGAAAAGTATTTAATTATAAATAAGAAATTATGTAGGACCCTTCCTGGGTAACCTTAGGATTTATTTATTGTAAAATGTTATAGTTTACTGAATTGTAACAAAAATTGTACACATCCTTGAAACACGTTTGTATGTCAAACAAGAAGAATAAATAATATTTTTTTAAAAAAATTTCACTGTTGCGAATCATCTTGTTTTAGACATATATACTTAGTGAGTATTATTAGTAGTAGTAAGATGTGTAAGGCACATCAGCTAATATCGTAGAAATGTTATAATTCGGCGCAATTCAGTTTTTTCCATATAACTCTTAAATTTACCATAATCATTTTCATATATTTCTAGAGATTTTTCTGGAAATCACTGTCCTTGTTAGCTTCTGCGAAATATTCCTCAGGAACTTCACAGTATTCTTTCATTTTGTAGAAACAAATCCGTCAAACAACGAGTATGCAGTAGTAATTAGATACACATTCTGTTTTATCTGACGTCATGTTGACAAACAACGATTACACTGCATCTTTTAACTTTAGACTCAAGAAAACCTATAAAATATTTCGAATACTCATTTGATTCAGCAACAAACTAGTAAACCATAAAGTTTTGTATGCGCCACAGGCGTTACTAGACGTTTTTTCCTATCAGGCGACTTCCAACCCCCTCGGTTTAGAGGCCCTCGGGTTTGGAAGTCGCCCTTGGGGCAAAAACATCTCTACTTAACGCCCTAGATACATAAATAACTATAATGTGAATCTTGAATAAGAATCATCAGGAACGTTCAGCCTTGCCTGTCTCATCCACTGTGCCTGCTCAGTGCACATTATGTGATGATTTGGTTTGTAAATGTCACTCCTTTCCCACCCACAACTCTAGGGGTGTCATACCCCCGGTGTATTTTTCCCCCATTGTAATTGCCCAGTAATGAATCGAATGAAAACGTCAAGTTTTGTTGAAACGACATTGTTCCCGGGTTGAAGAGTCTAGCTGAAACACACACACACACACACACACCGAGCAATTTTTTTGGTATATTAATATTTTTGGAAATGGGTACATTTATGAGATGTTTACACCGGCGATGAGATAAGAGTATTTCATATAATAACTATTATATTTATTATAAGTTGATTATAATCTCACAAACGTGTGTGTTTACACGCATTTCTGAGAATTGAAAAAATTGTTTTCTTTTTCGAAAATCTTAAGCTCGCTTGGTAATTTGTTTCGAAAAAATGTTATATGTGAAAATTACCGGGTGTTTTAGGACCGGGAGCGGTAGCTCAGTGCATCAACTGATGTCACTGCAGCGCCTCTGACCGGGAGGTCCTAGGTTCGAGTCCTGACGGCGGCAGGATTTTCGACACTAGCTTTTCAGCTAGGACGAATTCAGTCGCTATCTGGAGGAGAATTCTAGCGGCCGGCTGCTCTGATCGGTAGTTTTCCGTGGTTTCTCCGATCAACACCAGGCGAATGCCGGAGCAGTACCCTAACAAACGGGCCACGGACCGCGCGCGATCTGTCCTTCCTGTTCCTTTTTCTATTCTCTTGTAAATGCTATCTGCATTTCTAGGGAAGCACAAAGACAATTTGTTTCTATATGGATTTCTTATATATTATTATGTTCTTTGTAACTGTACTTTCGTATTTCTGCATTCCGCCACCGGGTATCACCTGCCCAATTGTAGAATAAATTTCTGTCTACCTATACTACTTACAAGGAGACTCTTGGAATATTTTCGTTGCCTAAACGATGTTGAGTTTCACTATATTTGCGGCCCCTACCAAACGTGATGGGTTTGTTTTACGAACTATTGATTATCATGCTATTCGTTGTAGATAAAATGTCTTTTAATATATTATTCGTTTATTACTTGAACCTTTAATACATTGTAAGCTATATATTACGAACTCAACACATATTACTTATTCGAACATCGAGAAAACAATTGTACATCGTCTATTATAAAACCCCGGTTGCTTCGTAACAAGTTTTATTCAAGGAACAACATGAATTCCATCACTATTTTTTCCCGCCCATAAATGTAATCTAGCTAGATTACCCTGCAAATTATCCTCGTCTACTTTTCATTGAATAACTCGACGTATTATACAATCATCTGCAAATAGCCGTACCTTTAAATATAAATTGTCAGGTAGGTCATTCACAAACGCGAGAAACCGGAGAGGTCCAACAACGCTTCCTTGAGATATTCCTGAAGTTACCTTTTCTAGAGTTGAAAATTCTTGTCCAACTCGGAGTTTCTGTTTCCTATCTCGAAGATGCTCATCAATCCAAGCCACAACTCTGGTGTCAATACCCGATTGCATTAATTTATGAACCAGTTATGAAATATTATTTATACCACAATTTCTCTCCGAATTTACACATCTCAGTCATCATTTATTGTGAAACTGATTACAAATCGTGGGACACTTGGTGCAAAAACTTAATATTTTCAAACATATATCAACACAAATTAGATCATTATAACTGCTTTTTCGTTGCCAGAGACCTGTAATAAGGGGTTTTCTGCTGACAATTCGCCGTTTTTCGCGCAGTATTACATGACTTTCTCTCTTCTGCGTAAGCGGTAGCGAGAAAGTAAAAATCAATTTTGTATCATTATCTTCAACATTACACATTACAAACAAGAAAAGGAAATATGCTATTTTTTTCATTTTCTTGGATAATTTGGCGGAAACCATATCTGTATGGGCAACGTTTATGAGATATCTGAGGAGAACACTAATTGAGCCACCTGTATATTATTCGATATAATAAATTTAGGTAAGCACTTTGAACAGTATGAACATTTTGAATCAAAAATCTAACATCAAAAGAAAATGAATTCTCCAAACATCATAAATAATGCTTTCAATACTGTCAATAATTGACTGAGCTTATGTACTTTTAATAACACGCGAAATTCATAAAATTAAGTTACAGCTGTCAGATGAAGACAAAAAATTGGGATTCCTCTCGAAACACCACGCAGCGGTCAGCGACCAAACCCCTCACCCATTGGTTGCCGAATCAAAGGCCATATATTGAAGCCAAAGACATTGACGTGTAGGACCAAAGAGTAAATCAGTAAAGGCAGTAATAAAGGCAAGAGCCAAGAGCTGGCCAAGAGCGTGGTGCAATACCTGGGAGGGCACTAGTCGCCGGAGAGAAGACCAGCTGGGCGCTCTTTGGTTTCAAACTGATTTCACAATCTTCGATATTGCTGCAATATCTTGAATATTGAATGTCATTAAAACGAAAATGTATATTCCTAAGATATTGTGAAATATTTTTATCTGGGGGTTGTGCAATCAGGCAACCTAAGCACGAGCCGCCACTGCATATTAAAAAGAAACGAGCATCGTAGGAGAACAAGAGAAGAAAGAGGAAGATGAAGAAAGAAGAGACGAAGAAAAGGAAAAAGAAAAAAAATATTATTTTCTGAATTAGCTCATCACTTTGTGGTCTGGATTTACATACCGAAGGATATTATTATTTCTCGCTTATAGAGCCGCCAAAAAGCGGGGCACGACAACTCAGTGTTTTGGCTGCTTCTGCTTGGCGGAAGAATACATTTCGCGGTGCGATGCTGTCTTTTGCTATATACTCAACTGTTTTTAACCATTCTCATACACCTGCTAACTAAACCGTTAAATATCGTCACTAGTCTTAACCAGTCTGAAGGATACGTGATCGCCCTGATGCGAAATGAATCCTCTTTGTCTCATTCGTATAGAGGAATAAGTTAGGGATCATTTCGCTAGAGCGCAGGGTACGCGGCGAGCAGGATAATTAATTATTCTTTTACAATACATAAATTATTTTTTTTATGAAACTAAATTGATATCATTGCTTGATCATATGATTGTCATGCTGATATATTATCTCATGGACTATCATTTGGAATAATACTCTCTCTCATTACTCATACAGGTCTCATTAACTAATTCGTGCACCACGCACCGATATTTGTGAATCAATGCTGAAGGGAGGGAAACATTTCAAAACCCAGATGTGTAATGAACCGAATCCATTCTAACCCTCCCAAGATAAACGTCTGTATTTGTATTATCAATGAGAGAAGTGACATTTGGTCATTTTGTGTGACTGAAGGTGAGAAAGTGGGAAGAGTGAAGGCAGAAGAAAGCTGTGCTCAAAGAACAAGTTTTCAGCTGTTCACCCACCATTAAAAAAATATGAAGTGACTGTGACAAGGAATAATAATGTATAAGCATTGAGGGAGAACTTGTAATATTATTAAATTATGAGTTTTCTATTTATCTGACAATGCCCTTAAAATCTGGTGGCATGTTATGATTACAGGTTTATGGTGGGAAGACTTTTAGATCATCAATTCTGATATAATCTATTACACAGACTGTTCTGTCAATTTATAGAACTAATGGTGTTCAAATACTCTTCACTTTTAAAGACTAGCAGTGCAATCGTTCTATTGTCAGGGTACATCAGTTTTCTTTTGTAATAGTTGTTGAGTATTTTTTTTGTTTTTCAATTACCAAAGTATGTTTTCACTTATTACAGTGGTGGTTGGACCTGTTATCAAATATACCAAATGAAATATGCTATTACTCATATACTAAAAACTGAAGTTCTTGAAGTAGAAAAAAAGCGAGCTGAATATATTTATATTAACGATCCTACTTTTAAAGGTAGTGTATTTTGTTTGCAGTTTCTTGAAAGTGAGCCATGAAATTGTGTTTCTTAAAATCTTAATGTAGATGCAATTTTTTGCAGAGGAAATAGACTTATTTAAAGATGAGAATACAGATATATTTAAAAAACTATCAGTTTTTCAATGGTGGGTATCTTGGAAAAACTCTTTGGCATGGCGGTTATTACACATGGCCCAAACAGGAGATCAGAGAGATAGATTAGAAGCAGTACGATCTTTAGTGGATATTAAAGATTTAAAAGGTATCATTACTTATGAGTTTTATTTTACAAATGATAATAAGAGTTGAAAATGAAATATTTTTATTTGTGAATTAACAATTTCTTGTCATTTACTCTATTTCTATCGCCATCTGTGTTGTAATTAAAATTGTTTTTTGCAGATTCTGATTACAGGCAGCTAGCACAAGCGTGTGATGCGAGAACGGCTGTGGGTCTGGCAAGAACTAGAGGAGTTGATCTTAGATTTTTCTTAAATCCACCATATTTTCATGAAAAGGTGACCAAAATTGTAAGTTGAGGAACAATATTGCAGTTTTTGTGAAAAATTGTAATTTTTGTAATATTTTGATAAAAAATACACAATAAGTATTATGTAAGTAATTTAAAATGTAACTGGAGATCATGAAAATGACCATTGTTTCTAGATTGAAATTTTATACATTTTGTGATGTTAAAATTTTGTTTCTAGGAAGTACTTGATCGTTTACGACTTCTCCTTCAAGATTTGATTCGAGAGAAACCACATCCTTGTATTCAATATTTCCTTTCGAAAGCATTTCCTGAATTCCAGGTAAAAATTCACATATTCTTTCTGTGTAATTAATCACCCATATTTCAAACATTCCACAATTAAACATGTTTTATATTTTAGCATCGTCACAAAATTCTTGATCATGACATCACATCAATTGAATCACCAGAATCTACCATTCCTAATGAAGAACTTTTGCCACTTACTTTAAGAAATTTACTACATCATTCCGCTGTTGGGGATAATGCAAAAGGTATTACAGCACATAAGTTATTCTGTGGTATTTCATATTTGAAGTTTTCTATTCATGAAATAATATTTCAGACATAGCTCAGAAAGGTGGTCTGGCTTTGATGACAACTATTTATAAATTTTGTCAAGATAATGTAGGGGTATCCATTTTACTGGCATCTTTATTAGCAAATATATCGATTCATAAGGATTTATTGGAAGATATTTTTCGCTCTGGTAAGTTATGTATGTGTAAAATGTAGCCATGAGAAAGCAGTAGAGTCAATTTACTAGAAGAAAATTATTGTTTTTAACAACTACAGGATGGATTGGAATTTTGGCCAAGTGGTCTCAAAACCAAAACATTCGTCTCTCTGCACCAGCAACGAAAGCTTTGGCTAACTTAGACTCTGATGATGTTCGAACTGCATTGTATCCTCGCCGGGTATACTTATTACATCCTACATGGAGAAGAAGCCCTCGCCCTAAAATGGATGTTGTGTTTGTGCATGGACTTCTTGGGGGAGTCTTTGTGACTTGGCGAATGAGAGACCAAGGTAAGAGAAATGGATGTAATATTGCCATTGTAGTGTAGAGAAAATCCCCAAAAGCTGCTAGAGATCTCCACTACTTAACATTTGTCAGCAACATGTTAAGTGTATATGTTGAAAACAATGTCATTGAACATTGCATCCACACATGCTGACATCTTGCAATAACAATAATAAACACTCAGAGTAACACTGAACTGCTGATGTTACTTATCATGAAATGTGAGACAAAAAATGTTAAAATCATAGAGAAACAAATCATTTCATAGACAATACCTAAAAAGAATGGACAAGGAGCAGTTCAATAGAGATGAATTGTTAATGTGACTTAAAATGGGGAGAATGAAACCAGAAACGGAAGCAGTTGTAATAGCTGTCCAAGATTAGGCTTTGAGAACAACATTAAGATAAAGCATTTCTCAAAATTTCCCTTGTTGATAAATGCCATATTTGTCAATATCAAGTAGAAACCATAGATCATATCGTCTCTCCTTGTCCAGTTGTCCTGATAGTTTTTGGAGCTTTGATATTTTTTCCGCAAAATTTATGTAAGAACTTGGCTAAACTCCCAGATCATTCAAAAGACTGAGATGTACAAGTCATTGCTTTATTGGGAACAGCCTTCATTTTACACAAAGTATTGTAGAGGCACCGACAGTCCCTAGTTCTGCTTCACAGGAAGCTAGTTACAACCCCCTATAAGAATATTGTTTATTTTTTAACAATAGTAAGTAAATAACTTCATTCATAAAAATAGTGTTAGTACATTAGCATAGTTTCTTCCAGTCGTCAATTATTACAGTATATTAGAATAATATTTAAGAATCATTATGCACATGTACAAGTGTAAATTACATTAGCATACAGTAATATTTAAATTCGCTTATTATAACAGTTAGGAATTAGGGAAATAGAAATGTAACAACTTATAAAATTCCATTAAGGGGAGAAGGACATGAAAAACATTGGGGAAAAAATAGATTTTTCATCATTTGTGCCATTTTATTCTGTGTCTTCTCCTAAACCTGCTGATATATAGTTTATGCGTGTTTTACTATGTTTTAGTTCCTAAAAATGTATTTAATGGAGCTATTAGTCAGGACATTTAAAGAGTGGAGGTAACCCTTGGAGGAAATCTGAAATGGGAAAAAATATTATTTTTTTACATTTTTGCAAAGTTTGAGATACCTTTTGCAATTCATGGCTATACTGTTAGTTTACATCAAGCATGTTTCCTTTGTTTATTTTAAGTAAAAAGTTGATTGTGGATAAGAATAGAAGTAATTGCATTATTGTAGTTTTATTATTCTAAGTAGTTGTATAGAAGTAATTGTGATGAATAAGAATACAAGTAAAGTATTGTTGTGTAAATAAGACGCCTGTTGTAGTGATGAAATAATTAGTAATGTCTTTTGGAAGAAATACCAAATGTATCGTGCAACTCATTGCCAAAAAACATGCAAGCAAAAAGAAATATGTGAAAATGTGAAAAAAAGTATATCTCAAAAAATTTGTGTATTTTTTCCCCCCATAATTTAATAAATATTTCTGTTTAAAAATTAGTACGTCATATTTTTGAGCTGATTTGCATTAACAAAGGTTTAAATGTTAAATATTAAAAAAATCAACCCTGTAAGTCAAATAGTTTTTGAGATATGTGTACTTAAAAATCATAAAATTAACACAGGCAAGATAAGGATGTCATTCTCTTCTTAATGAAAATATTGAATACATTAACTAATAATAAAATAATAATAATAATAATAATAATAATAATAATAATAATAAAATAATAACAATTAAAAAATAATAATGCTTTTAATATGATTGGAGTTCAAGAGGGATAATACAAGAGTGTAAATATTAATTACCCTTGCAATGATACCAAGTAAATTATTAATTGCCAACAACTATTGCTTATACATTACAACAACTCACTTTGTTGATATGGACCTACAGCCATAAAGTGGCACTTTAGTAATGTTTTGAAGGGCTTATTGTCAGCTGCTTTTGTATTAACTGATGAGAGCTTATTGTGCAGTTATGCTGCAATGCAATGTGGGTCTTTGATAGTAGAGGACTTGCTAATGCACATCCTGTTATAGTCTGTGTGTTCTCAGGTATGTTAATTATGTACATCTGTATTACTATCCAAATATTGATTATAATTGTTTTTTAATAATAGGAATAATTTTTAAATATAATGTGCTACAACTGTCAGTATTTAATATTTAATGTAGAAGTCTTTACAAGACTGTCTTTGGTTTAATTTGAAAAATGCTGCTGTGATGTTTCTTTTGTAGGATCATTAATCGATTGATATCTTTTTGTGTTGTACCTACCCATATTTCAATACCACATTGAAGATGAGAGTGGATTATGCCTTAATAAATTGATAAAGTGCACTAGTTTTGAGGTATTGGAAAAAGTATCTTAAAAGGAATGTATTGAAGTTTATTTTATTTCAGAGAAAATCCATGTTTATTGTAAGCTAGGTTTTGATCAATGAATATTTCCAGAAATTTATGACAATCTGTTTGATTCACAACGTGGTTTTTAACTTCCTCTCCAATGTTTTGTTGAGGATGATTATGATTGAGTTTAAAGTTGATTAACACAGTTTTGTCATCATTTAATCTTAATTCATTCAATGACAGGAAGCTTTTAGATTCTGTCCAATTAGTTTCTAGATTACTTAAGTTGGGCTAGATTACTTATTAAAGTTGTAGCATCTGCATAATATGTTACAGAGTAACTAGAGGAACTTAGAACATTGTTAACATGTATCAAAAATAGAAATGGTCTTAGCATTGATCCTTGCAACACTCCCATGGTAACTGTGCCAACATTTGATTTAACATTAAATAATGTATTTTCAGAATGCCAAAAAATGTCTGTACATAGTTTATGTATTGTGAGGTATGATCTTATGAAGTCATTAAATCAATCCCTTATTTGAAAACGGTCTAGCTTTGTTAGCAGTGAGGCACACTATCAAATGCTTTTGGGAGGTCAATGAATGAAAAACATTAATTTTTTTTAATCCTTACATTTTGTATATCTTTTTTCTTAGCTAATGATCATGATCTCATAATGCTGATTTCCAGGGAGTCTGGAAATGTGAATGCAAATAGAGATGAATTTATTACTTAAACTAAAATATGAAGTAGGGCAGGCTTACATTTTTTAAGAATGTATTTCAGCTGATCCTGATGAATAACAGTTTTATGGGAATTTATCAACTGATTAACTTTAGAAACATTACTGCAATGAAGACACACAGAATTTGCAGTTTTAGGAGAAGAAAAAGTTTGCTAGTGTTAATGTTATCTGTAATATATTTAGAGTTAAGGAAGTGATTATTAAAGATCCTACTAATAACAGAAGGATTGTCAAGGATCAAACCTTCATGTAATATGTGAATGTTTTTGTAGGACTGGGTTTTTCCAATATTAATTTTGCCGCATAATGTTTTAGTCTAGTTTTTTGAATTATTTATTTTAGCATTTAATTGATTCTCTGAAATGTTCCTCTAATTCAAGCCAACAAAGTTTTTTATACTTATTGTAGAGTTGGTTGTAGTAGTCACTATTAGTATTTCTGAACAAGTCATACATTTCTTTCGTGTTATTTCTAAGTAATATTTTTAAGAAGTTCAAATTTTTTTTTCATTACAATTGACCATTGTTTGACTAGGGGGAATGCAACATTTAAGCAATGGAAGCAAGAAGCTATTCACTTATCTTTTGCATCCATCACACAAAACTATTTGTTAATAAAATTATTATTATTATTATTATTATTATTATTATTATTATTATTATTATTATTATATTTATTATTATTATTACAACTATTATAAAATATTTATGTCATTTCATTGTGTTCCTTATCACCCTTTTTGCCAATTGTATTGTGAGACTCTTAAAGGCTCCCATAGACTGGCGCAATACATTCTCAACCTAGGCAAAATATTTGCAGTGGAAGTTTTGTGACAAGTGGTGTATAGGCATGTTCAGACCTGTGAGGCAGGCGAGTGTCATGGCAGCAGAATTGGAGTATTTAATTCGCATCAGATTTTGTTTTGCTATTGCATGTAGTAGTACAGAACCAATTTACAAGTAGCAGAATTTTAAACTTTGTCTAAGACAACTTTGATGTTGATAACTGAAGTCATAGTTGTGCTCACTGAAATAAGAGAATTTTTTAAAAAACCTTTGCAGCAAACAAAACAATAATTTATGAAAATAGATGACAGGGTTGATATTGTTAGCTTAGTTAATAGGTGCAGATGCTGCCAAACAAAACCTTAATAGCAACATGCTGCACCCTGACACTTTCTCATAATTACATTCTTTAGTATACACCAGCAGGGTGAGCAATGCAATTGTCCATGACATGGCCCATTCTCAAAACATTGACCCTGGCCTATTCTCCAGATGTACTTAAACAGGCATAGGAAATTGAATTTGCCCTCTAAACTTGTGTTGGTGGTATACACAAATGAAACAAGTCGATTTATTATGTTTAGTATGTTCTACGACTTTTCCTGAGATTTTCTCGGGTGGGCACTGCCCTAGAGTCCTTAAGGAGTAGCTGCCACTGATTAATATATAGTAAGTAATTTGACAAATTACCAAATGAATGAAACATAATGAGTATTAAAATCGTGACATGTAATAATAAAAGTATATTCTACATTAAAAAAGAACAGATAATACAGTTAAATGTAATGAATGAATAACATCTTGATTTTCAAAGTTGTTAGAAAAGAATAATGGGAAAGTTCGCATATTTCCAGTTTAAAGAACTGATTTTACAATTACATTTTTTGTCCAGATCCTTGGTCTACTCCTCCAGAAACAGGAGAGCAGTATTATAGTGATGATTCATCACGAAGCATCAGTGATGAGAAAACAAAGGAATATTTGGCAGGATGGGAAGAAGAGTGGAAACAGTTGGGATTGGACTTTGAATTTGTGATGGATGATGCTCCTGAGGATTGTAATAACCAGGCAACTGGACCATTCTGTGTGAGTAGGTATGCCTTTTCCACTTTTCAAGATACTTCAAGTATTAATATACTAATGTATTATTTTAACGTTGCATTACAAGTTCATAAAATAGGAATTCTCTCCAGCCTGTCAGTAATTTCAAAAATCTGTTCTTTAAAAATAACTTGACAAATAAATTTCTTGTCTGTTACCATCAGTTGTTTGGAGAATCTTAAGGAGAATTCCTCTCAAGGGTGAATGAAGTAATACATATTTTTTAAAGCACATGCTAGAAACAACTCATTTTATAATGTTCCCTGAAGGCTCATGAATAGGTCATCTTATTTATGGATACTTTTTTTAATAAAGCAAAGAACATTGTTTTTTATTTGATTCTTGTAAAAATTACCTTTTAATCACGCCTTTTAAAAATGTATTAGAATATTTTGTATCGGTGAACTAATGTTTATTGTAATTTGGGCTATCACTTGTTCAATAAGTAAATGAAATTCTATCCATAGTCAGCATATCTACTGAATGAACTCTGGGAGAATAGGAATAGATATTTTTGGGATGATCCAATACAAATTTGTTTCAGCTGGTATTTTGATTCAGTATTTTTTTGTTATAATGAATTGAATTAGTACTGTTTAAAAAAAATATTTGTTAGGAAATTTTAAATAAAGTTATTGGAATGTTTATGAAAAATAGCCTCTTCCCAGCAATTAGTGCATGTATACTAGTGGGAGATTTTAATAAGAAAGAAAGGAAAAACTCTGGAAAGAATTACAAACGCGCAAAACTAGTGTAGAGTATTTTGATGTGGGCTGGAGGCCCTGAGATCTGTGAAAATGATTTGTTTTTTATGTCGGCTCAGCAGCATTCAAATATGAAATTTACAAATATTGCATTCAAGCAGATTGTTTTGGTCATTAAATACGTAACGTATCGTTAGATAGATGTACAAAAAAATATTAATCTTTCATTCCAGCCATGATTCTTACTGTGTTCATGGTTCATCGATTTGTGTACTTGAAGCCACCCAATGTTGGCCTAAGGACTGGTTGGCTAAAGACTGTCCATACCTTAGGATCATTGGAGTAAATTATGATACATCATTATCAATGTGGGGACCAATGTGTCCAGAAGATAAATCCAGGCAAGTGCATTCTGTTTACTGTAAGTGCCTGGTTTTCATTTTGCATCATAATTATATACTAGTAGTAATTCTCTCAGTATACCAGTAAGCCATTATCAATTTTGGTTGTAGAAAGTACTGCTATAAAACATATTGTGGCCCTTTAAAAATAATTATTTGATGAACCTCTTTTATAAGACCTTGGGTATTTCCATGGAGACCTCCAATCACATTGCCCCAGTAGACATGAATCAATATTGTAGTGCTCTGAAAGACTAGAATCACATTGTTATTTTAATTGGAGAATAAAGAGGTACATGTTTGTTAAGCAAGGTATGCATTTTCTTCTCATCCACATTGAAAAGTTTATAGACCTAATGGTGTCTCTTTCTACAGATATGAGAAATTTCAGTTAAATAAAGGTAAGCAACCTACTGCTCCTAAATGAGTTTGTAGAAAACTTAAGTGTGAAGATGAACAAATGGTGCCAGCCTTTGTCTTTGTTTCAGAGGGACTCTGGTGGAGCGGAGCGAAGCCCTGCGCCTCAAATTGCTGGAAGCAGGAGTGGGGCAGAGGCCTGTCGTGTGGGTTACCCATTCGATGGGGGGCATTCTAGTAAAGAATATGCTTGTCAAAGGTTTGTAATCTTGTGGTGCTTGAAATGTTTTAAATTTGCTTGGTAGATTTTACTTAATAAATGTTGCAGCTTGGGAAAGCAGCGATCCAGTGCAGAGGCAGCTGTCCCTGAACAGCAAGGCAGTGGTGTTCTACAGTGTGCCTCACAAGGGCTCTCCTCTTGCTGCCATGGCGCCCACTGCCAAATTTTTCTTATGGCCCACCATTGAAGTACAAGAATTACGGGAAAGTAGGTTTTTATTTCTACGTGAAGGCATTATTTCTATTAAAGAGGGATGAGTCAAATATATTGTTCAGAGAAAGGTGTGACAAAAAGGTGTGAAAAGCAATTTTTCACCATTTCATTACTGAAGAGACAAAAGAAAGGAATTTTTTTCTTTCTAAGTTATCTGCCCCAAAGATATCTTTCAAGAAAATATACCAGTTTTTTGTGGTCTCCTCAATCTAGAGCGAATGCAAATTTGTCTTTATCTGCTTTAAGTATTTATAGACACTTCTCTACTCACCTGTGTCAAGTGGGTTGATAATGTGTTAAGGTCTTTAATGAATTTCACATATGAAATACTATTTCCATTCTTACTTATAAGTAATTTTATGCACATACTTTTGTTGTAGATTCCCCTGCATTACTTGATCTTCACAAACGGTTCCTTCAGATGCTGAAGGAAATTCCTATGGATGTAATAAGCTTTGCTGAAAGTAAACCTACTGCAGTTCGCCCATTGCACATGGAAGTTTTTCTAGTCCCTCCCAAATCAGCTGGTGAGAGAATTCACTGTTTTGTCAAATGTTTCACTCTCATTGTGATAGGTTTGTTGTTCAGAATTACAAATATTCTGGTAAAACTGTTCTTATGATCAAAAATAATTTGCAAGATATTATGTTTTATTTGTCCTTTTTTTTTTTTTTTGTCCTTATTCTCAGATCCTGGAGTGGGAGAATATTTCCAAATACCCCAAGATCATATCTGCATTTGCAAGCCAGCTAGTAGGTAAGATATTATAATGTTTCTTGAATTCCCAAATACATTTTTCCATTCATATTTCTTCATTTTTTAAAATTTCATTGAGAAGGTGCTATTTAAAAAAGCATTTTCAATTTTGTGTAATTTATTATTAGCTACAATTTTGTCTGAGGTTTGGGAAAGAAATAAAGATTTTAGTTTGATTGAAGAGCTTACTGAATTTTGTAATTGACTTAATGATAGTTGTGGTTCCAAAGGGAAGATAGCATGGTTAGGTACACATCAATTGAGCAATTTCAAATTTACACAGGTATGTGGCAAGGAAAAAACAAATTTTAAGACCTTTTCAAGGTACCCATGTTTCTGTGAATGACATGAATCAAAATATATAACTCAATAAACCAGGGTCTCAATAAAAATCTTGCGTTTGAGTTTTGTGTGACTTATTGTTTTTAATTTATACAAATTTTAAGGACCTCATGTTAAGACTTACTTAACATGATTTTAGTCCTATCTGTGGCCCAAAGGTTTCCCAGATACGACTAAAATCATCTGAAATATTATTACCATATTTAACATTTTGAATTCTATTTATAAGATAATTAGAAAACCACTGTAACAAAGAGCCCAATAGACTAAATTATTTCAATTTTTGTAAGAGTAAAGCGAAATTGACTGAAACAAAATCCTTACTAAAGTGTGTATAAATGTTGCCAACCTGTCAGGCAATCAGACTTCCATCAGCCAACCAAATATTTTCTTTATAGCTTTTAAGATAAATATAATAAATCAAGTTATATTCAGTATAAATAAATGAAGTGGTAAAATACATAAATAAATTAAATAATTTGTTTTGAAGTGTTAAATTTCAGGTTTCAAGTTCGATGTTAGTATTAACAATGGAATCTCAGAAATCTCAATTCGTCAGAATTGAGTCTACTAAAACTTTGTGAATTGCTAAAAGGGCCGTGATATTTTGGCTGTATTGAATAATTTATTTTCTAATGTGGACATTATTTGGTGGGTTGTTTCTCAGCAATATTTAAAAATATTACTCCAATTTTTAAGACTGGCAAATACATCTGTTGTAACGAGTTATCATTCAGTTTCAAAATAGAGTACAATATCTAAGCTATTTGAATTTTTGGTGACAGTTAAATTGAAAAAGAGTTTAGATTCTTTATTGATTGAGGAACAGCACATTTTAAGATCAGATAAATCGGCTATTGCAGTTCTATTAACTATTCAGGATTTGGAGAAATTGGAAATGAAATTTTAAGTATATGTAGTCTACACAGATTTTGGGAAAGCTTTCAAAATTGTGAATCAGAATATGTTGTTGTAAAAGTTGAATGGCATATGTATTTATGATACATTTTTATTGTGGATAAGAAGTTAACCCGCTTCACAGGTTGTATTTTTATAAATTTGTTGCAAAATGGCATTGATTATGGGGAACTATTGTTGGAAACTTCTCATTTATAAACACACAAGTTAAATTTCTGGTTACTGAGTAATGGGCACTAGTGTATGAAGAAAACTTAAATTTCTTGAAGTCTAAATCATAACAAAGTAAGTTATGTTTGCATAATAACAGTTATTGGAGATAATTGTTTCACATCAAATAAGTTCAGCTGATCTTCATACCAGAAAATTACTTCAAATAATCACAAAATGGCATGATCTCTAACAACTTATCAGCTTGTTTTCTGTGTGCCAGAACAGACGTATTCATCATTTTCCTCTCTGTGCCTACAAATAACTTAATTACTTATAAATTAAAGTTTTCTTAACTGTAAGGAAAATCCGTTCGCTTTTGTTAGCACCCACAGAATATTTTCAACTTCTCCATTGAAATGTTTTTGTTTTAGACGCTCGTTCCTGTACCAGAAACTGCTTCATGTAGTTTCTAAATTGAGTGAATCATCATAATTCACAATCTGAATTAGAAGATAGAAGAAGGAAACTATCTTACCAGTGATAATTCAGATGTATTCCTGCTGATGAAAAGACAAGTTGTTGGCTCCTTTTTATGAGCAAGTTGTGTTCTGAGTAAACTCTATTCTGAAGTGGGTGTGCAATGCAATGAAATATAGAAAGGATGTTCTTTGATTATTATGTTTAGTTTCTAGATGTGTGAATGATAGTGATTAACTTATTTGAATCATAATTGTATTATTTGATTTGTGATAATATTCTTGAAGATCTGCACCTGTGCAGATTTGTGCATTTGTCCAGGAAACCAAAGGCATGTACTGAAATGTTTCCACTATATTTCAAATATAAATAGTAAACTTTTATATACTGTAAAACCCCATTGAAGCATTTTTTGTATTACTAATAAACATTTACACTGTGTTTATATTTAGGCACTCTACTGAAACCTTTCACTTATTATATCTTTTAAATTGTGTTTCTAGTACAGTAAAATGTGGATCAGGCAGAAAAATATTAGAACGAATTCCAATTCACAGTACACTGGAAACAAAGGAATTTGTAGTACGAAGGCATTAAAAATTCTGGATAAGATGAAAAACAAATAAAGTTTTAAAATGAAACATTGGCTTAAAAGTATTGCGACAACGTACCAACAGACAGAGCTGTTCTCGCCCATTCGCTTTCTCAGCTACCCTCGTCTGAACGTCGTATTTCCCACGCTACACGAACGAAAGACAATCTTTATTCATAATAGCACTGACCAAGTCCCATATACACGTAACATGGACTTGCACTGACCTTCACAAGTCCGTGTGAAGGAAGAAGAGATGCGAAAAGAGATCCTTAGGCCCGCAACAGACTACACCGAGGAATGCGTTGCGAGAAATGTGCGACGTGAAATTTGGAAAATCCAAACAGACACTTACCGACCCTCACACTAGAAAGAGTTTTCTCGTTCGCTTTTGCGGAGACGAAAGAGTTCCTCGCTCGAGTCGGTCAGCGAGCGAGTTTTCTCGGGCACATTTCTACTCCATTTTTTGTGACATTTACACCTTCGCTACAGTAGGAAAACTAAACAGTGTATAGAACTGAGTGAGGTTATACTATTTAGCAGTAAAATACATGATAAACAACCAGTTTTTTAATTGTTTACGTGAATTTTCTCTTTAAACGGGAATGAGCAAGAAAAAAAACTTGTGTGAAAGATTGAATGAAACCCGTTCATAATGAGCAATATATAAATAAAAATTTGAAGCAAGAAACTTGAAGGGATATTTTGAAATAATTTTATTAGTTTATTATTTTCATAATTCGTTATTTATTATTATGAATGAATTTATTAATTGTGAATTTTGTTCTGAATTAGTTGATCGTTCACAATTTATTCATAATTCAACCAATAAATACAGTAAATCAGAGGAGGGGGGGGGGAATTACGGAGCTCAAGAAAATATGCACAGATTGCACTCCTCCCTTAAGTCACATACCTTCCAGTGTTTTACATTAAATACGGATTTGTATGCAATGCAGTAATGTATCTCTCTTTAGGCAAATCGAATTAGTTTCAAAAAAGGATTTCACGGGTTATAGTTACACATGAGCATTTAATAAAACAAGAAATAGGACTCGCAGGTGATCTCATAACTAATTGCTGTCCCCACTCTCAGCTTGTAGCGCGTAAAGGCATTTCAAGACATCGAATAACCTATTTCTAGCGTGTGAACGCAACCTCGCCGACCTCTTTCCACATTTCTGCCAACGTATCTCTGGGTGTAGCCTGTTGCGGGCCTTACACAGTTCTTGTAATGCCTGCTTTGGGTTCAGTGGTTCTAAATGTTAACTGAAAGATACTCTTTGGTTGCAGGTATATTAGAGATGTCTACAATGACTCACGTTTGGCGGAAAAGTGTGGGGGTGGCAACCTGTGCTGTGCGCGAAAGCGATTCCTAGAGATTAGGGAGTTAGTGCACCCTCGAACGCTAAAGCACTATCGATCTTCTGCTCATGCGCAGTTTCGCATCACTAGTGCAACTGCGCATTCGCAGATCAATAGTGCTGCCCGCTATGGCATGCACAAACCATGGATGAAAACGCCCCGTTATGGCGTGCACAAACCATAAATGAATGAAAGCGCAAACTCTCAATTGGAGAGTTTGTGCACACTCGAATGTTGAAACACTAGCGATCTTCTGCGCATGCTCAGTTCAAGTTTCGCATCACTTGTGCATATGCTCATGCTCAGATTGACAATGCTGTCCGCTATGGTGTGCACAAACTCTCTATTACGTAAGTTTTTGGCTGTATTATAAGGTTGCCGAGTTTTGTGTTTCATATCACATTTGTTATTTACAATAATATTTGTATTCTTTCGGATTGTTTAGGTTCTAGCTGCGCATCTCGTTAACAAATGTAATTTAAAGAAGCACTGTTCTATCAGACTTAACTAGTCACTATCTTTTTATTTTGAAAATCGTTCAAAGTAAATATCATGACCCTAGCGATGATGCTAAGGTGTCAATTTGTAATAAAATGAAATGTATGAAACGTTTTAGTCCATATGCTCTTTCATCTTTAATGAAAAGTGCAAACGAATTTCGAGCCCCTGTGGTATTAGCGTAGGTAGATAGGACCTCTTGCGTATATTTTTTATAATCTGTTGGTTTTTTAAATATTTATTTTAGAAATTTGTATTAATATTATCGAGAGAAATATTACCTTCATTAAATTTTAATAAACGTTTGGAAAAAATTCGGAATGTTCATAAACAATCCCAAAAATTTTCGAAATTTTTCACGGAATGGAAGAATTTCAACACAAGTTAACCGGAATCTAATATAATTGAAGTATTAGTGTTCACTGTATTATTTGAAATAAAATATGATTATTTAAAAATATAAATAAATATTGCACTTTTTATCTAATTTTTAAAGAAATGTTTGCAGTTTCCTGCGCTGAATTCAAAATTTGATGGTTGAATTTTTATATTCAAGTCACGTGCTTAAAATATTACTTGCTATCCCCAATAATTTTAATGTTAATATTTTTTATCAAAAGTTCTATTTTCAATACATTTTGCTTGGCAAGTTTTAATTAATATTTGATGCCATTTCTTGCAAACAATTGGGACGACTTGTTAGCCCTGGTGGCAGAAGAAAACAGTTGATTTGGTGACAGACGTAATATTTGGGCTTAGCTTTTACACAAATAAAATTTTGAAGAACCTTAGCTTAGCTTTTACACGAAGTCTTGAGGACCCACAAAATTTTAGTGGCTCATACATATTATGACGCTGTGTTTGTAGAACCGTTCAGGCACTGCAAGTAAATGACAACTTATTTGTTGATAGCTATGTATTTTATTGGGTTGTTTATATTGCAAAAATGTGGAAGGTATACGTACGTTTTCACGCGAAACATTTGAGAATGGCAGGAAAAGTTTTAGACGTGTGAATTGCGAACTACGAACATGGGCGGAACCCATAACTTACTATTGACTTGAAATAACCATCTAACTTTTCTTGCTTCAAAGCAGCAAAGCAAAGCATCTGAGGATGCTGTAACTTTACATTCCAGATTTTGGGGAACAGGAGGACATCTAAAAAAGCCTACTCTTTTCTGGCGCATATTGCCTCAAAATAAAAACGTTTTTAAACCATTGGAGGAAAACCTCCAACGAAGAATGATCACGACGTTTTAGAAGAAAGTCGACTCTTATATCGCGTTTTATCCATAAGCTCACGACTTGTAGCATCTTCCGCTTGCCACCCAGAGGCGACGGCGCTGCCCTCTGAACTACTGAAAGTCACGTGTCCGCGGTAAATTGAAAACTTTTACTCTTGGTGAGAAAATCAGACTAATTGAAGAACACGAAGAAAGCAACACATCTGTCAAGGCTTTGATAAAGAAATTTAAAGTTGGGAAAAGCCTAGTGTATGACATCTTAAAAACATAGACAAAATAAAGAATGAGTGGTCAAAGGGAACTTTTGGTGGTGGCCAAAATACTCACAAGGACATGAAAGAGAGAGGGAAGACTCCAATGGGGAACTGCAACGTCACTACAGCTCCGACTTTTACGGCTCTCTATTGGAGTTTGCCTTCCCTCTCCCTCTTTCTCGCGTGACCTTGTGATGCCACGTTAAAAATCCAAGTATAGGCGAATAGCCAAAGAAAAAATCATTAGATGAATTCATCTGTTTGTAGAAATTTTGGAAAAAATAATATTTCTTTTAATTTTTATGGAGTTCATTGATTCATAGACTTCGTGTCGCGCTTCTATAATGTAACAATATATGTGTAATATTCTGTGACGAGTGGTGAAGAGCTTAGTTTGGGTAAGAAACAAAATATAAATGGCCAGTAAGCCATTCATTAGTTCAAAAAGTGGGCTATTAAATTTCCTTACTTAGGTTTTCGAAGTAGTAGTTATGGAAATGTCCGGCGTTCGCCTTCCTGCCTCAATAATGTTTTTCTTATATTCAAATTTTCGCGAAACAAAACTCTTCATTAATAAATCACAAATCACGCACTTATGTTCATCTACGCCGCTGCCTTTAGAAGAAAGATCCACGTTCGTGCTCTTCCTGCCGAAACACTACCGGAGTATAACCAACACCACCTAGACAAATGGTGTATGTCTAGGTGGTGTTGGTATAACTCACATGGTAGTTTCTTTTATAACGATAAACTAAACTCTGAATTAGAACATATAAGCATAAACATATACTTAGAATTACGCCCTTCACTGTTCATATACCTAAATGCGTTAAAAGCCACGAGTTTCGTTTGAAACTCTGCTTTCATTCAATCCAGGCCCCCACGAAATGCACCGAGCACACCCGATCGCACCCGAGCTTTCCGACGCCCCGCGCGCCTCGCACAGACTGATGCTTGGCAAGCGCGGGCATTTCATCACAGCAATTGAATTGGCCTTATTTTACGTGGCGAGACTCAGGCCATGAGGCCTGCTCTTCCGTCTGACCACGCAAATTTTGTTACACTTCTTTCACCAATCATGGGAGAAAGAAGGTATTACTTGGGCGACGAAATAGGCGATCATTTAGGCTTGAGGATCTTTTACATGCAGTAAATCTACTAACATGGGACAGCCGGCTTTACTTCCCCTCCGAAGGAAGGCGTACGAAGGATTTTTTTTCGCCCTTAAAAATCCACGGCTTCGATCGGGTTTGAACCCGCCAACTTCGGTATAGCAGTATAGGTATGCCAGCTTGGGTATAGCAGTATTAGGTATAGCAGTTCTGATACGCTAACCGCTACACCATCGCCGCCGCAGCAATAATAACAGCAATAATAAAACTACAACGCTTTTGATAGATTAGAAGATTTATGTTATACATAAAGTATGTTTTATTTTCTGTTACAAATAAAGTATTTTTTTTTCTATGTTATGGGGTACGCAGTACGTGCATGTAGGACATGCCACTAGTAATATTATATTAACCCTTGTCTGCCTGAATTGTGTTAAAAAAAAATTCATTACACCATTGTATAATTAAAGACATAATTTAAAATGTTTTTCTCAAAATTTTGAAATGCACGTGGTGACGCCTTTTAGAATGTTATGGAAAACGACGTGAAGTTCTAATTGCAATACTGCAATATTTTAAAGTGAATGTTTAAACAATCTACAGCTTCGCACAGCGTACCCGTACGGGCAGGCTAACCAGATAATGGTTAATATATGGTAAATTCCATGTGAAATCGGCTGAAAAAAGCATGACCTGATTAGTCTATTTTTTTGACCTGTTCAATGTGATATAAAAAAGGTAGAAGCATCATATTTAGTGCTTGACCTTGTTTTTATTTGTACACAAAATTAGTAAAATTTCTGAGCGTTTCGGACGAACTTCTTGTTCTGGCGGCCGTGGAGTGCAGGCGTCTCTTTCGAGAGCTCCTGCGGATTAGGATGGTTTCGTACCTGCAAGAGAACCGGGCGAGGATCGGCGCGTGGGCCGGGCGCCTTTCCTCTGTAACGTATTGTAGGGCTAAAGCTAGCGACCGCCGGGGCGCCACAAAGGTGCTGCGGTAAGGGATTAGACGCCAGGGGCCAGGCAGGATGTGATACGCCGAGGTATTCTGAGAAATCCTAAGAGCTAGGGAAAGGGATGCCCAAAATGCGGGACAGTGCATTTTTGCCGCGTGACGCGTGACAAATTCTTGGAATCCATGGAAATGGATGTCCAATAATGCCTGGCAACGCGACTAGCGCGGGCCGTGTGCAAAACCCAGTGACGTTTCAGATCACGTGGGTGGTAGCTATATAAGAGCGAACGCAGAGCGCGGGGGCGGGGTTTGTTGAGCTGAGTGGGAACCCTCGTGCGAACGCACAAAACTTGCGCCCAGGGCGGTGCGGAGCCGAGCTAGGCTCGTGCGGCAACCCATGTGTTGGGACGCCGTTGTGGACTATATCCACGGGTGACCAAGGTCGCCGGAGCTGCCTGCTGTGTGCGGGAGGCTCGCTGAGGAGTGGCGCGGGCACAAGTCAGTCATTTCATTTTTAAGGATCGCTCCTGCGATCAGGGAAGTAAACATCTACCAGAGCTGAGTAACTTAAATTATTACTGTACATCTTATGAATAAACCTGAACATATTTATCATTGAAGCTCGTGTCTGTGATTATTGTGTATTCCCACAACGTCACACCTCGTGCGCGGCGCGCTCGTACCGGAGACCGGTCACGTGCTACGGTGACGGTGCGCTGGGCGCGGTTTCCTTGAGTGCGACGGTGATCGCTGTTGCTAGTGATAGGAGGGATCGAACAAAATCCTGGCCCAATGATCAATGCCGTGGTTAGTGTTTGTGATAAAGTCATCAAAATCGTGTGTCGTGGATGTGGCAATATTCTCTCTTCGGGCTGGCGATGCAAATCCTGCTGCGATTGGTTTCATAAAAGTTGTGGCAATGTTAAAAGAGAACAAGATGAAGAATGGATTTGTCTCAAATGCAAGGAACATAGTGCGCAGCGCCTGGAAGAAGAGCTGCGATCCGCGCGAAGCGAAATCGCAGACCTGAAGATGGTTAACAAGGCCCTTAATGGCGGAGTTGAGGGCCCAAACTGCGACTCCAGTCGTGACTGAATCTGTGAATGAGAACGCTAGTGACTCCTGTCTTGTATTAGGAGACTATCAATGTATTTGAATCTTCTAGTCTTTTTTAAAAATTTGTTTCGTCTACAAATTGACGCAACGCGTCTCCAAGCCCCTTTAGGGGTGTTGAACGCTTTATGCTGGGGAGTAATCCTCTATTAACTTGCGCGGGAGTAATCCTCCATGTCGCGTCACGTCGCAGTTAGTTTTCAAGAGGACCGCCAGGTAGCATCTCCGGCGACGCGCCTCTTGCGTCACTACCCAGCGGCCATAACTGTGAAGGATAGGGGTAGGGTTTAGGGCACTTCACAGGAGTTGGGCTAGCCCTTGTGAAGCAGCCTAACTAGTTTTGCTGAAACAAATTCCACATGAGATTCGACGGGAATCGAACCCGGACCTCGGTGGGGAAAGGCTTGCAACTTCGCTATGTGCCACGAGCGAGCTTGTGCGATACATGTCAAAACAAAATAGTAAGTTGCGCGGGAATGTTTACCGGGCATCCGTACGGGTCAATTGCAGCGTTTTGTAGAAAATCACGATCTTGGAAGTCCTAACGAAATAGTTCTTCACGTAGGCACTAACGATTTAAAGGCAAAATCTAATGAATTTATTATGAGGGAAATGCAAGATTTCTTTGCAACAAAGAAAAAGTTTCCACGCGCTGCTATTGTGGTAAATAGTGTTTTACGGCGCAGAGATATGTCTTGGCGGCGCATCAGTCACACGAACGATTTAATGAGCTGGTTTGCCGAAGTACATTAGGTAACCTTCGTTGACCCCAAGTGTTGGCTGCAAGACTCTGACTTTGGTCGCGACGGGCTACACTTAAATCGAAGAAGAGCAGGCAGTTGAGAACGGCTTTATTCGCGCGTTTGCAACTCCAAGCCCAACACTGATTGAATAGTGAAAGCGGTGACGGAGACGGCGGCGGCGGTGCGGAAGAAGATGGACACTATGGCGATGCGGGATGGAACAGTGGACACCGGAAGTGATCAGTACCAGTAAAGAATTTGAGATGATGGGTATAGAAATAAGAGATTCGGAGAATGTATTAGAAATTACTGCTTGCTATAGGCCACCGAACGAAAATTACGCGATTTTGGAAGCCATTTCTGAGAAAATTGAAAATGCCAATAGTCATCGTATAGTTATTGCTGGTGATTTAAATATTCCAGATGCAATTTGGAAAAGCGCCGTGAGCGAAGCGAAAGTACAACAGTTAGTGAACTGTAATATATTACATGTGGATGAAACACGTGTGGACATTTTATGTAAACCCTGTGAACTTAAGTGGAACTATAGGAGGATGTGAAAAATGGAGAGAGAAGGGGTCTTTGAAAAAGCTGTGTGACATGAAAACCAAGTGTGAGAGAGGACGTTTTTGGCTGTGTTTTAGGCAAATCAATGTTTTAATAGTAAGAGGTATTTTGTAATAAAATGGTATTCGCTGGAGGAAGCGAGACAATAACTTAGACAAATTGAATTGAGCGCTTAAGTTATGTGAGGAAGAAGCTTACGTGATATGTGAACCGAGAAGAAAGCTAAGTCACTTATGCACTGATGTAATAAAACAGTTTTATTAGGCAAATATAAAAAGCCATTTAATGAGGTGGGAATATTTACTGAAAATAATAGTATAATTCCTTGTTCTGTCTTCAATTTTACTGTTCGTGTAGACAAACAATCAATACAATTTTATTTGTTCAACATGTGGCACTGTCCAACGTCTAATATGTTTTTAGTATAGTAATTTGAGCTGATTATACGAAATATTCTTATTGAATTCGTCCAATGATTTCCGTATGGAAATATTATAGAGGCCATGTCCTGAGAATTGGTGTTTTAGTGTGCTGATGTATCGCACAAAGGTCGGGCATATTTACAAATATATTTCGGTACGTCACAGAACAGACTCGTCTGGGAAGGGGATTAGCGCAGGATGTATACAGATAGACCGACGCGGCAAAAGACGCTTCTAGCTGTTTTCTTAATTAGGGCGCGAAAGTTTTTATCTTGCGACGTCGTTGATGGCTGTTGTATCGGCGCTAGCAGAGGGCGCCACCGCGCACAGACCACACCGCGAGCCAGCGAGTCTTCTCTGGGTGTTTTGGTTCATGAGTGTTTTGCTGTTTTGCTGCTTGTCGCGTCACGTGTGTTTGTAACGCTCGCCCTTTTTATCTTGTAATACATTTTGGCAATAAACCAGTATTCGATTACATTTGGCGTGATCATTTAATACTACATGGTGGCAGCGGTAAATTCCAACTAGTTCGCAACTACAAAAAGGAAGTCAAAATGCCAAACGACAACGTGCAACCGGCAACAGCAGCGGCGGCGTCGTCATATAACATCGCAGCGCCGGATGCCTTCGACTTCAATTCACCAGGTGATTGGCCAAAGTGGAAAAAACGCTTCGAGAGGTTTAAACTTGCTTCTAAACTAAATGCTTTAACTGAAGAGGAACAGGTAAACACTCTCATTTATCTTATGGGCGAAAAAGCTGACGAGGTTATGGTAACATTTGGTCTCAACAATGACGAGGAAAAAAACTATGCAACAGTGATGCAAAAACTCGACAACTATTTCGCGCCAAAAACCAATGTAATTTATGAAAGAGCTCGCTTTCACACTCGTGTACAAAATCCGGGCGAAACGGCCACCGATTTTATTACGGCACTACATAACCTCGCAAAGAATTGTAACTATGGTCAATTGAAAGACGAATTCATTCGAGATAGAATTGTTGTAGGTGTCGCGGACAAAAATCTGAGCGAGAAAATGCAGTTGGACGACACATTGACGCTCGATAAAGCTGTAAAAATAATAACTCAGTCAGAAGAGGTTAGGAAGCAGGTAGGGCAACTAAATCAACCGAGCATCAACTATGTTTCAAAACAATGTAACCGTCCTGACAAGAAAAACGCGGTTAAGGGAAAAGGTTCGATTAACAAAACAAATCCTACGCGACCTAACCAAACTACGAACCAGTCGAACACGTGTCAATGGTGCGGTGGGGAGAAACACGATCGCACTTCATGTCCGGCTAAAAATTCTTCGTGTTACAAGTGCAATAATAAAGGGAATTTTTCGAGAGTTTGCAGATCGAAAAAGAAGATTTGCACGGTGAATGAAGAAAATCTGGACCTGGATTCACTTCAACTAGGATCTGTTGACTCTGAGGCTACATCCGAGGACATCGATTGGACGGCGATGATCAACGTAGATGGCAAAAACTACAGATTCAAAATCGACACAGGAAGCGACGTCACTGCTCTTCCATCCCAGTTCGCCGGAAAAGGACTAACCAAAACAAAAAAACGACTCACCGGACCAGACACTACCGTGTTGAATATATACGGGACTAAGGAGGCCAAACTAACCTATAAAAGTAAGACAACTCAGCAAACCGTCTACTACATCGACAATCTGAATCAACCAATCCTGGGGAAGGTGGATGCAGTCGAACTAGGTCTCGTAAAAAGAATCAACGCAGTCTCCAACCGATCCGGCATGACGCTGCAGGACGTGAAACAGAAATTTCCGGATCTATTTAATGGTATTGGTAAAATTCCAGGAGTAACCAAACTAACCATTAAACCAGACGTGAAACCCGTGGCCGTGACGTCACCAAGAAGAATAGCTATTCCTTTGATGGACAAGGTGAAAGCTACCCTGGAAAACATGGAGAAGCAGGGAATCATTTCACCGGTAAACGTAGCGACGGAGTGGTGCTCACCATTGGTCGTCACATTCAAGAAAGACAGCTCCCCGAGGATTTGCGTCGACCTCCGAGAACTGAACCGAGCCGTTCAACGAGAGTACCATCCTATTCCCGATGTCCACTACATTATAAACTTCATAAAAGACGCGAAACACTTCTCGAAACTAGACGCAGCTTCTGGGTTCTACCAAATCGTGCTGGACGACGATTCTCGCTTATACACGACGTTCATCACACCTTTTGGGAGAGTCTGCTTCAATCGGCTGCCATTCGGAATCACGTGCGCACCAGAGCGCTTCCAGAAGAAGATCCAGGAAATTCTACAGGACTGCGACGGCATCGTGTGTCTGATGGACGATATTTTGATCTACGGTAACAATCAAGAGGAACACGATAGACGACTCATGAAAGTTCTGACTAAACTACAAGACGAAGGACTGACGCTCAACGAGAAGAAACTGGTTATCAATGTTCGCTCTATCGAATTCTTGGGACATCTGGTTGAAGAAGAAGGTATTAAAATTCACCCGGACAAAATCAAGGCAATAACTGACATGGAGCGCCCTAAAGACAAACAAGGCTTGAAGAGACTATTTGGTATGATCAACTTTTTGGCAAAAGCCATACCAAATAAGGCTACTGTTTTAGAACCCCTTCAGTCATTGTTGAAAGAAGACCGAGCATTTATCTGGGAAGAACCTCAAGAAAAAGCTTTTTCCAAAATTAAAGAAATGCTGACTTCAGCCCCGATACTTGCCAGGTTCGACCAGAAGAAGAAAACCATAGTCACAGCAGATGCATCGTCTTTCGGAATCGGAGGGGCATTACTGCAGGTGCAGCAGGATGGCACTGTCAAACCTGTGGCTTACTATTCCCGGCTACTCTCAGAAACGGAAAGACGGTACGCACAAATCGAGAAAGAAGGCCTAGCGGTTACATGCGTCTGCGAGAAATTCTCCGACTACATCACAGGCATTGAAATCGAAATCGAAACGGATCACAAGCCTTTGATCCCTATATTCACAACCAAGTCACTAAACGACTTGTCTCCAAGGCTGTAAAGGTATCGTATCCGCCTAATGCGTTTTGACTATACTATTTTACATGTTCCAGGCAAACAGTTGGTTACGGCAGACACATTGTCCAGGCAGCCAATTTCGCAGATAGAGTCAGAGGAATTCCTGGAAGAAGTTGAGAACCACGTGATCGCCACAATTGCAGCTCTTCCAGTAACTTCAGATAAGCTCTCGCAGATCATCAGTAATCAAGAAAAGGATCCGGAATTAGCAGCTGTACGAGTCTACATCTGCAATGGCTGGCCTGCCAAAGAAAATTTATTCGACAATCTGAAAACGTTTTGGGAGAAACGAGCTGAAATTACGTGTCAACGCAATGTACTCATGTACGAAGGAAGGATCATAATCCCACGAGCGATGTACCAGGAAATGTTGGATAAAATTCACGAAGGACATCTGGGTGTCACTAAATGCAGAGCCCGTGCTAGAGAAGTCATTTGGTGGCCAGGGATGTCGACACAAATCCAGGAAACTGTCGAAAAGTGTGAAATCTGCGCTCAACATAGAATCAATCGTCACGAACCGCTAATACACGTTGAAGCGGCCAACCGTCCATGGCAGAAAGTCGGTATGGATTTGTTCAAGGTCAACAACGCCTGGTATCTATTGATCATCGATAGATACTCACGGTACCCCGAAGTCATGAAAATCGAGAATATGAAGATGGAAACTGTTATCGAGAAAATGTCGGAAATATTTTCTAGACATGGCATTCCGGAGGAAATATTCACCGACAACGGAACTCAGTTCAACCCACTACACGAGTCTAAAACCTTCAAGAATTTTCAAGGATCTTACGGATTTCGCCTGATTACCAGAAGCCCGGGATATCCACAGTCTAATGGCCTTGCCGAAGCAGGAGTTAAGATAGTGAAGAACATCTTCTTGAAACAAAAGGACCCCTACAAAGGTCTTCTTGTTTACCGAAATACGCCACTGGATAACGGATATTCACCCGCACAACTTTCCATGGGTCGAAGACTGAGAGACATATTACCAACTACAGCTGAAAATCTTCAGCCGACGTTAGTGAACAAGGAAACGGTCGGCGAAAAAGAAGCACACCGCAGGGAAAGGATTGAAAGAAACTACAACGCATCCAAGGGGGCGAGAAATCTTCCAGAACTAGTCCCCGGAACCCGAGTGTATATTAAATATGCCAAGAAGTTTGGTATGGTCGTCCAGAAAGCCGATCAACCACGATCATATATCATCCAAACAGATACTAACAAACTCAGACGCAATAGGTTTACTGTATTTCCAACAAAAAAAGAGGGAGAAGATACAACGTGTTTGGATACGCCCCAGAATCCAGAAGAGAATTCAGCTGAGCAAGCCGCGGAAAATTCAACACCTCAAGATAACAAACCGATTGCCAGTACATCTTCAGAAGGATACAGAACACGTGCTGGTCGAATTTCCAAACCTCCTCAACGACTCGATTGTTAGCTTGAAAAAGGGAGATGTTGTATCGGCGCTAGCAGAGGGCGCCACCGCGCACAGACCACACCGCGAGCCAGCGAGTCTTCTCTGGGTGTTTTGGTTCATGAGTGTTTTGCTGTTTTGCTGCTTGTCGCGTCACGTGTGTTTGTAACGCTCGCCCTTTTTATCTTGTAATACATTTTGGCAATAAACCAGTATTCGATTACATTTGTCGTGATCATTTAATACTACAATGGCATAAGCGACCACAAAGCGGCGTTAATTGACGTAGATATAAGACTAAAATATTTTTTATCATTCTTACATGGTTTTATTTCCATTGACAGCTAATGCATAGTATCCTTTTCTATAGAATTTATAAAGGAGGGATTCAAACGAGTCTTTAAAGGGAAACATTTTTAAGATTTAAGTAAGGCTGGGCACACAACTTAATTTTCAAGAACGCTGTTAAATGATCAAAACTCCTGCAATCTATCTCCCAATTTTTAATAATGCGAAGAAGATTTCAAATGAATAAAATACTTTGCGTGTATTTCACGACAAATTACGCGAAAAGTACTCAAATTTTCAAAAAAATCGCACATGACCTTATTTCAAAATCTATCTTCAAGGGTCACATTTCATTAAGAAAAGTATTTATCATCATAATTATAGTTGTAGGAAGATGCCAAAAAATTGAATTTTGGCAATTTTCGAAAAGTCAGAGTTTTCAACAAACATGAAACCTGCTCCATTCTCTTAAAAGTCCTTCACGCTATCCAATAACGAAGTTAAATGAAAAATGTTGCAGCCATTTTTTGAAAATATTGAAAATGTCCCAGGGACTTCATGTAAAGTATCCCACGAAATTAAAATTTCGGTTTCAATATCCAGGGGCCTCGACATCAGCGAGATCGATTGTGGAATATCAATTTTGGAGAAAATCAGTGTACGCTTTGGCTGCTAGCGTTATTCACAAACGGACAGACAGACGGAGAGACGTTTTGCCCTGAATCAATTTTTCGGTATCAAGGACCCACAAAATATGGATTCTGGCTACATCACGTTTTAGAGGATTTTTTCTAAATTTATCAACTGGATTTATCCACTTTTTCGTTACCAGGGCTCACAATGAGTTTTTCTGCCCAAAATTCGCCGCTTTTCTCGCAGCATTACATCACTTTCTCTCTACTGCTAAGTTTTAGCGAGAGAAAGTAAAATTGTATTTCTGCGTGGCAGAAATGTCGTGAGTGTCATGTCGAGCTTCGAGAAGTATTGGGTGATAAGGCGTTGCCCTATCGAACTGTTGGACGTTGTGTGGAGGCCTTCAAACGTGGACCCGTAGCAACTGTTGACCTATCTAACGAACAATATACAAAAGAATTAGCTGTGTATCTCAATGCCATAGTTTTTTTCGACACATTCAGAAAATTGTGCAGCGCAACACCGACTCTTGCGTTTCCCTGTTCCTCATAACATAACACAGGCTAACTTCGCAAAAAGTTAAAGCTTTGAGCTTACGTGTTCGACCTTAAGGAATGAGCCAAAATTAAAGTACAGTTCAGATGCAGATCAGGAAGGATTAGAGAATCGGAATTTTTGATGAGCTTTTGGGGATTGTTTACTTATTTATTTTGGTTTAGGGACATTTCTACAGCTAAGGTAATTGAGGCTCAAGAGTGATCATAGAGTAAAATAAAAAATAAATTATGAAAATAAAAGAAAGGATTAGAGAACAAATCATTTATTTATGAAAAAAACAAGTATGTGTACAATTGAAAATGTGTTTATCACCTGCGGTGATTGATCTCAGCAGACTTTGGTTCAAGCGTTGTCTTAACCTGAAACAAAAAGAGACGACAATGTCAGAGAAATATACTGTAATATGAAATAAATCATATCAAAATAATAAGTAAACGAACACAGAAATAAAACAACAAATTATTGTTTAATTGCATAATCAGTTCAGTGACAGTACAGATATTTCCCCACATAATTTGTGAAAATCTTTACATTTGTTTGAAATTTTAAGCATCCTTTTAAAGTGTATAAGCCCCCAAATGCAAATGCACTGATTAAATGGGCAATTAATGTCGGATTTAGAGATGGTTTTCACTCTCGAGAACACATACCATCAGGCAGGAAATAAAGAGAGAAGCCAGTGGTTGCAGTAGAGAAAATTAATTGTTACAGATACACTGATGGGTAGCACAAAAACCTTGGTGTAGAAATGCAATTGAGAATGAACCACGTCGATTCTACTTTTGCGCCAAAACTACAAAAATTTGAGTCATGTTTGTACAGACAATTTTTGTGGGTAGTTGAAACCGAGAAAGTGTAGCTCATATTTTCCACAAATATGATTTTCACTTTCCTTTACTACACACAAATCTTTCGAGCAACTACTCTTCCCTCTCAACCCCACCCACTCGTGACGAAACCAGGGGTTTGCGAAGTCTACTGCTAAATACACAGGCCAGACCAGCGGAAGCTTCAATGCCAGAATTAAAGAATATTTACATGCATGGAAACTCAACAGAACAGATTACACTTTTTACCCAACTCAAACATTAAAGTTCTTGAAATAGAACGTAAATTTTAGAAAAAAAAAAATGCTTTAGAATTTTTTCTCATTTTTCAAACCTCACAATCTGAAATTTTTTTCAATGAACCTGTGTCTTCTCTGGTAAACATTTTATACAACCCTCCCCACCAACTGACCCACCACCTCCAAGAAAAACAGCCCAGACCTCCTTCGGTCCCTCACCCTCAGCCCCAGAAATATTTAAACTGCTTCAAACTTCTCTTGGCGTACTGTCTGTCTCCAGATCTTCGCCATCTATTACTAGGTAAGCGGCTCCACCTATTCTGTTCTACTTTCTGAAATTTAATTTGATATTTTAAAAAAGTTCTTATTTTAGTTTAATTTCATTATTTGTATTGTCTTCTTATTTATCATTTTTGAATATTTTGTACTGCTTCAGACTTTTGATTACGGCAAAACCATCGAAAGCCGGCTTGTCAGCGAGGTTACGCTTTACAAGATTGGTCTGAGAATTTGTGACCTAGCAAACTTAGCACCTACTATTTTCTAATAGCGAGGACACACTCAATGAAGAGCTCAATTAATCAATTAATATTTCTAAAATTTCTGCGAATTGAGAATGGAGTAATGTATTAGCTATCGGATAAGAAATATTACATGAAGTGTGTGTAGTATCGGATAAGAAATGTTACACGAAGTATGTATACCTTGGGCTTTTCTTTTTTATGGTTTTGAATTTATTTTTTCGAAATTTGGATTTGATTCTTCTACGATACTTCTGATTTCTGCGATTATCATATTTTTAAAATTATATTCGTTGGAGAGGAAGGTAGAGAATTAAAGAATTTATTCGACAGGTATTTAATGCAAAAGTCTATTATCTGTAGATGGAACTCTGTGTAATTGCTTGTTAGAAACGTAGCACGGTGCTCTCACAGCCGTGTCAGGTCATTGTGCGCAGGGTTTTTCTTTCTGAAATTCCTCAAGAGTTGTCTGTACGAAAGAAGCACTTACGAGCACTACACTACCACACATGCCGGGTGACCGGTCAGGAGCTTCGAGGTTGGTGGTGGAAGATACCTGGTTGTGGGAAGACCCCGCTAGCCGACGGTAGGTCGGCGACGGACCTCACTATCCACCGGGGAAAGATCACCGCCCCTCCCGAGGAAAATACATGCCCTACACTTACGGGACTAATGCACTTAGCAGTTGACGCGCCCGGAATCTAATCAATCAATATGGGAGGAAGCGAAGAGTCTTAAGGTGTCCCTGTGTGGAATATTGAGGGGGTGAAATATGATTAGCTGATTTGATAGAGAACGTGCGAATCATAATGTAGCTGTGTATATTATATTAAATAAATAATCAGGCATTCCCATGTGTCGCAGCGCTGCGTGGGGGTGTGGTGGGAGGGGCAAAGAACTCACAGGAGAGATTCTGCGCCTGCGGCACGCGCTGCTTGGTGACGGCGCCGGTGTCCTTGTTGACGCACCACTTGTGCGACGCGTCGCTCTGCAGCGGCTGGAAGTGGCCCGTGTTGGCGCAGGCGGGCTCCTTGTCGCTCTTGCGGTTGGCGCGGTTGGCCTCGCGCACGCGGTGCTGCTCCATCGGGCACGCGCACGTCTCGATCTTGCGCGACGGCCCAATGATGACGTCGCCGTCGGGCGTGTAGCACCAGTACCAGTGCGGCGTGCCCACCGTCTTCTGCTTGGACACGTAGTTGCCCGCCGAGTCGCACTCGTGGATCACGTACGGGTTGCTGTTGCGCTGGTCGCGCACCCGGGCGCGCTGGCACGCTGAAACACAACCAATCAACAATTAGATCGATCGATCAGTTTTATAGTGAAAGGGCAATTCGTCACCTGTCTCTGAAAATATCTTTCTTTGGACGCCTCATTCGTGAGAACCGTTGGTTGATTATTTTATGTTCGGACGCGTGAATGGTTATTATTTATTAATCTCGTTAGTGAAGTGCACGTTTTATCCCTGTGGTCGGCAGTGTTCCTCCCCCGCTATAACGCGAGATCCGGCGCTGACCTAAACGTCGACTTGCTGAGAGCCCCCCCCCCCCTCAATGTCAGCGGGACACCGGCCCAGCCGGGACACGCTCTTAGCTTCCCACTGGTATCCCGACATGTGTGGTGGTGTAGAGCGTGTAAGTGTAAATGCTTGTGTGTAAGGGGAGAGAAAGGGATTAAGGATAAGGAAGGAAAGATTCGGCGGAGTCAATCTGTTTCTTAGAATACTATTGCGATATTTGCCTGGTATTTATCGGAGAAGCTACCCAGCGAAGCGAGCATGATTCTTCTCCAACCCATTGAAAACCTTAATTACCCAATCGAGCCACTTATAATACTTACATATTTATTTATTGTGCACAAGAATTGATTATTCAGTATTTTTATGGCCTTTTTGGTACCACGATACCTCATTTCAGTAATGAAATGAAATGTATATCACTATATCACAAGGAATTAAATACACTTGATAAAGTTGTTTTAAAAACTAAATTTAACTTTAACACATTTGTAACAATACACATATTATGATAAAAACTCAGGCTGCCTATTCACCCATTCTTGCCTCCATAAGGCGTAATGTTGTTCTAATATGGTTTCACAGAATTTCAAATTTCAATTGGAGCGCGGGAAATTCGAATTTGCAAATTCGAAAATCAAAATTACACTAAAATCCTCACGTTAAAAATGTACGTGACATTTCTTAAAAGAACTGTTTTTAGAACAGATTTCATTAACAAAAACTATCAATATTGCTGCAATGTTAATTTTTTTGTGGTTGTAAAATATCCGTTTCAAAATCACAGTGCCTTGAGCTCTTTTAAATTAGTCGAGGAAGATCAATTTTGGAGACAATCGACTGAATGATTTAGCCGCTAGCTTGACCATAGACGGACAGACAGACGTTTTGTCGTCAGTCGATTTTTTGGGATCGCGGACTCACAAAACATGTGTCCTTAGTATACGTGTTAGAGAAAGTAATTTTCTAAGAATAAACAGATACAAGATGCATTCTATTTTTCGTTATACAAGATGCCCCGCAATAAAACTTTTTCTGTCAAAAATTCTCCATAATACGGCACACGATTGCACTATTTTCACTCCTTACACGAAGTAATGCGATAAAAGTAAACTAGAGGTGCAACAAGAGCACGTCATTAGGCCTGCGCCACTCGTCGAACCAGCATCGCTTGTTCTACTAGTGGAAAAAAAATTGGAGCAGCTTTTGAGAAAATGAATGTTTAAAAATGGTCTAAATTTCACGGAAAATTACGCGTCAAAATAAAACTATATATGACAAATTGAACATGACCTTATTTCATGATCTCTCTTTGAAGAACAGATTTTATTTAAAAAAAAACTCTATTCAATACTGTATTTGTCGGAGGACGCCGAAAAAATTTTCTAATAATCAGGGATTTCTACGAAAATGAGCCCTGCACCATCCCTTTAAGCGACCCTTACGCTATCCAAGGACAAAATTAAATCAATAGTTTTGGGGCCATTTTCGAAAATATTTTTGAAAATGTATTGTAGACGTCATGTAAAGTACCCCCAAAAATCAAAATATACGTTTAAAACTCAGATGAGTCGAGTTCCTGCAAATCGATCGAGGAATGTCAATTTTGGAGAAAATTGGCAAAAAGGTATGTCTTGAGCGCACAGACGGATGAACGGTGAGACAGACGTTCGTCGTTAATCGAGATTTCGGAATCTAGGATCCACAACACATGGATTTTGACTATACAATGTGTTATAGGAAGTAATTAACTACATAGAGGAATGAAATTTATCAATTTTTGCAATATTTTTTTGCTACTAGGAATCAGCAATACGCGTTTTCTGCCGAAAATTCGCCTTTTTTCTTCGCCCGATTACAATAATTTCTTTCCTTACGATGTAAATGCAACGTAAAGACGGCTATTCAGTGTGCAGGACCATTTTTATGTACTAGATACTAAATGAACCCTAGGGCAAAATCCTATTGAGGAGTGCAGGCAATGAAAGGAACAAATAAAGATTACTTGGCTGCGAATTCTCTACAAAGAGGCACTCTTTGGGGCCAGTGTTTGGGCACTGAGTTCTACTATTCGATGTTCACTCCCCACGCTGGCCTCCCATTTCTCTCTCCCCTGCCCCTCTCGGAGTTCGAAAGGTCTCGATAACACGTTTCACAACACCGCTCCCAATATTCTTTCGATCCAGTCATGCGTCATGGGAATTACTCGTTCAGATATCTGCAGCAACCAAGAATGAGAGAGAGAGAAAAAAAGATTGGACCAAAGACTATTTGATGAACGCTCTCCGAGGTCACAAACATGCGGCTAATGGAAATGGAAATGTTTGATATGTATAATTCGCAATCAAAGTACAAATTTTAGTTTTAACGCAGTAACTTTAATATTGTTTTCTTTCTCTTCTGATTATATATTTCATGAAAAAGGAGAATTGACGAGGTTTGCGAACAACAAGAGGTTTGTAAGCAGACTTGCAGGTGACAATGATGGAGGGGAAATTAAAGGCAGAGAGAGAGAGAGAGAGAGAGAGAGAGAGAGAGAGAGAGAGAGAGAGAGGAAAAGAAAGAGAGAGAGAGGAGAAAGAAAGAGAGAGAGAAAGAGAGAGAGAGAAAGAGAGAGAGAGAAAGAGAGAGAGAAAGAGAGAGAGAAAGAGAGGGAGAGAAAGAGAGAGATATTTAGTTTTAATTACAATGACTTCAAAGAATAATAAACGAGAACATACAGGCGCAACAATAATAAAAATGAAACACGAAACAAACCGTTACTCCGCAAATCAGTCTTCATCAAACGTAACTTGCATAATTTGTTTTGGTGTGGTGTTTTGGTTTGCCTGCTGTGTACACGACTTGTGAAATTAATCCCAGTATACATCTGGTACTGCTTATATCTTATCTGAATTGCTTATATGAAATAAGTAAACGTCAAAAACAAGATGTAAAGCAAAGGATTAATATTGACACCGAGTTTATAATGAAGTAGATAGATACATAGGAAGCTCACGATCAAGAGAAGCCTGAAAAACTATTTTAAAATTAAATAAAAATCGTAATGAAAGCAGAATTCTGAATCAGATCAGTCTCCAGCAAAGGAAGGAACACTATTGTAACTTGCTCACAGAAGATAACCTGAATTCTGTCATGTTAGTTACACTACACATGCAGAATCACAGCCTCTGTTGGAGACGAAGTTGTCAGTATACCCTACTTTATAGAATACCAAACGAAGAGATTAGACACATAATGCAGATAGAGAGACCAGTGATCGAAAATGTAGAATCCAAACAACTCCAATGGTATGAACATCTAATGAGAATGCATGCTGACAGAATACCAAAAATTGTCTTTGAGTGGATCCCCTTCGAAAGAAGAAAACGAGGAAGTTCAAAGAAATCTTGAAAGTCCGTCATCGACTCGACAATGAAGAGCAGAAGAATAGAGGAAGACGCTTGGCGGAATAAAAATCATCGATGAGTAGAGTGCGAGAAATGGTCATTGGAACTGTAAAATACTCGCTTAATAATAATAATAATAATAATAATAATAATAATAATAATAATAATAATAATAATAATAATAATAATAATAAACATGGCAAGCACCATTCAACGCGGTGTATCCACCAAATATTTCCTCTTTTCCTTACTCCACCTGTGGGTGCGACACTAAACATAGGAAGCGCTGTCGTGTGCACTTGGTGGGAGAACACAATATAATTAATAATTAGTTCATTCTGAAACTACTTAGGAGGTAATTTCCTTCATAGAGCAGTCTTATTAATTACCATTGGTTAATTGGAAAACTTTATGTAAACTCCTAAGCACATGTGACATTATATGATAAACATTTGTCATCGTTTCCTCTTCGGACGGGGGCGGAGCGCACGTGACCGGGGAGTGAGAGTTAGGGAGGGAGAGCCAGGGCCTAAATCGGCAGAAGTATATTTCTCCTCCAAACGGCTTACAAAGGGCTACGGGCTACGAGCAGAGGGCTCAAATATTTTAGGATTTTATTTCTGGAGCGTTTATCTAGTCGACAGCCCGTTACCATTTACGGCCCGGTGAGACACATATTCGATGATACACTAGGCACCAACACTTTCGCGGTCCTCTGGTCTGGGGTCAACAGAACGCGAGGCCCCGCGACAGAGTGTACAAGAGAGACAAGGGACAAACAACCGTGCCCAAGGTGGGACTCGAACCCGCGAAGCTTCGGACCGAAACGGTGACTCTTAGCCACCTCGGTCATCCAGGTCGGGCCTTTAAGGACACTTGCGTTAAATGATTTTCACCGTAAAATGCAGTCTTTAAAATAAACGTAAGCATTGAAAATTTTCACGGCAACGTGGCAGTTTAATACATAGATTGTGCCATTAGAAGAATTATGTCGTTTTACCACACTTTAATACATTGATATTACTGTTATAATAATAATAATAATAATAATAATACTAATACTAATACTAATACTAATACTAATAATACTACTACTACTACTACTACTACTACTACTACTACTACTACTACTACTACTACTACTACTACTACTACTACTACTACTACTACTACTACTACTACTAATAATAATAATAATAATAATAATAATAATAATAATAATAATAATAATAATAATAATAATAATAATAATAATAATAATAATAATAATACCGGGAGCGGTAGCTCAGTGCATCAACTGATGTCATTGCAGCGCCTCTGACCGGGAGGTCCTAGGTTCGAGTCCTGACGGCGGCAGGATTTTCGACACTAGCTTTTCAGCTAGGTCGAATTCAGTCGCCGTCTGGAGGAGAATTCTAGCGGCCGGCTGCTCTGATCGGTAGTTTTCCGTGGTTTCTCCGATCAACACCAGGCGAATGCCGGAGCAGTACCCTAAGAAACGGGCCACGGACCGCGCGCGATCTGCCCTTCCTCTTCCTTGCCCTATCCTCTCCCCCTTACACACACACTTTCACTAACATGCACTACACTACCATATATTCCGGGAGACTGGTCGGGAGCTTAGAGCTTGTCCTGGCTGGGGCGGTGCCCCGCTGGTGGGAGAGTCCTGGTTAGGGGGAAACCCCACTAGCCGACGGTAGGTCGACGCCGGATCTCGCCATCCAGCGGGGGAAGATCACTGCCATCTCCCGAGAAAAATCATGCACTACACTAACGGGACTAATGACCGAAGGAGTTGACGCGCCCGGAAACACGAAAAAATAAATCAAATAATAATAATAATAATAATAATATTTCTTTAGGAACATATACAATTTCAGTCGTGCATGACGAGTCAGAATCTATTAGATGTATAAAAATGGATGTTTGTTTGAGATCGATAAACTCTTGACTCCGTTTGGCCGACCTCCATGAAAGTTGGCATATCTAAGTGTTTTTTTCAAGGAGAACGTTTTTATGCTGTTCATTTTGCTGTAACTCTCCACTGATAGCGCTGCAGTACGAGGCGCTTCAGTTAAATGCAATTTCCAACCCACCTGGGCTTCATTGGGGGGCGTTGCCATGTGACAGGGAGCGGAGTCGAACAGAACAGAACGAGCGGACGGCGCGGTATGCAGACGTCGAAACTAACGCTGAGCTAAGAGTCAAGAGCGAGGGGGTAATTGCAGCCCGAGAACAACCAGGTCGTAGCAACGCTGACGTAGCCGGAAGACGGCAGCGGGATTTAATTCAGCTAGTATAATGTATTCGATAAATTGCACAGGTGAGCGCAACCAAAAAAATATTTTTGTTAAAGTTTAGATATGACATATTTTACTAGTAAATGAATATACCATACTTCAAGATGCAATCACAACTTTAATGATGCAATGAAGTGATTGCTAGACGTCTTCAAAATCCTGTTCCTTAAATGTCCATAAACAATGTCTCAAATTGTCAGGTTCAAAATGAGGAAAATCAGGAATTTAATACATGTAAGAAAATTCATTTTTTAATAACATAATTAAATTATAATTAAATATTAAAATAATTAATTAAATTTAAATAATAATAATTTTTTAATAACCCTACGGGACCGCTTTAAAACGTTTCAATGTGCCTCCCTCCCTCAACCCTCCGTCCCTGCTAAATTACTCTAGGTAAATTCTTTTGATGCCGACCTGGATGGCCGAGGTGGCTAAGAGCGAGTACAGACTCAGCGCTTCGGTCCGAAGGGTCGCGGGTTTGAATCCCGCCTTGGGCATGGCTGTTTGTCCCTTGACTTTGTATGTATGTGTTGTCGCGGAGGGCCTCGCGTTCTGCTGACCCCAGATCAGACGAGCCCGCAAGTGTATTGGTCTAGTGTATGGTCGAATATGCGTCCCATCGGCACGTAAAGGGTAACCGGCTGTTGGCTGGATAAAAGCCTTAGGAAAAAAACATTCTTTTGATACCACGTAAACGAGAGAGCATGGTAGATTATTGACGCCACATCTCGCTTGTTCATTTTGTCTGTGCCAGGCTGTTCACCTCCGCTGTCCCGCCCCGCGGCGCGACGCGGCGCTGGCACTTCCTTATTGCGCCCCGATGGACGCGGCCGCCGTCACCTGCTCCGCGGCGGACGAGTTCCTCGCTGGCCGGGCACTTTCCTCATCCGTTTACGAAATTCACAGCGCCACAGCTGCTTCCACGTCCCTGAGGAGCTTACCTGTGTTGCGAGTCAGTGCTAGTGAATCACATCACAAAACAGTCGCTATTCAAGGATGTTAATGACGGTATGTTTCAGCCCACGCGATCTCACAATCATGAAGTCAACTGTCCCTAAACCATCGACTATGACCACCCATTTACGTTATCAATAAACCCATAGCAATTCAGCGAATAAACGTATATATTTAAAAGGGATCGAGTGGGAATTTTAATACTTTCATTTGCAGAATCTTATATATTACATTGCCGCGTGGCATTTAAAAATGGACGAAAATTAACTATAAAATACGTATCAATTATCTGTACAATAAAACTCACGGCTTTCTACCAGTTTGTACAGTATCCGCACGTCTAACTAAACAATAAAACTACACAGTCCTCTATAAATAAGACAGCTCAATCCTAAAAATCATTTGTGGAATCCTTTTGATACATTAGCAATTACAAATACGGGAAAAGTTACACCTCTCTCTATCTCATTGAAAACAGTTTAGCAATATTATTCATTGTGAGCAACGCTTTCCGATTCATGGCGGAGAATTATTGCGGCTAACATATGAAATTGGTAATTTTTCGAATTTTCCTTCATGAATATAGGCGAATGCCGGAGTAGTGCCCTAACAAATGGGCCACGAACAGCACGCTATCTTCGCGTCCTCATCCTTGTCTTATCTCTCCTTCACATACACACACACCCAACACAATACAGGACCCAACACACCCAACACACTACTGGCTTGCAGAAGAGTACATTCCGCAGAGCGTTGCGGTCTTCAGCGATGCGTAACTGTTTTAAGACCTCTTACAAAAATCGTGTTTTTACCTGAACAGACAGTGAAATTATAATCTTTAATTGCATTAAAGTGTAAGAACTCTCGCATGTGGAAATTCGGCCATTTCCCTCCACATCCCCATGAAGGGAGAAATGTTAGGTGAACGTATTTTTAATAGAGTTCGAGATACTACCTGCCTCAACAAGGGGCGCCCAGAGAAAAAAAGGGGCCCCTCATTTCAAACAAACAATTCCCTCCTCTCCCAATTCATGAACATGGTTCATTTCTCCATGCATCAGAAATAATTTGTACCGTTAAATTTGTTGTAGAGATAAATATATTTTTCATTTATTCTGAATGAAAAAAAATTCGGAGTCCCAATTAAGTGGGGGCTTGGGGCAAGTTGCCCCTCCCCCTTCTGTAGACCCCTGGCCCCACCCTTTCCACAAATTCAGGGGACCAAGAAGAGCCAAATTCCTCAAGATATAAAAGAGGACCCCCAAAAAATCTCCTTTTGCAGGTTACGACATGAGGAACTAAACTTGAGGCTTCTGACGTCAAAAATTAAGTTTTAAGACCCTAGGACGTTCCGTTGTTTTGATGTTATGCATGATCGAAAGCAAACACATATAGATGTGTTTAGTATATTGCGTTTGTGTCTGCCTGATTTATTCGAGTATTTTTAACAAATCATTAATTTTTATGAATACAAAGCGTAATTCATTTAAGTTCTTAGAAATTCTCTTTCTTCTTAGTTCACATTTGTTAAATTTAGTTTGGGAAGCAAGAGAAACATCTCCTCGAGAAAGAATGGCTATCTGGTTTTATCATGAACGATGGGTGTATACCTTGACGGTCATTGTGAGTAAGTGGTTCGTTAATGTGGAAGCTGCCAGGCGAGAATCGAGAGCGAGTGGCAGGAGTGGGGTGCCGCCGCTCGTTTGTGCCTGCGCGACGAGCCTCTGGTGTTGGACGCTAGGGAGCGTCGCGGCGCGCCGGTGCCCACCATTGAAGATTTGCTGCGGTTCAATTTGCATCCTCATTTGCGTTGCTCTTCTCAGAACCTCCGAGGCCAACATCCTCAAGGTTGCCAGATTAGCATCAAACGGATGCACTACACAGCAATTACGTATTCACATCAATTTGCCTCGCGATGAATTAAAATTCAAGATGATATGTTTGTGCATCTGTTTGTTCTTCTGTGGACTACTCAAATATTCAAGTACTAATTAAAAAAGTTTTAGAACAAATACTATTCTTGAAAACGAGATTATTAAAACAGGTGTGTATGTTTGTACGAACTTTCCAATTTTAAATATAATCAGAATCTTTCTTTCCACAAACATAACTCGTGTCACACTTTTTATTGAAACAAATTATATTTGCTATTTTATAACTTGCCTTCTCTTTCTGTTGCTTTGAATTGTAATTGATCCTTAATATAAGGTACTTGAAAATGTATTAGTTTTTCATTAAATGTGGAATAAGGCAGCGGATCCTATTATATTTTTTGTTCTAATTCGGAAATAGGTACATATTTTATTCAAGCGTACTCTGAAGTAAATCATTTACAATGGGTAGACTAGACTAAAAATAGAATATTTATTATGCTACTTAGGAGTACATTTCTGGTGGAAGCGTTTTCGAAATACGGTACTAAAAATACATAAAATAAACAATCAAACATTGTAATAATATATAACTTTACAGAAATTTTTTTACACAACATTAATCATAATAGCAATACCCGTTGCAAAGAAAAATTGTGTAATACGTGCAATGATGTTGTAAAATAAGTTAAATTATATTTACAAAACATAAAATATTATATCGTCGATACACAAGAAAAGTGACAGATCTAAAAAAAACATTTTCGATTTAAGTGAAATAAGTTGGTAAGTAATTGTGGATTTTTTAAAGCAAAAATATCGTAAAGGTAAAATCAGAAAGCAGCCGGTATGTAGCATTTTCTTTTTGGTAGCGAAATTAACGATTATGCAAAATGACAATGTTTGACATGTGACTTGAATATGACTTGAATATGACAATAATATAATGTCTTAATAGGAAAACCATGGAAAGCAAAACCGAAATTGAAGGGGTTACATAGGGTAGTGTAATCGAATTACCACTAGCTCAAGCAAACTAACGCGAAGTATGGTCAGAGGAAATACTTAGTATATTGGCAGGGGATCCCAACTTTATCGACCCCAAGGGGTCGACCCCAAGGGGTCGATAAAGTACCGACCTTGAATATAGTACCGGTATAATCGAGACTAAGAAGCTATTGATTACAAAAGATATTAATGAATTTAATAATTTTCCCCACTTCGTATTCATCGTTTGATTGTTTACAAAACTCAGGAAAATGTAAGTACGAATTCTCAATATTACTCTGGAGCTCAAGATAATATTCGCGGCAAGACGCACTAGAGAAATATAATGGTTAGTTCTTAAAAAATCTTCGATTGCGTTATTTTATCAAAAAATACTACAAATATAATGCACATGTTACACGCTATTGTACTGCAGAATGTCTTACTTTATCCGTCGAGACGTAAATATTTCCAAGAACATTCATTATTAGAAATAATAAATCTCGAATTATTTAATCTTTTTTTCTCGAATCCTCCTCGTGAGTTACCATTGTCTAGCTGCGAGGGATAGAATTCTTTCAAAAGGGACCGATGCGGTCGGAAATCCCCAGGCGTGGTGTGGCAGGTGCCTGGGGAGGAGACTCACCCGTATCGGCGTGCACGGCCGCGAGCAGGGCGGCGACGATCAGCGCCAGGGCGACGGGCTTCGTGCAGGAGGCCATGGCTGCAGCTGGCTGGACTGGAGGTCGAATGTTCCAGGAGGCCGCGCCGGAGGCCTTATATGCGGCTGCCCGCCGCGCCGCGCCGTCCCCTCCCCCTTGTCCAGCCCCGGAGCGGAAGGAGGGCGCGACCTTGGAACAAGCAGCGCAGTGCGAAGACGCTAGCACCAACCACTGCCAAACAAAAGTCATTTGAAGGAAAACGAGTCTCCCCTTACGTTACGTCAAATTATAATAGTTATATTGCAATTCTTAATCAAAGGTTATTTCAGCACTCCCTTGTAAGTCTCCTCACCAAACTGTAGAAATACTCTGTCAATTTCCTAATATTTTCTAAATAGGACATATTTCACAAGGAAAGTTGACCTTATTGGCTGCGTGTAAGGATAACAATCGCGTTCATAAACGATGAATCTACACAACTGAGCCCTCTTTGATCGCCGTTTTACCTGGAAGCCATCGTAGACTTGCCCTCGCACACTACGAATTCACCAACTCTTTAATTTTACGTCGATCTTGTCCCCTCCAAATCCACACCAGTACCCATCTGTACAAAGCTTTGATCAGACCCATGCTCCCAAGTCCAATCTGTGGCTTAACAGCCAAATCTCACATCCAATGACTTCAGACCTTCCACAATCGTTTCTTAAGGACCATTACTAAAGCTCCCTGGTTCATGCCCAATGATCATCATGAGCTCGGTGTAACCCTCACCACTAATCACAACAAATAAACCGCCTTTTAGTTTTCTCACAAAATCCCCTCAACTCCTCTTCCAACTAGGGAAACAAACCTAAAAAATAAATCAGGATTCACTGGATAAACCAAACATTACAACAACAACAACAACAACAACAAAAGACACTGAAGAGGACCTTACAATTTAGGTCGAAACGTCTGCTAACAAATATATAGTTAAATTGACTGGAATCGTCGAAAAATACTCTAAAGCCTTTTCAGATTTAAATACTACTTTCCTATAATTGCCGCAAAGTTGGCTCTATTCGAGACAAGAATTGGAGTAGTTTTTAGAAAATCTCTATTACGTGATTTTAGATATGTCAGATCTTTTACTTTCTGTTTTTCATAGTACAGAGAAAGTTAGAAGTATGTATTGTCGTAAAAATTTAAGATGTTTGGTCTGAAATACACTTTTGAGCGCTCTGAAACCCAAAAACTTATTAATTTTTTTAATGAGCAGTACATTAGTGTGGATTTTATTAAAGAATTATAAGAAGAGAAAAACATATGTTTTGAGTACATCCGATAAATTTTTATGATTTTCAAGGTCTTCACAACGGGATAACTCTTTTTGAGAATTAATTACCACTTCGAAAACTCCTCTCCAGATTCTGCCGTTTGATTTTCAAGGTACGCCACTGATCGAGAATCAAATCAATTAGCGCCTTATTCGAGAATAAGGTGAGTCCAATTCAAAGATATTTAAGATCGGTGCTATTGGCAATGACTACTCGCAGGTTTGCGCCAGAAAAACGGGGCAGAATCGTAAAAATTGCCCCTTTGGCATGAAGGACAGATACTGGGACAAGGGGCTATGGAGATCAGGCGCTATGTCGTTTCTCCTGTCCCCAGCCCCCACCACACACATCCTCTAGTGCTAGTCCTTAAGACTTGCATAGGAACTATTGAATGGGAAATAAATCCAACGTTTAAAATTTAAAGGGCCAAAATCCGTTAACTTCTTCAGTTTTACCTAACTCACTGTATCATGCGTAGGGGAATTAGGCCCCTGGCGGCGACCTCTATCCCCGCTCCCCACTCCATCAAACATTAATCCATCATCATTATCATAATAATGTGAGTTACTTGGATGCATTAGATTGATAAATGTATGCTTCTTCTCAAAAGAGAAGTGCTAAAAACGTTAATTTCCTTCAGGTTTACCTAACCTAAGACAGCGGGATTGGCCGGGGTAGGGGTAAGGACACACCACGCACTCCTGCTGCAGTTGCCATTGGACCGTGCTTAAGCCACTTTTTAGAAATATCGTATTATATTTTATTACTTCTAAACCCTTTGAAATAATTAGTTCTTAATTGTTCCGTTTCATCCAAATCATTCTATTATCCAAAACCTGTATTTAACAAGACTAAGACGAGGAATTTCACACGCACTCTCTCCATTTAATAGTGCCACAAGTTGATTGAAATGTATATTATGTTGAAATTCATTCCTTGAATATCAGTTGTGAAACTTTAAAATATTTTTAAAGTTTTTTTTTTACTGTACGGTTTGCCATCTGTGATACTTGGCAGCAATACTACGAAATAAATTAGTACTTTTTACGCTATAGAACTAAATGACGAATTTTAAAAGAGTGCAGTTTCATGTTTGATCGATGCCAGAAGCTGGGTAATACCGCAACAAACAGCTTTATCTTCTTTTAGTTTCCAAGAATCTGACTGAATTGACGTGCGCGTCATATGTTGCAGTCACTGGAATTGTTTTGGTCAGAGGGCATCTACCCGGTCAAATATCAGAATAATCTTCCTGATATAGGCATCTGTCTTAAGTGCTAGTTTTGCTTTTGGAATTCTTATTACTATGCCCTGCCATACCATTACCGTGTCATTGAATGCTGCGATGGGCCCTTGTTTTGATTCAGGACGTATATGTAACTTCAATACTTGCACAGGTCTCTTAGATTTCAGAGGGAAATAAAGTTATTCAAATTAATTTTTTCCATATTCTCTCGTCAGGAAGTCGATTCCTTTGCGAAGGTCATAATGAGGGATAATATCCCAAGTACGTAGCTGATTTGACTTAGCAAATATTTTTTATTAGACCGGAGCGAATATTTTCTAATCAATTCTTGACCGGTAAAGGTGGTTCAGGGTTTGATGTCACCTGATGTCACTACAGTGCCGGAGGTCCTATGGTTCGAGTCCCGAAGTGGTAGGATTTTCGACACGTTTCAATGTACGGCCCATCCAAACAGTAACTAGGACACTCGAAAAGAGTATAAGAGATCGTCAAGAGAATAAGAATAAAAAAATACACCTGTGTTCACAAGATCACAATGAATATCGCGATGATGTTGAATCTAGCTGTTTTGTGCGATATATAGACAGAGAAAGGAAGAAATGATAGTATGTCTGGGACGTAGATTATAGGTTCACACACGGTGTGTTAAAATGTTATCAAGTAATTAGTGTTAAAAAATTGCATAAGTTGCAGAGATGAAATCTAAGGTTACTACCCACCATGTTGGTTTCATGTTCGTCTGGACATTTTTCTCATAGCTTATTTTTCTCAAATAAAAATTGTAGTACATAAATATTAATTTTCTTAGAGCTACATAGTGTTTTCGTTAATTTGGAATATTTTAAACCAGACTCAGAAGTTTAGTGGAAAATATTAAAGTGCTTGCCTCTAGATATAATCTTGATAATTACAATTAGGGGTGAAAATCATTAAAAAAGGAGTGGAGCGTCCATTTTATATTCTGAAGAAAACTAATTTTTGTGAACGAATTCAAGATAATGTTTTCTTTATCGCATGTATACATGGTATTAATGTTATTATCAATAAACGGTCTCGTTTTTATTTTCTCACTAGGGAATAAATAGAAAGTTATGTAACGCTGCGCGAAAAAACGGCGAATTTTCGGCAGCAAAACTCATTGCGGGCTCTGGTAACGAAAATGTGGATAAATCCAGTTGATAAATTTACAAAAATATCCTCTAACATGTGATGTAGCCAGAATCCATGTTTTGGGGTCCTTGATACCGAAAAATATATTGACGGCAAAACGTCTCCCCGTCTGTCTGTCCGTTTGTGAACAATGCTAGCGGCTAAACCTTTCAGCCGATATTTTCCAAAATTGATATTCCCCAATCGATCTGGCTGATGTCCCGGCCTCTGGAGTTTGAAACCGATATTTCAATTTTAGGGGATACTTTACACGATGCCCCTGGGATATTTTCCTAAATTTCAAAAAATGGCTCCATCGTTTTTTAATCAAATTTGTTGGTGGATAGTGTGAACGACGTTTAAGAGAATGTTGCAGGTGTCATGTGCGTTGAAAACCCTGATATTTCGAAACTTACAAAAGTTCAAAAATTTTTCGGAGTATTCATACAGCCAAAATATTAAAGATGGAGATTTTTCCCTTAATGAAAACTGTTCCTTAGAGATAGATTTTGAAATGTCATGTTCAATTTTTCGATAGTTCTTTTCGCGTAATTTTTCGTGAAAATACGGGCGAGAAAGTACGTGCTGTTTTAGCACCACTAGTTTAAATTGTTTATCACTCATGCATTTCTTTTGAAGCCAACTTAAAAGACAGTGAGTGTAAATTAGGCAAGCGGTACACCAATTTTGATCGATTACATGCTTTCAGTTGTTTTTTTATTCTTCTTTACGAGAAGCAATGTAATTAAATACATTTTATAATGAAAGTTCATAGATTCTTGATTGTTTTAGCAAATGTTTTGTTTTAATATATTAGTTATTGAGATAATGGGAATGAAAAAAACGGTCCAAAGTAAGCACCTTTCCCCCTACTTTTTAGATTTGATAATGCGATAAATTATTCGATTGTCTGCGAATAACGGCGCATTGAAAAATGCAAGATGTAAAAGATGCTTCATAACACTTCCCTGCGGGATCCCTGACGTGACGCTAGTCTCAGTTGCCTCCAATCGATCTTTTTTCTTTTACATTCTACACTGCGCAGGGGTCAGTACTCAAAGATAAGGACATAGACAGGATTTTCATTAGACGGGCCAATCAAGAAATAATAATAATTTATTTATGTTTATAATTATAACTTATTAATTATGTTTACACATTGCTGGTTCACAGGAAGACCTGGTTATCAAGTAACAACGGTTTTTTCGCCAAGTGTGTTATTTGCTTTTTATTGAAGAATCTGAAGTTAGAAAGTTCCGGACAATGCGGCAAACATTTAAGATAACATACTTCTGCATTAATTTTAAAAGTCTTGGACAGATATCAAGTTTTTGAAACTTTTCTTTGACGTATTTATAATAATAATAATAATAATAATAATAATAATAATAATTATTATTATTATTATTATTATTATTATTTTATTTTTATTATAAAAACAAATCACGTAAAATAATAATTAATTCAATAATTAAAAATTACAATAAATTATACTTTTAAAATTATAAAATTAATATACACTTAAAAATCGATAGCATTGAAATTAAATTAACAATCAAAATTATCATTAATATGAAATCGATGAAAAGAAATTTTTATTTTTTAAATTCATCATAAGCAAAAGTTACCAAACAAATTCCAAACGAATAGTTTTTTCGAATTTAATTGAAGAAACAAAATTTTAATCTTTCTCAAATATATGCGCATGGTATCGTAAAGATTTCATTTTTATATTCATCCTCTTTTTCTGAAACAACTGTACAAGGCGCGTATCTTAATTAGCGTAATTCATTATTTCTTTCTATTATCGCTGTTGATCTTAATCAAGATTGTGAACGACCACAAAGGATGCATAAAAGAAATGCAGCTTTGGAATTAATTCCGAAGAGATAACTTTAAAAAAGTGAATTGTATTTTATGATACATTTTAAATAAACGCAAATAGAAATTCAAACATTTAGGGGGCGGAGAATTGTCTCAGCAGTACGTATGACGTACTTGCAGCGCTTTGTCAAATCTTTTTTTACCAGTCTTATCTGCTCCCCTTTGCTTCTCCGACCAGTGAATTTGTTCCTACTTCTCTAAGGATTCCCTCTACCATCAACACACGTTTGTACCATTCTGTATTTACTAATTGAGTCATTTAAAATTGTTTTTTTAAATCATATCTTTAAAATGAATTTTTGTAATTATTTCTATTCTGGTCCATTATCGTAAAGAAATGAAGGTGAAACTCTTAGAATTCGCCTTTCCGATCTCTTTATTTTTTGTATGTCTTGAGCTGATTGTGGAGAATTTTATTTCTGAACCAAAAGATACGCAGGCTACTATCACACCTTTATTGCGCTTTCAGGTTTTATTTTGCTTTTTATTTTTTGAATATAGTACCTGTGAGTTGTTGAATTTTCAGTAACCTATTTTCAACATCGCTATTTGTTGAGTAAGCAATCTTACTTTCAAGACATTTTGACTTGTTCTAATATTTACAACTAGTTGAATGTGACGTCGCCGATACTGTATACTGTTTTAAAAGTATTTTCATGTTAAAAATTTATGTCGCGCATAGATTGGTCCAAATAAGTTTTTACAGTCTCTGACATTGGAAATTCCAATGAATCGTAGTAACTGATAATGTTTTACTCCTGTTCAAAAATTACCAACACTCAATGTATGTCACCTCCATGGGGGATATGAACCGGTAATATTCCAATTTGAAAATTGTAAACGCCGTAAAAGGCATGAATTATGCTGAATAGTTAGAATTTTGTACAGCTACATTTTTACGTTTATTTTTGCTAATATGTTCATAAAAAATCATCTGTAAGCTGCACTTCAGCGTCATTCTGTGATGAACATTCTCACCTCATACGACACCTCATGTCTCGATTGGTTCACGGGAAGTGATCTCATCGTAAGTTACTCAAATAGCACTCGCAGTTACTCAGATTCTCTGTAGAGATAATCTTAGGTTTGAATTAAGACCTCCTATGACCTGTTACAAACATGAACACAGGTATTTGGAAGAGGTCAGTAAATGTCGGGAAAAAGCGGATATAGAGGAGTCCTAACCTGCTCTGATCTTCAATGCTGCTGGTATGGTGTACAAATGACAAAAAAATGTAAAAGGGGATATATTAAAACCAGCCTTGCAACTATTTGGCTGTTGGAAAGTTGTATTTCTGCATTTAATTCCAATGTGCTAATTGAACGGGAAGCGCATTACAACGCAAAGATACGATATTTCCTTGTGAAGGCTGTGAGTAACATCCCGCACCGCTTTAGTTGCGAGAGCCGAAGGGGGGAGGTGTTCTTGGGATGGAGGAAGCGGTGGTTTGAGCGGTGCCTGCCCCAGCGCGCTGACGCACTCCCCTTTCCTTCCTTGCCTTTCACATGACTCTCGTGACAAATGTACGGGATCAGTCATACTGCAGTTTGCAGCAAATAAAAGACGTTCAAGTACGTTTTCTTAACACTGTTATGTTATGTCGTTTACACGTAACGAAACAGTAGAATTTATTTTGATTTTCTTTAAGCCTTCGTAGATACTACTAAGATTAAATCATTTTCATTAGTCAATCCTTCGCTAATGACTGCACCATGAACCTTAAACAGCAGAAAAGCTGAAAAGCATGAAAAGATCCTCATTGCTTTCAAGAAGATGCAGATCAGTATCACAAGGCTAATCTAGACTTCGGAGGTAGGATTTTTCACAGATGTCAAGATTAGACTGAGAGACAAAGGTTCTTAGATTTACATAATGGTGCTACAATACTCATTTTTTCGCATTATTTGTATCTTTTGCAATTTTCGAAAATTCAGAGAACTACTCGAAAATGCTGTTTAATTTCATTAAATAGGGATATATGTTTGTGCATTGAAACAGTGTGAGTGTTGAAGAAACATTTGAATCACCACCATGGTAACTGAAATGATTGATTATGATGTGGCCATGAAATATTGAGTGAAAGAGACATCCACAAACTAGTTCCCGTGTTGTCTCACCAAAGTACAATTTCTAATGAACTAAACATATTACATGTCTGTGGCGGAGCACATTGACAGCAGAAGGGATGAAGTATGAACCGAATAAACAATATAATTTAATTTTGTTGACAAGAAGCAAGCCAGAAGAATCGAAAATAGCTGAATATTTAAATTTACCAAACTGGATGTATTCAACGAGATACATTGACTAATTGTACTTGTTTATTATTATTATTGTTAAGAAATAATGGTCAACTGTCAATGAGTGATAACTCAATTCAATTAATTATCAAATATAATTTAATTCACCCTATAAGTCATTAATATCAGTAATTTCCAAGATTTACCGAAGTATAGTCAACTACTTATAAGCAATTGAACCCCTTGAGCGGAATGGGATACTCTTACAAACCACACTAGCGTCTGATAAATAAATATATTGTGACGTACTAGAGTGAAAAACACAGACGACTGTTCTGATTGATATATACAATATATTTACAGAATTTTTACAATTAATGTACAATGATTATGATACAAAAATCTAGCCCCTTGGCAACCTTTCAATTCTCTTAGCCGCGAAACCCCGCGACCGTCCCCTAGGCCTCGCCCAGAACCACTGCTTCGGAAGCAGCAAAAAGCAACGCGAAGTGCGAAGCTGTCGGACATAGAGTCCCGTAACTACACCAGTTACATGGCTTGTCGCCAAACCGATCTTCGACCTGAAGATCACGTGCAAGGATTGCACTGGAGATACCTCACGTCTTTCGACACCCAGCGTATCCCGCGAGGCGCCTGTCGGCGCGGCCTTAAATATCCGCCGGCTCGCCCCCACCCTACAAGCAGCGGGCGACACACGGCTCGCTGGCCAGCCTTTCCAGAGCTACAACCGACACCTCTTAGACTCGCATCCGCGCGCGTCCCTTTGAAGGAAATTCCAGCCGGGATTCCTGAGGGCTTTCCCAACCGGCGCGGCGTGGCGCCGCACCCGTCCACCCCCATCCACATCCGGCTTTACGCGGGTTTCCCCGAAGCGGCCCGACGCACCGGCGCCGGACCAGGCGACGCTACAGACCCTCCCATGCCGGGGGGTGAGAATTTTTTTTCGCAGCAAAATATGCCCAGGAAAAAAATTCTGCTAAGTTACCTGGTCGTGAGACCTCTACATCCTAATTTTTATATGAACATGAACATAATTATAGCAAAATATCAAACCCTATTTAATTGAAATGTGTGAAATAAATCTCTGGGCTGTCCCCCCTCCCTTTTCACCTAAGCTATGTTGCCAGTACATTTAAACCTTACTCCTATATACATAAATATACATAAGTATTCTTGACGCATCTTGAATTACATATTATCCTGAAATACAAACATTTACTTTACATTGAAATATTACATAATAATTCTTGACGCATCTTGAATTACATAAGATCCTGAAATACAAACATTTACTTTACATTGAAATATTACATAATTGTGGAATTCGTTACATACATCATGTGCCGTTCTTAACTGAATTTATTGACACATGTATGTATCTACATATAAAAATATCAAAAAAAACAACAAAACAATTTTACCCTTGAATTTACAAAATTATTTACATAGAATTTCACCGACATTTATACATGTCATGAACGTGCGTGTTCCCTATTCTCGCCGGTGGATCAATTCACATCATCAAACATGCGACTAAGTGCATCTGCGTTAACCTATTCTGAGCTGACCTGTACTTACAAATGACCGTATTCAGAGCGTCGCGAAACTCCGGTTCGACCTCAGTCCCGCTCAGCATTTCTTCCGCGTCAAAGTCGCAACAATCCAATTTAAGCGCATAGCGATCTAGCGCGTCTTCGTCACCTGCGTCTGTCACAGTCGTAGAACTAAGCACATTCAAGTACTCTGTCCGCTGGTGGTATCTTTTAAGCATATTAATGTGATAGACGCGGGGTTCCTTCCGCCCCGGCATCTGGACCACATAGTTATGCTCCGAAATTTTCTCGCGAATCTCGCCCGGCCCTATCCACTGAACCGCGAGCTTCCGCGTCCTGTTAGGTGCGAGAACCAACACCTTCGCGCCTATCTCGAAAGTACGTGAGACCGCCTTCCGGTCATACCACACTTTACGTTTCTGCTGTTCTTCAGCCATTCTATTGTGAGCTAGGTCACGGGAGCGTTTCAAGCGATTGATTAATTTGAATACATGCTCAACTACAGAATTTTCTTCACTTTCCGCAGTTCCCGCAAGCCTTTCATAAAGAAGTGTCATGGGGGTACGGAGATTCTTCCCGTACACCAATTCGGCAGGAGAGAAACCTAATGATTCGTGCACACTCGTGCGCAACGCGAACATAATAGCGGGAAGTTGGCATTCCCAATCCGTCCCCGCCTCCAAACACAGAACCTTCATAAGCCGGTTCATGGTTCGATGCATTCTTTCGACTGCGTTTGATTGAGGATGATACGGCGAACTTCTCACCAGTTTAATGCCAAACCGCTCGGCGAATTCCGCTGTCAAAGCACTCGTGAAGCAAGTGCCCTGGTCGGTTTGCAATTCGCGTGGAAATCCTATTCTACTGAATAATTCTAGTAATGCCTCAATTACAGTGACCGAAGTTAGGTCCCGTATCGGAATAGCCTCGGGATACTTCGTGGCTAAACACATCGCCGTTAAAATAAACTTGTTTCCGGTGACCGATTCTGGAAATGGGCCACACGCGTCGACATTCACTTTCTCGAATGCCTCGCCCGTTATAGGAACAATTTTCAAAGGCGCGCGAAGTTTTTCGCCGCCGTTTCTTACTCGTTGGCAACTGTCGCAACTACGCACATAGTTTTCAATATCCTTATAGCAATTCGGCCAGAAGAAATATTTGGCCATGGCATCTTTGCTTTTTGTGACCCCCAAATGGCCGTGAGCAACTTCATGACAGAGTTTTAAAATCGTGCCACGATACACCCGCGGTATTACTAACATAGTGAACTGCTCTCCGCGCTTACTATGCCGGACACGAAACAATAGGCCGTTTTTCATAACATAAACGCGCCGATCCGTCTCGGGTCCTTCCGCACGCTCAATCAACGGCGCGAGCTCCTTGTCTTGTCTCTGAGCTGTAGCAAATTCGGTGGGGTCCAAACGAGCCAAAGCAATGCTACCGAAATCTAATTCAGATTCCTGATCGTTTGATTCCGAGTTGCCCGGGGCGTCGACCTCGCCCTGACCAACTCTATTGTCATCCTCGGTTTCCTCCGAAGCGGTTACCTGGAACGCGTCCTGATCTCGGCCGTTTCCTGTACTCTCGGCAGGCTCTACCGCCTCTATTGTCTGGGGCCCTTCCGCCCTTACGCGCTCAGCAACTGCTTGCGCCCTAGTCCGCACCGCGCAGATAGGCTGTGGTTCTAAGAAACCTTGCTTTATTTCTTTCAAAATCGTAGCAGAACGATTACTAAAAATGTAATAAGGCAAGTCGCAATTCTTCGCGACTGCGGCCTCTGTAACAAGAGTACCGAATGGCCCTACAATCTCTACCTTGGCTACCGGTAGGTTTTTCGGCGCTTCGTCCAGGGGCTGCTGAACCCATACGGACTCGCCGGTGTATTGTGTCGGCGTGACGTGCTTTGCGTTGATGACGTCAATCGTCGCACCCGTGTCACGGAGACAGGTGACTGTTTCGCCGCAAATTTTGGCAAGAAATGTGTGTGGAGACAATAACTCTGGCGCACTAGCGTCGGCCACGTGACACATCTTCTCGCTAGGTTTATTGTTATATTGAGGACAATATTTTTTATGTGACCTGGTTTTTTACATAAGTAACACGTCCGTTCTTGCGGCTTCTCGAACTCTGCGTTACTAGCTACCTTCGGCACTGCCGTTTTGGAAGTGGTCGGCGCGCTTTCCGTCGCCTTCGGCCATTTCCGTTCGCCTGCCTGCTCTTTATTGCCGAACCGCGAGAAATCCTTCTTATATCCGCTAGCCCGGTTGTTTTCGTAGGTGTCCAGCCTTCGTGCCAAATCTTGGGACGCAGAAACCTCACCCCACACATCAATGAAATGGTCACGCATAACCGCCGGCACCTTTCGCTTCATCTGGTCCGTTACAATGAGATCTAGCAATTGCTCAAATGTTTCTATCTTTAAACCTGAGACCCATTTTTTACAATAACTAGCTAATTCACGTGCATAGACGTTCCAAGTGGTCTTTGCACCTTTTACGTGACTACAAAACATCTGCCGGCACTTTTCTGCCGTGAACTTGTACATATCTAATAATTGTTCTTTAATTAGGTCATAATCTTGATCCGGTGAATCGGATCCTACTACGAGCCAGTTGTTCACCTCATTAGGAAGTAAACCCATTAAATGGCTTACCCATTCGACCGGCGCAATGCCAAGCTGGCGAGCATGCGCCTCGAAAACACTTAAAAACAACGTAATATCGTCGCCTTCGCCTTTGAATTTGTCCATGACTTGGCTGATACGAATATTAGTTCGATTTCCCGTGTCGCTACTACCTATGGAAACACGCGTGGGAGCCTGATTCGTTAGTTTTAACTTTTCAAGTTCAAATTGCCGTTCGCGTTCTTCGCGTTCTTCGCGTATTCTTTCCTGCTCTCTCTCATCGCGTATTCTTTCCTGCTCTCGTATTTCTGCAACCTGTTCTTTTTCTTGGTCAGCGAGTTGTTTCACGAATGATTCCTCGTACTGCTCGCTTTCCGTAATGATCGCTTTAAGTTTAACCACGGTCTCGTTCCCTTCTAATGTTTCCCCCATCTCCATCGCGACCCTAACAAGCACCTCTTTCCTATAACCCGCTAAGAAAGCCATTTTGCCTGAATTGATCCCCGGCCAGAACAAAAAACACACTTACGTTCAGTTGACCTCGGTGTCGCGTGAGCGCCTTCTGGATCCGGTTTGTGGCCTCCTTCCTTCCTCTCGTTCAGGTCGGTCCGTGATGTGTTCTTCCGGTGATGCAAATATTAGCAGATCAAGTTCCAGTGCCAATATCAGCTCGTTCCAGTGCCAGTACCAAGTTTTAGAAAAGAAAGGTTCCGAGTCGGATTGTACCGCCCCGAAACTACCGTACCGAAACACCGCACTTTTCGGTTTCTCGTGGCGTGAGCGACACTGCCGGCGCCACGTATTTACGATGCGTATTCACGTTTAACTGCGTACACTGTCTTTACGCGTGCTGTTCTGATAAATCAGCGCGCACCGATGGCTCTGTTGCCGCACTGATGTCCCCGCGGATGCTGCTGCAGACTTCCGCGTTCCCCGTTCGTTGCGAACGTAGTGACTGCGTCCACAAAGCTGAATGATAGACGTGAGTCTTTAATCTGTTGTAACCAATTATTAACTGCAATTGGCACAACCACCCGGTGTGAGTTCTAAGCACCACTGCAACCAATTTTGAACTACAATTGCAACAATTGGCGCAGGCACTCCGGCGTGAATTTACAATAACCGCTGCTACCAATTTTAGACAAGAAAAATGGCAGAATTGGTGCGGGCACACCGACGTGAGTTTACAGTAACCGCTGCCACCAATTTTAGAAAAGAAAAGTGGCAGAATTGGTGCGGGCACCCCGACGTGAGTTAACAGTAACCGCTGCCACCAATTTTAGAAAACAAAAATGGCAGGAATTGGTGCGGGCACCCCGACGTGAGTTTTCGATAACCGCTGCCACCAGTTTTAGAAAAGAAAGGTTCCGAGTCTGTGACGTACTAGAGTGAAAAACACAGACGACTGTTCTGATTGATATATACAATATATTTACAGAATTTTTACAATTAATGTACAATGATTATGATACAAAAATCTAGCCCCTTGGCAACCTTTCAATTCTCTTAGCCGCGAAACCCCGCGACCGTCCCCTAGGCCTCGCCCAGAACCACTGCTTCGGAAGCAGCAAAAAGCAACGCGAAGTGCGAAGCTGTCGGACATAGAGTCCCGTAACTACACCAGTTACATGGCTTGTTGCCAAACCGATCTTCGACCTGAAGATCACGTGCAAGGATTGCACTGGAGATACCTCACGTCTTTCGACACCCAGCGTATCCCGCGAGGCGCCTGTCGGCGCGGCCTTAAATATCCGCCGGCTCGCCCCACCCTACAAGCAGCGGGCGACACACGGCTCGCTGGCCAGCCTTTCCAGAGCTACAACCGACACCTCTTAGACTCGCATCCGCGCGCGTCCCTTTGAAGGAAATTCCAGCCGGGATTCCTGAGGGCTTTCCCAACCGGCGCGGCGTGGCGCCGCACCCGTCCACCCCCATCCACATCCGGCTTTACGCGGGTTTCCCCGAAGCGGCCCGACGCACCGGCGCCGGACTAGGCGACGCTACAATATTTTATCGGTCACATGCGTCTTGAACCCCTGTTAACATGCAAACCAATAGGTTTGTTAAGGGCCCTTGTACCTACCTGTATGATAAGAAATTGAACTTCCTTAGCAACGGGTTTTAACATCCTTAGCAACGTAAATAAACAACCATCGATACATCGCAAATCAAATGTTTGTTAAAAACATGGCAATATACGATTCAGACAATTCAGAATACAAGGAGCCTAAGTCATATTGGTTAGGGGCATAATTATTGTAAATTGTAATATTAATAGTACAACTAGAAAAATGTATATTAGGTACATTAACATCAATTTCCTGGCATTCCACCAAATGAAACCCTTCTCCGGTAATCATATTTACTTACGATGTGATATCGGTATCGCCACTGGAAGTAAATGTGCCAACTTCATCGAATGTCATTTCTTTAGGTATCTTTAATTACAGAAGAATTATTTGCATCCATGTTTCTCAAACCACGGTATACGAATATTGTTTAAATACGAGTATTTATCGCAAGCAACACTCCACAGTATCATACTAACGTGCCGCAGCAACATAATTCATTGTTTACTATCGCACACGGCTCCGTTACTTTCCGCCTGAGATTCTTAACTTTTGGTCTCTGCAGTAATTAATAACACTCATCTGTGTTACCAGCTATTATTACTCTCCTGGTAGCGTTAAACAACTTACGCCATTTTTTTGTCTTTTACTCTCCCAAAGGAAAAATTCAAGCCCCTTTTTCGAAATTTTTAAAATAAATTGCTTTGCTTCTAGCAAAATTACGCGAAAACTACTCTTTTTAATTTTTCGACCTTACTTACGTAAGAAGAGAAACTGTTTTAATAGTGCGAGAAAAGGGCGAATTATCGTCACAAAAACTCTTATTACCGAACCCTGGTAACAAAAAGTGGATAAATCTTGTCTCTATGTGTAGTAAATTACATCTAACACATTGTGTAGTCAGTTATGTTTTGTGAGTCCCTTATACTAAAAAAGTCGATTGATGGCAAAACATCTGTCTATCCGTCTGTCTGTCTATGGTCAACGCTAGTGCCCAAACCCTCAATCGATTTTCTCTAAAATTGATATTCTGCAATCAATTTGGCTGATGTCGCGACCAATTGAATTTGAAACCGATATTTTAATGTTGGGGAGATGAAGCACTGGTGACATTAAAAAAATTGATCAAATTTTTTAAAATTAAATTTTGTTGTCAGCGTAAAGGACGCTCTAAAGAATGATGCGGGTCTCATTTCTCGACAATTGCAAAACTGCATTGTTTTTCGACGTCTTCCTACAACTAAAACATTGAAGATAGAGATTTTTCCTTAATAATATCTTTTTTAAAGCTAGATTTTGAAGTAAGGTCATTTTTTCGAAAATTTGAGTCTTTTTACCCTAATTTTGGGCCAAATATAAGTAATTTTTACTTTTTAAACAATTTTTTCTACAAAACTTTTAAAGACGTTTTTTACTTTGAATTTTTAAACATTTTTTCTCAAAAACTTCAATTTTTTCTTCTTTCTTCAAGCAGCATTTTAAAAAAATGTTCTCCTCGTATGTATCAATGGACTGAATAAAAATTGGTGTCGGTCCCATTTTTTCGCGAATTCTATTTTCGAAAATTGCAGAAAGTTTACATCGCAAAAGTGGAATATTGAATACAGAGATTTTTCAACTTAAATGAATTCTGTTCAAAGAATCTGATATTTAAAACAATCATGTATAATTCAAAAAAAATATTGGCTTTTTCGAAATTTATATTTGAAATTAACGTAAATTATGAAACAAAATTCTCAAAAACCGCTACAATTTTTTTTCCTGATTTTTTCCACGCATAGAACAGCGGACGCTTGAAAGAATGGCACTAGCTTCATCGAGCAGACTATCTCTCGCTCAGGATGACCCCGATGCCCTGATAGTTCGTACGTTTTTCTTTGTGTTTCGCATACGGAGAGGCTCCTCTCTTCTTCCATGGCCTCCTCTCTTCTTCCCGTGCCCTTCTTCAACGAACTCAGGAAGCTGTGACTTCTTGAGATTACTGTGGGAGCTCAGACTTTCAGGCTGAGTATTTTTATTTGTTCTAATTATTTTTAGTTTGTTTTCAGTTTAATTTTCATTATAACTTAATAAACACGGTCACTGTAAAATTATATTTTGTTACCTACGAATTTTATTTTAAAAATTACTAAATCAATTTTGAAACATCGCAACAATGTTTAAAAACAAAGAAGATGGTTTTTAATCATAACTGTTTTATTATCATCGATCTTCTAATTTTGAACATCGATAATTGATAACATTGATGTTTTGTTATCGATGTCGCTTCACTAACTGGCACCACCAATAGAATTCCATACCAGTCGCCACTGCATCTCTCTAGACTCTAGAGTCTAGAGAGTTTGCGCACGCATTAGCGGGCAGCAATCGACTGCATTTTTGAGTCTCTGCGCATGCGCCAACTCGATATCGAAATGTTAGCGGGTTCTGCCAAGCCCCGCTATTTCGCCGGATTTAGCAGGCGACTTATGGTATGGTAATCGATCTTTCGGCCATTTTATGTGGAATTTGTTACCGACAGTGGCGGCAGAGTGTGATGCTAACTTAATTTCCTTGTCGCTTAATCGCACTCTTTTCGTGTTTGTCAACTGGTTTGATTAAAGTTTAATTAGTGCTACTGCTAACCTCAGATTTCATTTGCCCTAAATCATCATTTGTAATTCATTGGATACGTGGTAAAGGCTTCACAAGAAATAGGCAAAGTAGCAGTGAAAGTCTGTAAAGTGCGTAGTGAATTCATTGGTTAGGTCAAAGTGAATTACAACCGGAGAAGTAGAAATGTCATTAAAAAAGAAATGAAATAAAATAAAATAAATAAATTATATAATTTTTAGTTAGTAGGTCAAATGATATAAATCGGTATTCATAGGAATATTTTTTTAGTATAGTTAATTGCATTGTATTTCTTCACTTGCTTACAAATTTACCAAAAGATCGGATCACATGACTTTAACCACTCCTATGAACTTTGAAGTACCTCCTTAGTATTAGATTTATCACAAAATCTGAATAATGAAGAGGGCTTCTGTAATTTACTTCCATAAGGATGTTTTAAGTTTAGGTTTCTTAATCCCAGAACTCTGATACGTTGTAATTTTGAAGGCTACTATGAGTCCTATGGGGTCAATGAAATTTTTAATCATGTATTCAATGAAAGTGGATCTTATCATACTACACTGTGCGGTTCTTAACATAGTAGTTTGTCTGTGTATCATTATGTTAAGGTGTAAGTTATGTCAATCAAGTAGGCAAGTAAATATTATATGATTCTAAAATTTTACTGAAATAGTGAATATCGTGGTTAACAAAATGAATTAGGGAATTCATTTGGAACAGATTACCGTGAAATTAAAAGATTTGTATTTCTCACATTCATTCTGCTCTTGTTCCTTTTGTTGTATAATACTTTTCATATTTAAATCCACAAATGTACTTCTTTTCTGTTTTACGTATTTTATATAAGAATACTTGTATCAATATGTAAATATGTGAGTTTAGGGAAAAAATTTTAATACTAATTCTGTTTATTATCAAATGTTTTATATACAAGTAAATTTACAAATGTCCCAAACAATGGCGTAGCTTAAGTGGGTGTCGCCCGGGGCAAAACTAATGGTGTCATCCACCCAGTGGCGGCTCGTGGGTATTCGCACGTTCGCATGTGCACACCCAAATAACTGCGGTGCAATGTTTCTTAAACATTTCTTAACATGAGGGGAATACAAGTCCACTCAGAGCGTTTCCGAAACATGGTATTTCAAAACACGCGCCGTTCGGAAGCTGCGATTGACAGTCCGCGGCCAATGCCCTTCGTGACAGCAGGCTAGAGCACACTCGGGAAATGCGAGTGAGCAGCCGGGAAGGGGAAAGAGGGGGAACATGGTGGCTTACGGGCGATGGGAGCACAATTCGGACCGTGCGGATATTACTGCGCAGGCGCGACCTCTGAAAGTGTCTTGACATGTCGTGAAGATATAACACTCGGCTAGCACAAGTTTTTAAGAGAAGTGTGGCATTGATGGAAGAATGTGTGAGATATCTCTCCACTTAAATGAGCACTCACCCCTTCCAAAGCAATTCGCCGGTAGCGCGCGAAACGCTAACGCATTGCTGTACAGTTGCATTCATAAGTATTGTGTTAATCGAATGTTATTTGCTCATTTTAAAGGGAGTTGCAAGTACAAATCCATTCCTAAGTATGTGAAAACCAACATGTATTGTGTAAACGTATGTAGAAGGCTACTTTTTAATGCGTTTTGAAAAACCGAAGTTAGAGTGCTCGTTTTTCTGTGAAGTGTGTTTGTACAACTGACAATGAATAGCGTCGAAAATATTAAAATAACATCAATGGAAAAGTCACAGACAAAATTGCTGAAAAGAAACAGCATTTACTGAAGCGACACAGACTTTGTGTGTCGTCAGTCAGTGTAGACGGCAAACTATCCAGATTTTTTGAGTATTGGGTATAGAAACTTGTACTTTTAAGCTTACATTTCTAAAGCGAGTTTATGGAAAATACTTAATAGCAAACGTGCGAATAAAAAAGTTTTGAATGAATGTGTTTCTTGACACCCTTTGAAAAACGTTCTGGAAGTGCCGAATCATGCACGACACAAGTAGTAAATATTTTGGAGGGGTCCTTGCCGAGCGAAGTCGAAACAAATGTTGTGAAAAGAAATGCGGTCAACCCTCGTTGGCGATAAAAGGAACTATTCAACATGTTATCAAACTTCATAAGATGCCTTGTTTCTAATTGTCATTATCTATGTTACTGAATATATGTGTATGCTTGTAATGTATGCCTGTATGTATGGGCATGTGTGTGTGTGTGTGTGTGTGTGTGTGTGTTAGAGAGAGAGGGGGGAGAGAGGGGGAGGAAGGGAGAGAGAAAAGAGGCGTTGCACACCCTAATAGTATGACCACGAGCCGCCCCTGCATCCATCTAAAATAAATATATCTGAATAGTTTATACATTATTTAATAAAAATAAAAGTATATTTGCACGATATTAAAGATAATTTGGAAAATTATTTTATCAAGATTAACGATAAGATAAAGTAATCGCCGAAATCGTGACTCTTGGACCACTGAAAAATTGGGGCTCACTGCTTATAGTTTCGCGTTTTACTTTACATTATTTTTCTTTGCATTCTTAGTATATATGATTTAATATATATATTATATTTATATATATATATATATATATATATATATATATATATATATATATATATATAATTTTTAAATAAATCCTTAAAATTATGTAATTCGAACTATACAATTTTATAATTGATGTCACCCCTAAAATTGTGGCACCCGGGGCTCACCGCCCCCCCCCCTGCCTCCCCCCTAGCTACGCTACTGGTCCCAAATGAAGTTACGAACAGCACTGAACAGCTGATGGCAATTTCACTGTAGCAGAACTCTCTGTTGTCACAATTTGAAACTTCCTCCAATGCGAGTTATACGTACAAAAACTCTTTATCGGTATCACCCGTTATTGTTATCGATACTATTTTCGATTGCTTTAACGTTCGAGTGTGCACAAACTCTACTTATGATTTTCTGGCGTCCATTAGACATTCCCCCGCACACGAGTTGGGTTTCAGACGTCGCACCGTGGGCCAGAAATGCCTCAATGCTTGCCAATTTCCATAAAACTCAGAATACACCCCCGGCGCTCAGATTTCGTCTATCGTGAGGCTAATATCCACCCCTTTCATAAACATAAACAGAAATTCAATGCGAGATTCGAAGCCTCCGGAACTAAGCTGGAAAGTAATGTTTAGTTTGCTTCTGATTTCGGTCGTGACGAATGTGATAAAGCCCATATTGGTACTACCAGTACTCAGCAACTTTGCAAGATATCGACCAGCTCAATACCTCATTTTGGAGAGGGAGGTTTTCTTTCTTTCTAGTACAGACTATTTCAATTTTTGTGAATAAATTTTTAAGTTATTATTATAAATATAAATTTGCGCATTTGGATCGTACAACAAAGATATCGTAATTTTCTTCTAGGCTTTTAGTTGTTACTTTCGCTTACTTCCGGTTTGAGACAAAATGTTATAAGAAGGAGAAGAAAGTGTGAGGAAAATGATCGTGTTAACAGATTACAGCTATTTACAGCGTTTTGTGAGATACACGCGTTTGAATTCTTTCCGTCTACCCTGCACTACTTGCACTCGGTTCTGCGCATTGCGTCTTCCTCGCAAAAGACACTTTCTGGCCTGTGTTAAAAGAGTAAATGCCATTTTTAAGTATTTTAAGACGATTTTTATTACAAAAGAAACATTACTTCTTTTAAGGCGACTTTTTGCCAAATGCTGAACTACGAGGTATGTGAAATCCTGTCGGAAGCTCCCGGTCGTCGCGACACCAAATACCGCAAGTAATTAGTCGTCTTTGTCAATTTATTGATACTGAGAAAATATCAAGCTATTCTGATCTGATTCTGAATATCTGAGTTATTTACAAGAACGGCAAAATCTCATAAAGCGTTTGCCAGTTGGGAAAAAAATGCAATAGAAACAGTGATAAGCTTTTAAAAGAAATTTCAGCTTGGTTGACTGAAAGATTTATTTTGCCATCTGATTTCATACACCAGAAGATCCTGAAGATTCTTCAAACCTTGGAAGCTCATCGACCGTACTTGAAGCAAATATCGACTTCAAAGAAGCAAAAGAGGAAAAATAAAAAAACGCTTCGTGAGACCCATTCTTCACCCACGCTGATCTACACCGCCCAAATGCGACAGTTGAGTCTTCATCAGCTCAATTGCGGAAAAAGACGCAGGTCAGCTGATGAAGGTCCCCTTGAGAACTCCAACTCGGGACAGAAAAATAAGATGCGTGTGATAGTCAGAGAACAGAGGTTCGATTCAGTGTGCTACTGATGATGAAGTGTTATCTTTATCAGATCAGTAAACACCATTACCAGGTTGCCCGAGATTGGCTCAAGGAAAGGAGAGACTTAGTGTACCCCGTATATAAAGAAGTAGGGGCTCTAAGGAACAAATTCCGTGGCGGTACGATGTGAGCATCACTTCACTTTACAGAACTGTTACCGAAGTACTAAATCTGCAGTCTTCTCGACCACTCAGCTTTTCAAACAATTTCCGGTCACCAAATTTCTTTCGTCGCTCATTTCAAGTTTGATAAGCAAATGGGATTTTGATGACAATGCAGGAGACTAGAAATAGAGACATCTATGATACATATTGTGTTCCGATTAAACTGTATCACTTCATAAGAAATAAAAACTGTTTCATGGAAAAGTCCTTAACCTCCATAAATTGGTTATTGCAGACAGATTGAGCTTCAGTTCTGAATATAAAGAGCTCTATATAAATAATATTTAAAATAAATTAATAATAAATAAATTATTTCCACCGTGGGGCTGATAGCAGAGGCGTGGCACACGAGTAAAGGCCGCAGTGAGGTCGCGAAAGGTCTCAATATTAATAGTCACCAAACACTACTTGCTAGTTATGTTACTGGGAGCGAAACTAAACCTTTTTTGTGATGTCATGAATTGTAAATAACGAACGTGAGTTCTGAATAAAACTCCTGGATAGAAACTAAACTCCCATGATGATATTGTGACGTCGTGGGAATACACAATAATCACAGACACGAGCTTCAATGATAAATATGTACAGGTTTATTCACAATATGTACAGTAATAATTTAAGTTACTCAGCTCTGGTAGATCTTTACTTCCCTGATCGCAGGAGCGATCCTTAAAAATGAATAACTGACTCGTGGCCCGCGCCACTCCTCAGCGAGCCTCCCGCACACAGCAGACAGCTCTGGCGACCTGTCACCCGTGGATATAGTCCACAACGGCGTCCCAACACATGGGTTGCCGCACGAGCCTAGCTCGGCTCCGCACCGCCCTGGGCGCAAGTTTTGTGCGTTCGCACGAGGGTTCCCACTCAGCTCAACAAACCCCACCCCAGCGCTCTGCGTTCGCTCTTATATGGCTACCACCCACGTGACCTGAAACGTCACTGGGTTTTGCACACGGCCCGCGCTGGCCGCGTTGCCAGGCATTTTTGGACATCCATTTCCATGGATTCCAAGAATTTGTCACGCGGCACGCGGCAAAAATGCGCTGTCCCGCACTTTGGGCATCCCTTTCCTTAGCTCTTAGGATTTCTCAGAATACCTCGGCGTGTCACATCCTGCCTGGCCCCTGGCGTCTAATCCTCTGCCGCCGCACCAATGTGGCACCCCGGCGGTTGCTAGCTGTAGCCCTACAATACGTTACAATATAGTTTCCTTCGTGTAACGAAACTAAATTCCAAGCCTCAGTAAAATTTCGTTGCAGAGGCAGTTTCGTTACTAGTCCATAGATTTGTTCGCCGCGCTTCGGATTTTAGTTTCGTTACGCTTTAGTCTCTGTGCACAAGAAACAGTAACGAAATGCTTAATTTCGCTTAGTTTCGTTTCTGTTGCTATCCTTGGGAGAAAATTAAAAGTTTATAGAACAGGTGATAACAACGCAAGCTTGTACCACAATAACCAATTAACTTGTGAATTAGATTGTTTATTAGTTAGTCTCGTTATACTTTAATCTCTGTGCACAAGAAACAGTAACGAAATGCTTAATTTCGCTTAGTTTCGTTTCTGTTGCTATCCTTGGGAGAAAATTAAAAGTTTATAGAACAGGTGATAACAACGCAAGCTTGTACCACAATAACCAATTAACTTGTGAATTAGATTGTTTATTAGTTAGTCTCGTTATACTTTAATCTCTGTGCACAAGAAACAGTAACGAAATGCTTAATTTCGCTTAGTTTCGTTTCTGTTGCTATCCTTGGGAGAAAATTAAAAGTTTATAGAACAGGCGATAACAACGCAAGCTTGTACCACAATAACCAATTAACTTGTGAATTAGATTGTTTAAATGGTGATATACTTAAATTTGGTGATATTCATAATTTCTGCGTCTGCGTGTGTGTTTGCGCGCGCGCGCTCATGACTGAGGAGAGAGAGAGAGGGGAGGGAGGAGGGAGAGAGAGGAAGAGAGAGGGAGAGAGAGGAAGAGAGAGAGAGAGAGAGAGAGAGAGAGAGAGAGAGAGAGAGAGAGAGAGAGAGAATGTGTCATTTAAAGGTTTTTAGATTTTTTCTTTTATAATATTTTCTGGCATTCTATTGTTCACCTGTCTATTCTTCACATTCTATTGTTCATTTGCAAACCCTTACAATAACCCCTAAAATAAACTCTTTTGGGTGCCTACGTTTTTTCTTCCCTAAATATATAATTGATTTTATTGCCTTGTGTTTATATCAAGAATGTCTGGAACATTCAGATGGGATAAATTTCTCTCTCGAACATTTATGAAGTTTATATATAAACGTAATTACTAGAGACAGGATTTCCATGCACTATCAAATGTTAAAATATGCATGCAAACATGCACTATCAAATAACCAAATATGCCCGATGCAGGCTAAAAATGAGAAAAACATGCACAATCAAATTTTATCTAAATTTTTTATTATATTGTCTTTTGTAAAAGTAAACAATTAACAAATTTTCTAAACTGCTTTGCGTCAAATTCAATCTTTTGTCAGAACAAATGTTTTTAAATGCACAAAATGACCTTCTACGTCACAATGCGTAATAGGAGCATACTTAAAAGATGAAATCTAAACCAATGTTACATCAAATTCTGTATTTTCTGATTTTTCTCCACAAATAATGTTTTTTACATTTTGGAGACATTTCAAGACATGAAACACTTTATGTAATTTCTTCTTAGCGATCTCACCCAACATCCAAATATTAATTCCGAACACTTTAATGTCCTCAACAATTTTTAATGACTCCATTAGTTTCTACAAAACAATTTCTGAAAAATCTCAAAACTGCTAAAAATATATAAATAGTATCCCGAAAATAATTATTTTCGCTTCGAGAAAAATTAAAGTTTTGTTTTTCGTTTCATATCTATTTCATTGACTCATTCATTATTTTATAATTTTTGAGTTTCAGTATTTCAAATTAAATAATTTATGCTGCTATTAAATATTAGATTTGAGCACCAAACATTTCGACTAGGAAAACTCTACCAGATGATTTTTTAATTGCTCAATTTTTACAGTGTAGCCTACTTATTTCTTTATTACAGAAATTGTAATAAATTACATTTCCATCCGTCCTTCATCCAATCGTTGTTTCCATTCCTTTGTTTGAGAAGAGTTGCACAAGAAGCCTTAGAAGAACCCATTTTATACCTGTCTTCACAATTAAGAAACTTGTTAATTCTGTTCTGCACGCCAGCAGACTGAGAGCCTGCTCTTGATTATTTTCCTCTCCCATGGTCAGTTATCAAAGGATGTTGAGTTTTGGCTTCGCGTGCCTTCCGTATCCTTTGCGACGTATCATATGGCGTTGATAATTCATTTCGCGGGTACACGTTGCTCCCCGCACGTGTACCCGCGTCGCAAATCCAAGTAGTGTCCCGGAAGTTTAAAATGTAAAATATAACAATAAGCACCAAAGACAACGGTGTGCTCTCAGGACCTAAGATCAATATTCTATTTATACAAAGTATGCGTCAGTTTTAATATTCACAACTTATGCAGACAAATAATTAAAACGTACTTAATACGCTAGATAGGAGTCTAAATATGCAGTATTAATTTAAAAAAAGTCCAAATATGCATTATGCATGTATTTCTCCAAAAAACTACCCAAACATGCAAACATGCACGGAGAAAGTATGTTTAAAGTATTTTTAAGTAAAGTATTTTTAAACGCGTTTTTCATGAAACATATATTTACAAAGTTTGAAATCCCTACGAAGCTTAAATAAAAACATGAATTTGCATGGAAATCCTGTCTCTAATAATTACATTTAAATTTATTGTTTGTGCAGCCGATACAAATTGTAGCATTTCTCGCATCAAATTACACTTAGTATATCTATCACATTTTAGAATTATCCTCATTGCTCTATTTTGTTGAACTTGTAGCTTATTAATTTTTTTATGTAATCCTAACATCAGAGTTGAACAATATTTCAAGTGTGAAGCTATCATTGTTTTAAAAAATTATTATTCTGTTGAATAAATTTACAGAATTACCTATTCTATCCATGAAATCAATTTTCTTTCTATGTTTTTAATTATATGCCGAACATGGCTTTCAAAATTAAGTTCTTTTATCAATTATAACTCCTACGTATTTAATTTCGTTTAATTGTTTGACTTCTACATTTCTTGAATTTACAATTTTTATATTTCTCTTTAAAATTTTTCTCTCATTATGTATAATCATAAATTTAGTTTTTTTTCAATATTTAATATCAACTTGTTTAGGTGTAACCACTTTTTTATGCCTCAACCACTTTCATATGCCTGCTGTAATTTGTTTTCCCCATCTTCTGAACTTTCTCCTTCTATGTATACCTTTGTCATCAGCAAATAACTGTACCTTAAAATTCAATTGACAAATTTTACTTAGGAAGCTTTTAATATCATTGATATCTATATATATAAAAGAAAGTCGTGTTAGTTACACTATTTATAACTCAAGAACGGCTGTACCGATTTGGCTGAAAATTGGTGAGCAGAAAGCTTAGAGCCAGGAGACGGACATAGGATACTGTTTATCCCGTTCGACAGCGTTTCTGTGTGAGAACGCACGTTTTTGCACGTTTTCGCACGTTTTCGCGTGATTTCGCATGTTAGCGGTCATTGTTGCCTGTTGTAACCCATTGTTGTAACGCCGTACTGATAACAGAAGGCGATAATGATAGTCACCTTTCGTTCGCCGTTATATCTATATATAGTCGTGTTAGTTACACTATTTATAACTCAAGAACGGCTGTACCGATTTGGTGAGCAGGAAGCTTAGAGCCAGGAGACGGACATAGGATACTGTTTATCCCGTTCGACAGCGTTCCTGTGTGAGAACGCACGTTTTTACACGTACGCAGTGCAACAAGGATAGTACAGTTTCTCACAGTGAGTGCGACGCGAGAAAAAGATGGGACCGGCTGTTAAGGCGGAACAGAGTTCGCCGGGTCAGCTAGTCTATATATATAAAAGAAAGTCGTGTTAGTTACACTATTTATAACTCAAGAACGGCTGTACCGATTTGACTGAAAATTGGTGAGCAGGAAGCTTAGAGCCAGGAGACGGACATAGGATACTGTTTATCCCGTTCGACAGCGTTCCTGTGTGAGAACGCACGTTTTCGCGTGATTTCGCATGTTAGCGGTCATTGTTGCCTGTTGTAACCCATTGTTGTAACGCCGCACCGATAACAGAAGGCGATATTGATAGCCGCTTTTCGTTCGCCGTTATATCTATATATACTACACCTATTATATACTTACGTTATACCCATATATACTTCACCTATGCACCAAAATACAGGAACAGTAATGAATGATTAATCTACTTAATTTTTTTATTTGCATTTTCTAATAAACAATTTAACTTAATGAATTCCAAAATCTGCTTATTTATTGCCTTTAACAGCCGATCCCTATTATTACAGCTTTGTATTTCTCTCTTAAACAAAAATCAATTCCAAAAAAAAAAAAAACGCTCTGCTAGGTAATAGATTTTTTATTATCTATTTAATATCAGAGCGTTTTTTTGAAATTCTTCTTTGTTTGAGAGAAAAACACAAATCTGCAATAGCTTTATTATCACGAGTGCAACAAGGATAGTACAGTTTCTCACAGTGAGTGCGACGCGAAAAAAAGATGGGACCGACTGTTAAGGCGGTACAGAGTTCGCCGGGTCAGCTAGTATAGAATAAATAAAATAGGTCCTAACACAGCCTTATGGAATTCCACTTTCGATATCTATTTCATTAGATATTACATGATTAAATTTAACTTGTTTTATATTCTGTAAGAGAGAGGGGGGAGTGAGAGAGGGGGTAAATAACATTTACGTGTTCGCCCACACCTACTTTCACGCCTCTTTCTTGAGTGGATCTAATGAGAGAGACTTTTCTGAGAATGAGAACCGATGAATGCCCGTGTTGTTTGTTGTTCAAGTGTGCGGCCTGCGGCTGTTGTCGCGCGGGAAGCCCAGAGATAGCAAACCAATCTCTCATCCTGCGGTTTTTATCTACCACTAATACCGCATGAATCGACGGAGTTGAATCACGGACACTTCATGCGTGCAATGCGCTGACTCCCCTTGAGACTGGCTTCGTCGTAGGGAAAGGACTCCTCGTTCACAAGAAGGGTCCTGTTTTCGACACTAGCTTTTCAGCTAGGTCGAATTCAATCGCTGTCTGGAGGAATTCTAGCGGCCGGCTGCTCTGATCGGTAGTTTTCCGTGGTTTCGCCGATAAACACCAGGCGAATGCCGGAGCAGTGCCCTAACAAACGGGCCACGGACCGCGCGCGATCTTTCCTCCCTCTTCCTTGTCCTAGCCTCTCCCCTTACACACACACACACACAAACTTACACTTACATACACTACACTACCACATATTCCAGGAGACCGGTCGGGAGCCTAGTACTTGTCCCAACAAGGGCGTAGCCCCGCTGGTGGGAGAGTCCTGGTTAGGGGGGAAACCCCGCTAGCTGACGGTAGGTCGGCGCCGGATCTCGCCTTCCAGCGGGGAAAGATCACTGCCATCTTCTGGGAAAAATATGCACTACGCTTACGGGACTAATGACCAAAGCTGTTACAGCACCCGGAATCACTAACCAATCAACCAAAAGAAGGGTCCTAAAGAAGGGCCTTACTTAGAAAATGAAATAAACATTAATAAAAACTCGAATCATTAAAATTATAAATAATATAGTTGTTTCAAGAAAACTTCTGATTTTATTGGTAGGTTCTAAAGTGTTGAGTGAGTTTCGTCCAGTGGCGGCTCATGCGAGATCCTTAAGAGGAGGAAAGATTGATTGATTGTTTGATTTTTTCGTGTTTCCGGGCGCGTCAACTGCTTCGGTCATTAGTCCCGTTAGTGTAGTGCCTATTTTTTCTCGGGAGATGGCAGTGATTTTCCCTCGCTGGATAGCGAGATCCGGCACCGACCTATTGTCGGCTAGTGGGGTTTTCCCCTAACCAGGACTCTCCCACCAGCGGGGCACCGCCCCAGCCGGGACAAGGTTTAAACTCCCGACCGGTCTCCCGGAATATGTGGTAGTGTAGTGCATGGTAGTGTAAGTGAGTGTGTAAGGGGAGAGGATAGGACAAGGAAGAGGAAGGACAGATCGCGCGCGGTCTGTGGCCCGTTTGGTAGGGTACTGCTCCGGCATTCGCCTGGTGTTGATCGGAGAAACCACGGAAAACTACCGATCAGAGCAGCCGGCCGCTAGAATTCTCTTCCAGACAGTGACTGAATTCGACCTAGCTGAAAATCTAGTGTCGAAAATCCTGGCGTCGTCAGGACTCGAACCTAGGACCTCCCGGTCAGAGGCGCTGCAGTGGCATCAGTTAGGAAAGAAGTCCTGCAAATACTATTACTTTAAATGAAAAATACAAAACTAGTGGTGCTAAAAGAGAACATACTTTCTCGTCCTTAATAACGGCTACGTAATACTATTTTTACTGGAATTTCACAGTGGCGGATGTTGGGTTCAAAAGTTGGAGAGGCCCAGACAAATTCTGGCACGGAATCATATTGTGAGATCAATGACCTTTGGTTTACTGGTAAACTGCTATTCGCGACATTTCAAATAAAATAATTATTTTTAATATTTCTCTTCTTTTAGGTTCACTTCTCCGCGAAAACGGCACTTCCAATAAAGATGTTATTGTATTCACTGAAATACTGGGCTGCCACACAATGAAACCATCGCAACCACAGAGCCCCCACTGTCTATGACCGCAACATGCCTTCACAGGAGAAGGCCAAACGCGCGATAGCCTCCTAGCCAAACCAACTCCAAAACTGGGCAAAGCAAAACAAACTACTCTTCTTGGTTGAGGGTCGTTGTCATGGCAATAGAGGAGACTCGCATCAGCTTGAGCCGCAAGTATCGGTATCCTACAAGCACAAACAGGGATAGCGTAGAGAAAAGAACCTCTTGGTCTCTGTTGATAGTACTTGGTGGCACTACCTATGTGTAACGCATAGAACTGACTGGTTCCATCTTGAATTGTAACGCTATGTTTGCAGCAAGGGAAACGACTTCTTTTAAATGTTCACTCGCCAGCCGTAAACATGTATGTCAAAATTTTAGACAAAGTTAATTCTAACAATTTTTAAGTTAAAAATATATCTTTTAGTTGTTTATCAATTTTGTGGCGAGGCCTGGCTTTCTTTGCCTCTTCTGAAAATCCGCCACTGAAAACTCATCCCAAACATTCATTACTCATTCCATTCTAGAATATTATGTGAGAAAAATTAAATATTTGCAAGCCAATGCCATCACAAATTCGACAGGGTATTGGTCTGCTATGCACTGTCTGCTCTGCACCTGGCACCTGTACTTTTACCTGGGGGAATTCACCCCGGGGGGGGGGCGCCTAGGCGCTAGCCTTTATCCGCACCCCCGAAGACGTACAGATATGCCCTTGGGCTGGTATCTGGGTCCCGCCAAAACGTTGATGACCCGTACGGGAACCTTTCTTTTTTTATTTATTTATTTTACGTCAAAAACAGTTAAAAATTATGTGTGACGTGATGTGGGGAGAAGTGCATTCTGTGCACGTTTTCAAAATTCTGTGATCCCTAAGCCGAATACTATTTGAATTTTGAATACACAAAGAAAATGAGCGTTTTTTGCAAGACGTTAATGAGCTTTTTGGCAAGATTGTTGACAAAATATTCGCTCCAATGTAATAAAATATATTTCCAAGGGTAAATCAGCAATGAGTTCGGGCTCTTATTCCTCATCATGTCCTTCGTCAAGGAATAATAGTTCCTACTTCCTGCAACGACATCCTGGAGAACGATAATTTGAATAACTATATTTTCCACTGAATTCTAGAAGACGTGCACAGATAATGAGGTTACATTTATGTCCAGAAGCAAAACGAGGGGATATCTCTGCATTTGCTCAATGGATCAGGGAAACTGGACGAAAAACCTGATCGAGATGGGGGTCATTGATTCGGAAGCTGCAGTACAACACTTGTTACAGGTGGTTTAGAATTATACAGTCAAAACGGTAAATAATACATTAAATACCACTGTTAAAATTAATGACCTTTCGTTGCCCAGTGTAGTTTCTAATTGTATAGAAACAGTTATGCAGCAGAAACGATTTCACTTGGTATTTAAACTTTTCTATCGAATTTAATCGTTTAATGTCATCTGGCAAAGTGTTGTAAAATCAGGTATATGTATTGTATGTACATTTTTTGCATCGAGCTGTTGTTACTGTCACCTGATGAATATGATTACTACGTCGAGTGTTATAGTTATTGACATCGGCATTTTCTGAAAATATATTCCCGCCCATAAGCAAGTCATTTTTGACAAAAACCACTGATTTGTAAATCAAAAGATAAGGTAATGGTAAAATTCCTAGATTAATGAAGAGATGCTTACAAGAATCACGTGGGTAGGATTTGGTTATTATTCGTACAATTATTTTTTATAATCTAAAATCTGGGAGCTATAAGATGTATTTCCCCAGAATATTATGTCATATCTCAGGCGGGAATGAACATTCCCGAAATATACACAACGAACAGTAAATAGACTCACTGAGTTTGAAAGAATTCTGAACGCGTAGCATAACGAACTTAATTTTGTGTTCAATTTATTTAAATGGACGTTCCATTTAAGGTTTGACTGAATTGAGAGACCTAAACATTTTGTTGCCTTAACATCAGTCAATGGTACACCGTTCATTTTCAATGGAGCACAGAATTGTTTATTTGAAATGGAAAACTGCATTAAAACCGTTTTCTTTTCGTTTACTATTAATTTGTTATTTCGGAACCAATTTGAAACATCTGATACTGTACTATTTACGGTTTCTTTATTACAAAGGATGTTCGTATCATCCGTAAAGAGTTCATCCGTTTCGAATCGTCGAGGGCATATCGTTTACGTATAGTAGGAAGAGAATAGGGCCTAAAATAGATCCCTGAGGGACCCCACGTGCAATTGGCAGAGTCGGAAAGGTGTGTACATATTGTTACATCATTCCAGTAAGGTATTTCCACTCTCTGAGATCGTTGTTTGAGGTACGAACATAACCAATCTAGGGCAATACCACAGATTCCATATGAAGATAATTTTGAAAGTAAAATGTCATGATCAATGACGTCAAAAGCTTTTGAGAGATCTAAAAATAATCCAATAGGTGCTTCGTTTTGGTCCAATGATGAGGCGACATCTTTAAGAAAAGAAAATTTGGCTGTTTCCGTAGATTTTGATTTTCTGAATCCACGTTGGCAATCTGAAACTGCGTCGTGTTTACTGAGAAAGGTTTTCATTCGTACGTAAAAATGTCCCTCTAATATTTTTGAAAAAACTTACAGAAGAGAAATAGGCCGGTAATTTTGAATTTCATTTTTGTTGCATTTTTTGAAGAGCGGCTTAATTTTAGCTGTTTTGAAAATATCTGGAAACGTTCCGGTGGATAAGGATGCATTCAATATGTGAGTTAACGGGTGTATAATGGCAGGCCCACAGGTCTTAAGCAAACAATCCGGAAATTCATTTCAACCGGGCGAATATTTGTTTTTTATTTTACCGATTATTTGAGAATTTCATATGAAGAAGTTTCGGAAACGAACAACGTGTCTAAAATTTTTGAGGAAATGTCTGATATTGAATTTGGTGGTTGAAGACCCTTAGTGATATCGGCAGCAATTCTCGTAAAGAATTGGTTCAAGAGGCTAGCCACTTTTGCCGGGTCGGTCACATTTCTATTGTTATATTTTAAAACAACATTCTCTTCAAGGTTTCTGGTCGATTTGTTTGTATTTTGTACCGTATTTTATTAACCCGTAATCTCGGACGGGATTGAAATTGACTCCGCTCTCTTCAATTTTTTTAAAATTTTATTATTTTTATTTCTACCAGGACTTTAGTACCTTCAAACTAACTCTTCATTGATGCGAATGCGGATTGTAGATTTTATACATCTTGATTTATCACATTTATTTCCTGATAGCTTTGCACGTCTCAGAGTCAGTTTGACTCCACGTCTGTAAACACGTGACAAGAAATATATTTCTTGTTGACACAATCGAAAGCAGGCTTCTGCATAATATTTTTTACGCTATGTGAGTTATTTATATATATATATATATATATATATATATATATATATATATATATATATAGTGACGTCACGGGGTTAGACAACCCCATAACGTCACCATCAAGTTATGTAAAGTAGCCCACTAACAGAGAGGACTAGGGTACGCGGCGGAGCGATGGCCGGTAAACGCGCCATCTGCCCGCAGCTTTTCAAACTACGACGCCCGAACTAGTGAGCAATGTTCTTCCGAGAGGTTACGAAAGGAGGAGAATATGCACTCCTCCAAAAATTTCCCCATGCGCGAGTAACATTAGTATCGCGGCGCACCTCGGAGAAACTCTCTTTTACGACGACTGCGGCGGCAACCAGAAGATGCTCTTTTGCTACAACTGTAACGGCGAGTACAAATAGATAGTATAGGAGTTTACTTTAACTTGATAGTTAAAAGCTAGCTCGGAAAAGCGTATCTTAGAAAAGTGAAGTAATTTGGAGATTGAGTGCAAAATCATTCGTCGCGGTCACAATAATTCGGAGAGCAAGCCAAGTAACTGTTTTGACATCGGAATAACTTCAAAAGTTGTAAAATTCGCGCAGAAGGACAGTAATTTAATCCAGCATCTCACATTGCACGCTGAGATCACACATGCCTTAAGTGTGGTAGGTCGGCCGAGCATGTGAGCATAACTCTTGCAACATTAATAATTTCGAGGCTGGAAGCGCGAACGAACGTGTACGAAGCGGTGGAAGACGGACGACCCCAGGAAGAAAGAAGCGTAGGCGAGAAGGACTTGGTCTAGAGCGAGGATAGTACGGTTTCGGAACGAGAGAATGGTGTGGAAATTGGTGGCTTGGCGGCGTTCGAGCGGAAGGGACTGCTTTCGTCGCAACACATCACGCGTGACGAGGCGGCAACGCGGGGCGAGCGGCAGAAAATCCCCAAGGTTACCTACAGGCGAGCGACGCAGAGCTGGTGAGGTAAAGGCAGTGTTAAAAGTGGATGAGACGTCTAAGATAGGAGGGAGAAGTATTTCGAACTGTGTGAGGGGCAGTTTCCAGGCCATTTACCGCACGTGTCAGTAGATTCATTTAAAGAAGTCTATCTTGTACAATTTTACGTAAATGATTAAGAAATTTTATATGTTGTACAGTTAATATTATCCAGAAAGATCACTTTGTTGTATTATGTTTCAAGTAATTGCTTTTGTGACATGTAAAAGGGTTTGAATTAAGTAACGTGAATGCCACGTATATTTTTTTGTGTTCAGTATTATAGTGAGTGCGAAGCCCAAGGCTAGCACCTGTGAAAGGGTTTCTTTGAAACAAGTATCAAATTCATTTGAAAAGAAGCCGTGCACGGAAAACTAGAGGCCAAAAGAGTAAATAATTTAGTAGGGGAAAAACTCAGAAAGGAGTAATTAAATCCTAAATTGTAGTTGATGAAAGTGTGTTCAGGCAGTCGAGGTGACGCCTATATGTTTTTGTTTTTGTTTGTCTTGTTTCATTTTTTCAGTGACTAGCTACTTAAAATGCAATAACCTGTTGTGAAATTGCGTCACTGTAAATTTTCTCATTGAATATATGTTCATATTATTATTATTTTATTTGATTCATTGTGTTAAGGGTTCAGACCTTTCTCATACCCGAAAGATCCTGCTTCCTGAGAATTGTAAGCTCGCTTCACGAGCATTCATGCTATCACGACCCACCACGTGAGGGAAAGAAGGTAAAGTAGGTAGGTGGGGGTGTTACAATATATATATATATATATATATATATATATATATATATATATATATATATATATATATATATATTGCAACGGAACACACGTCTTCAATGCTCACACGACGCGCCATGCTTATTACAACTCTCTATTGATCAAGTGTCGTTAGCCCTAGGGGAGTTCTGCCCCGCGTGAGCGTTACCGGCGCCGTTCGACAGTTCACTATTGTCCCGACGTCAGACCTGTCGAGTTGTTCTAACTTAATTGCCTTTAGTAGGTTGACATCGGGAATGCGTATTAGGAAGAATACAGGCCAGTTTGTGTTCAAGAAAACGATTGTGCCTCTGGTACACAAAATCATATATTCTTAATTTAAGAAAACGCACCAATACAATAAAAATGATTACTCTTTCTAAAGATTTACACTCGAACGTGAGCTTCGCGTTCGTAACTGGCCATTAAATGCAATTAAAACTGCCCCCCTTTTTTATTTGCACAAGTTGAAGTATTCTTTAAAAATAAATACCCTTCTTTAAGATTGATTTGATAACTTTTCTTATTGAACCAGTTGGTGTCAGAATACCCTCTCCCCTTATTGCAAAATAAACACAAAGTTCTAATTTTACTACACTAAACTATTTACATTTCTTATACATTAATCAGTTGAATGAGTCGTTTAAACAATTTAAAAATCAAATCAGTTTTATAGTTTCTTGTTGAAGCATTAATTTCACTTACATTCATTCAAAATCATGCTTGAAAAATAGATTATTCAATGGGTTTAAAATTACCATTATGATTTCAAATTAATTAGTTAATTTTTCTGCTTTGTCTTTGATGCCTTTTCACACACGGGTACTCACGCTTCTGCATTGGGAGACGTGTAGAACAACCTCGGCGGGTACTGCTGTGTTCCCACGGGAACAGAATAGTTGGGCACACTGTGCCGGGCAGCGGAGGTTGCGGCCCACTGTGGCCGCAGCGGGGTCGAGCCGGCAGCGCGACCAGGGAGAAAGTAAGCAGTACCGGAAGGCGCCACCAGGGGCAGGGCGAGCGACGACATATGCCCAGGGCATCGGGCCGTGACAGGAGAGCGGCCACCGGAGGGCACCTCCCCTCCCTTCCCCGCCAAGGAGGCGAGAAGTGAAGAGCCTCGCCTGGGAGCCTCAGATCATATAAAAGGGTCCTGGGCCAGGAGAGGGGACAGTGCCTGGTTAATACAGTGTAGTGAGCCTAGTAAGCGTGTATAAGTTCTGGTGACGTGCTTTTTGGACTCCTGGTGATTTCTCTGGAGGAACGATATTTATTGGCTTTTGTGAACGGTACATCGTCCGAAACTTGGTTGACACGGCTTTGTATTTTGGACTGGATTTTGAATTGTGGCTTTATTTGACAATAAACAATTAGTAAAGAACTCTTGTTGTTTCCGCCCCGGATTCCTTGTACATAACAGGTACTACGAACGGAGCATGCCCGCCCCGGTACTGGAAGGCAGCGACCTCGTTTCGCGGCGGCACTTTGGCTCGACGCGGCGTTGGCCTCGGTGATGCGTGCCGGCAGCAAAGGTAGCGACGAAGTCCTCTGAGGCCTCGGGTAAACCCTGCGGAGCGCTCGCCGCTTCTCGGTTGCGGCCTAGACCTCCCCGTTCCGTTGCCACCGTCCGTTCACGTTCAAGTCCAACACTTTTCGGCGATAAAGCAAAGCGGCCTCACCCTTACGTACGTTTCCCGTTCTCAACACGAAGGCTTCCCTGGCCGCGTTGAAGACTGGAGATCGCCCAGGATTCTCGTCTAAGAGATATGGCGTAACGGCTGCATAGAATTTGTCCGTGGTATGCGTAAATGAGCACTTACTTACTCATTGGAAACTACTGCGATTCTCCTCCACTAGAGCACATTTCTCAACCGTCGTTCGGTATCAAAACATAATTATTGTCCGTACCGAATTTTAACGATCAGTCTCGCACGAAATTTTCCACTAAACTTATCTTGCGCAACTTTCAACAAACCGTCACTCGCGAAGATTTCAAGTGGACTCTCGTTACGCGACTTTCAGCAAATCGTCCCTCTCGGAGATTTCAACTTGACTCCCGTTCTTCTAACAGAAAAAAAAATATTGTTGAGATTTTCAATGGCAATTTTTGGTTCCTGCTCTTATCTTCAGATTTTCTTGTTGGTTGGAGAGCGTTCCGCTCGACCTGGTCGCTGCAGACTTCAGGCGATGACGTTGCCAGCGCGCCACATTTGAACTGGCGGACCGCCCGATACGATATTTTTGGAATTTCTGTTTCGGGTCTGGTCCGTGGTCGGGGCACATATTCGAGTTCGTCTCAATATATGTTTATATGTGTGTGTGTGTGTGTGTATTGTGACGTCATGGGATTAGACAACCCCATAACGCCACCATCAGCTACGAAAAGAAGCCCACGAACAGAGAGGAGTAGGGTACGCGGCGGAGCGATGGCTTGTAAACGCGCCATCTACCCACAGCTTTTCGAACTCTGACGCCCGAACTAGCGAATAATGTTTTTCCAGGAGGTCACGAAAAGAGGAGAATATTCACCCCTCCAAACATTTCCTCAGGTGCGAGTACCGTAAGTATCGCGGCGCGCCTCGGAAGAGCCCTCTTTGATTGCAGCAGCGACGGCGACTAGACTGAGCCCTCTTTGCTTGCAGCAGCGACGGTGACTAGACTGAGTTCTGAAGGCGATTGTAACTTGATAGCATAGGAGTTTATTTTAAGTCGGTAGTTAAAAGGTAGCTTGAGAAGCGTATCTTCGAAAGTGAGGTAATTAAGAAGTGGAGTGCACAAACATTCTTCGCATTCACAATATTTAAGAGAGCACATGTAGTGACTGTTTGACTCCGAAATAATTTCAAGTTTGTAAAATTCGCGCAGAAGGACATTAACTAAATCCAGTATCTCATATTGTACGCTGAGACCACACATGCCCAAAGTGTGGTTGGTAGGCCGCGCATTTAAAACATAACTTCAGCAACATTAATTATTCAAGGCTGGAAGCGCGAACAAACTTGTACGAGGCGCGGCAGAAGAAAAAGGACGACCCCAGGAAGAGCGAAGCGTAGGTAAGAAAGATTTGGACTGGAACGAGAATCGTACGAGTCCGGAGAACGGGAGAAGGGTGTGCAAATTGGAGGCTTGGCGGAGTCCAAAGTTGGAGGGAAGGAAACTGGTAACGTTGCGGGACAGCAAGCGAAGACGAGTGGAAACGCTAGGCTGCGAGCGGCAGAAAATCCCCAAGGTTACCTACAGGCGAGCGATGCGGAGCTGTTGAGGTAAAAGAACTGGCAACTTTTAAGCGGCGATCAGTTGGGGAAAGAGAATAGCAGTAAATACACAACAATTCGTGTTAAAAGTGGGTGAAAAGTCCAGAATAGGTGGGAGAAGAATTCCGAGCGATGTAAGTGGCAGTTTCAAGTTCATTTACTGCAGGTGTCATTAAATTCATTCAAAGAGGCCATATCTTGTACAATTTTTCTTAAATAATTCATGATTTTCACATGTTGTACAGTTGATGTTATCTGGAAGAGTCATAGTTTATTTATTGTGTTAAAAGTAATTGTTTTCTGTGATTTGTAAAGGGGTCAGATTTAAGTAACATGTATGTTACGTTTTATTGTTTTTTCTCTTTAAAGTTCACAGTGTTATTGTGAGTGCGAAGCCCAAGGCTCTAGCACCTGTGAACGGAATTCCTTAGAAAAAGTGTAAAAATCATTTTAAAAGCCGTACACGAAAAAAAAACTAGAGAGTAAAAAGAGTAAAATAATGCGGTAGATGAAAATTCAGAAAGAGGAATGAGCAAATTGTGAATTGTAATTGGTTAAAGTGTGTTCAGGCAGTCGAGGTGACGCCAATTTTTTTTGTTTTGCCTTGTTTTTCTTTTTTTTTCGGTGACCAACTATTTAAAGTGCGTAATCCTGTTATATAATTTTGCCACTGTGATTTTTTCATTGAATATATGATCATTTTATTCGTATTGTATCTGATTCATTGTGTCAAGTGTTCAGACCTTTCTCAAACCCAAAGATCCTGCTTCCTGAGAATTTTAAGCTCGCTTCACGAGCATTCATACTATCACGCTCTCCCCACTGTGGAAGGTAGTAGGTGGGTGTGTTAGAATATATATATATATATATATATATATATATATATATATATATATAAATGAAAGTAAAATCTCTTTTCTTCAGGACCAGGACTGCCCAACCCACAACGTCACACTTCCGTCACAGTTCCCGATAATTCCAGTGACGGACACATGGAAGACGACGCCAGCACTTCGCAAACCGAAGCGTCCACCCCGATAATTTTCAATTCACCGTGGAAAGAAAAGTATATTTTTGCAAAAGGTGGCTGCTATGCCAAATGTTTGGTTTGCAAAAACGTGATTAATCACATGAAGTGGAATTTGCAACGACAGTAATCAGTTAATCATGTTGCTGAATATGTCAAGTACTCTAAAGGAGAACGTGAGGAAGTTTGCAGTGCTATGAGAAACAATGTGTTTCAAGAAGTACGTTTTGGGTATATTTTGATGTTCCTGTATTTTTTTTACAGTAAAATAACACAATATATAAAAGTGGTTAATTTTATTTATTTCAACTGTCCCTTTGGGAAACAAGAACCTCTCATTCTTCTCAAAATTAGCTTTAGTGAACGTTCACGAAACATCGAATTTTGGGGAATCTGTAGATGTATTCAGAACATCGAATTCGGAATTTGAAATCCGATTTAAGGATTTGTTTATTTACAATTAGAATTTAGTATGTTTGCTACACCTTTGTCTCTTGATATAGGCTTTTCCCTTGTGATTTTCAAATAGAAATAACTGATTTGCCATGTGAGACTGAATTAGCAGAAAAATTTCAAACAAAAGTATAATTATATAAATTTATAAAATTATTAGGTTTTTATGAAACGTCACTCAAAGTTTTCCGAAACTACATCTGAATTCTGCTCGAATATTTATGCTGTATGTTTGAATCAACAAACAAATGTGAGCGGTATTTTTTCTTTGAAAATTTGTAAATGTCGAGTGAGAAGTACCATTAGAAATCACAATGTGCAATGCAAGAAGAAAAATAATTTATTTGCATTTAACTTGATTTATTAAATTTTAATCTCATTTACTGTCAGTATTTCCGTTAATAGTTTATTTAGTAACATTTTTTGGGTGACCTTTAGAATACTTTTTCATAATGAGCAGCATGATAAACTGTATTGTCGCAGCAATTAAATTTCGTAATAAGCTTGAGCACTCTTTTGAAACTAAACATTTGGCATATCTGGCGCAATCTTCAAAAATAAATTTTTATTTCCATGCTGCACTGAAAATTGCTTTTTTAAACTTAAAAATCACAAAAATATGTGTATTGCTAGTAAAAGTTCCCACAAATGTTACAAAAATATTTTTTTTTTTTGTTTCTGACGGAATATCCTTTCCCAGAGCAGAGGCATTTTCAGTTCGAGCAATGGAAAGACGCGACCCACTGTGCCGCCAACAGGCGATCGATAAAATATGACTAGTCTGCTCCGTCTGCTGATGGAGCTGCTAGAAAGAGCAGGGAGTGAGCAGCGGCTGCTCGGAGCAGATCGCTGGGCGGCCCAGCCTTAGACTGAGTGACTTTCAGGACTTCGAAGTTCAATCTACCTCTATCATATATTTTCCATTTATTTTACTGAAATAATTAGTAGGTCGTTTAACAAATGTACACTTTCCTTCGCTTGTATCTAGATTAGGAACACAATATTCCTCGACCAATTATTTGGCAATTGCGCGGTTCTGGGTAAAATACTTTTATGCGCTTTATAGAGCATGTTGTACTTGACAAAGAATAGGATTTGGCACTGAGTAGCACTGATACGCAGCTCTTCTGAGGTCAAATCGAATCGGACTCGTGACACGACGACGCTTTTACTGCTGCTCGTCATCTGATAGATAGCGCTGACCTCACACGCACCCGCCCATCTATGTCACAGAAGTGGACTGAAAGGCATTGGAATTAGATTGCATTATCTCAATACAAACAGATAATTACCAGGAAGGTTCTGAATTTATAATTACGCACTTATAGGTTCCGAAAAAGGTGTTTTTAAGAACATATTACGTTATCAAATGTTACAAAATGAAATCGTAACAACAAATTAATAGTAAATTAAAGAAAAACTATTTCAATGCTGTTTTTCATATAAAATAAATATTTGTATATTCTATTGAAAATTAAAGATGTTCAATTGATTAATGTAAAAGGGCCAATGTTACTTGATATCTTTATTCAGCCAAACCACAAATGGAACTTCATTTAAATTAATTCTACTCTATTAAATTCATTATGACTGGTTAAAGTGCAACAGGTAAAAGAAACATCACATTCCTCCATCAACAGCCCCCTACACAAAATTCTTATAATACTTGTACGTACGTTATTTTACATTGCCAGTAGACAAACTATTAAAATCCATACACAACTTTAAATGTCAAATAAAATTTTTACTTCCTCGAATACGTACCTAAATAGGTCTAATATACGTAGTATACAGAAAGTTATGTAATGCTGCGGCAAAATATGTGATTTTTTTATTCTGCAGAAGTATTTCTCTACAATGAATCCATCCAAAAAAAGTATCAAAGAAATGTAATAAATTAGTTCACATTTGTACAGTACAATTCTAAAATACACTAAAAATGCCTGTGACAGGTGTGCTTCAACTTCACGGTCAGTAACCGCGCAATCAGGTTTTTCTTCTAGCTTTCTTTGATTCATTGAGAAAACAAATGCTTTGCTTCTGAATATAAACGTAGCTTTATCTGCACGCGTTTCCTTGAGCTGTGTGGGTAGCAAATTTGTAATTGTTTCAAAATCCAAACCACAAATAAAATAAATAAATCCCGCCGATATTTCCATCTCGATTCAACAACGCAAGCTCTTTTCGATTCTGGGAACTCCTTTTGTGTTATGGCGCCCAGAAGCGGGGAAGGGGGCAGCTGGGGCAGCTTGTTCGAAGTCCTGACTTAATTTCGACCCTGATTTTTTTATTCAAAACAAAAAATCAATTATTTCTAATTCAAATCAATTGCTATAAGTTATTTCTGTTCACGGAGAAATTAATTATGTTTATATATTAGAGGGAGGGGACATTTGTTCGAAAAATGAGCCCCGGTGGATGGTTAGGTCTTTTGTTTTCTTGCACGGAGTAGTTCTAAAGAAATTGAGAAATGTCGGGGAGTTGATGTCAGTAGGAGATATTTAATTTCATAATCACTAAAGCCTAAATGAGTCATTATAGAAAACTAGCGTACCCGTGCGAGAACACTCGCATGTTAAACCTCGCCCTCTTCTCTATTTTTCCATTTCCAAATTAAGCCTGTAATGTATGTATTTCTTCTCGACCCTCTTATCCTCCGTCCCTTGTTGTATATGCCTCCTTGTAATTAGTAACAATTCAATACACCCTTGTCAATAAAAATATTTTTATTTAATGTTATTACCGAGCAGAGAGGTACACCCGTGTAAATCAATCCCGTAGAATGTCAAGTAATTATACTTTTTTTTCTAACGAGGCATCTGAAGGTAGTATCTCCCAGATGGAATATGGCACGGCTTTTCGCATCTTTCTCGGTCATGCCGCTAGAGCCGCTTGATCTGCATCACAGCTTGAAACGGCCGTGATCGTTCGACTTCTTGCGGCTGGACCGAGAAAGACACAAAAAGTCGTGCCATATTCCATCTTGGAGATACTACCCTTAGATGCCACGTTAGACAAACCCAAGTATACTTTAATTTAACATTCAGTTGCAGATTCTACAGGCTCTGAACAAGTGGGGTAGAATCGAGAAGTGTCGAACCAGCAAAATGTAATAGAATGTTCAAGAATATCTCATCCTGTAGATAAAGGTGGGAGGAAAGTTTCTTTGAGGCCTTTGGACTTTGGCCTCAAAAGTTTAGTTTCTAAGGTTCTGAAACACTTAGTTTAGAAGTTATTTAACAATATGTATTAAAAATATGGCCGAGTGATGTGGGTTGAATTTGAAATAAATATGTGTTATGAGTTAGATGCGTTTTTTCAAACAAATCCTTCGTATTTTTAAAGTCAAAGTGCAATTCGTCACGCTTCCGTGAAGTTCTCATTCTTTAGAGACCTCATTTATCAAAAGGTATATATACACAACTGAAATAATATGAGACGATTCAGCTAATCGGTTCGAAGAAGTCGATTTTATGAGGAGGCTGTTTTTATCACATTTTCCACCGCCGACAATAATTATCGGCCCTAAAGTAAAAGAAGTAAAAAGGTTCTATCTGCACGGCAGTAACTTTTACAGGAGAGCATTTCAAAGTTTTGCCCCTCTCTAAAACAAAATCTATTTTGTTAAATGTATTCAAACTTTGTCAGCATACTTCACATACTTACATGAAAGTGTAGACTGATAATTATTCTAATAGTATTGTAACTTTGGTATTAACCAAGGCCCTATTTTTAGATAGAACCTTTTTACTCTCAATATTTATTTTCAAGTTCAAGCAACAAGATTCTATCTTTCATGGTGGGAAAATTTGACTTATATATTACTTAAATAATTGCAGTTGTCAATGTAAATGTATGATATATTAAGTTTTAATTGAATTTTTAAAAAATCTGCTTACATTTTAGGACAATTTTTAATATAGTTCCCAAAAATATTGACATTTTAGTTTAATGTCATAAGCCAACGTAGCCCACTAAAAGACGGAAAAAAGAATCTTAATGTAAATTACTGAATTACACTTAAATATGAAATGATATTTTACGTACGTATTAAAGTAAAATGTCGCGTAGCTATAATATTATTATTTTTTCTGTTTTAGGAATTCTTTGAAACAGGCTTGATCCAGAGTTAACACCCATTTCAACATGTAGGCTAAATCGACCTCCTTTTCCTTATTTAAAATTTTATCTTTGGCCACGTACGTTAGCACAGGCGGGTAGATGGGAAAACTTTTCGCCACCCACCTTGTAGAAATGTGTTGTCGCACATTTACACCTTACAATTGTGAATCAGAATGTTTAATTTTATATTCTACTTTAGCTTGTTTTTGAGTGAATTTTAGTTGCGAAACTTGAGAGAACGATATTTTATTAAAATGCAGATGTTTGCTGCTTTTATGGAAGTCCTTGAAATGCATTGTTTTCAAATGAATAACATTAAATGGCTCTTTTTCTATTTACTGCCAAAAGTTTCCGCATGAAAGAAAGCGGTGACCAGAAATCACTATCTTTCACAGCTTTCTCTCTCTGGGAATGAACATTGTCCACTTCCTGAATGCACGAGTGATCAGCAGTAGAGTATTTCATAACTGTGTCATCGATTTGTGGGAGTCGTCCGAGCAAGTGCTTCTTGGCCAAAGACATCTGATTTTTGTTTTGGGGTACACAGCTGTCGTTTCATATTATATGTTTTCCCACAGGTGAACTTTGAATTATTTTTTTCCAAAATTCGGAAAATTGCACTTGTAATGTCGTTTACAGAACAGCCTGTGATCATTTCTAAGTTGCAGAATATACATCTTTGGTTGTGAAAACATGAATTGGGTTTAGTAGCCTCAAGCTATATTTGTTGCTTTTTGAACATTCTAAGGATCTATTGGAGAAAATTTACGAAGTATTTCCTCTAAGAAATTATTAGAAGGGAATTTAATGAGACATGCATTTCTGTTTGCGTTTGCGTCAATTTAAGAAAGTATCACAGTGTTTGCAATCACATTTTGTGCGACTTTGTTTTTATAGGGGGCCGGCACCTATTTCTCTTTGTACTTTGTGGTTTATAAGGAATGCTATTTATTTCAGCATTTATTGAATTTCTCCTGGAAGACAAGTTATATTAGATCTCTGCAATTACTGGAGTTACAAGTTTCGAGTCAAGTTCTTCGTGAAGGTACTCTCGTCCGTGCTAAATAAATTACTCGCCGTTTCGTAAATACATTAGTCTCCCATTTTCTGCAGCAATATTTTGAAGTTGAGAGAAAATCACCATATAGAGTACATTTATCGTGTTTGTATACCTATGGAAATATGTGTCCTCCAAAATGTTATGATATTGTTCTAAATCCCCTTTGCATACTTCATGGTTCACATCTAAATACCCAGATTTTTCTTCGAAATATTCATTTCGAACATTGTATATAAAAGAAGTTCTCGTATCTTTTTGGATTTTTTGGTAGTACGTTATTTTTTATCTAAAACTAATTCAATTTTTAATGATTTTTATAAATTTTCTGTGTTGCATTAAAACATTCCTAGCTAAGACTTTAATTTAAAGTTTCACCTAATATTTTTTTAACACTATCTACTGATGTCAAGCAACAGAAAAATTGCACAAAAAATTTTTCAAGGTCACTGGAAGGCCATGAAGGGTATAAATGGGTAAAAATCTTTAAAAATCGATTATGAAAATACGTCATCGTCTTTTTTCGATTTTCAAAAACCAAAATACTCCTAGATACTTATACTTCATGCCAATAAAATTTCGTCCTTGGTTATTGAAAGGATTCAGAATTACGAGCATTTTTATTACAAAATTGAAAGAATGAAAGTTGATTTTTATCTGACAAAATAATTTTTAATTAGGAAAACGATAGGTCCATTACAATTTTTTACCAATATTTTAACATTTTTTTAACAAATTTTTGTAAAGACAACGAGATCCAGCACATCTGCCTACCGCCTTTCCACCCGCCGTCAACTGGGGAGGTCGAGAGGTTCATCAGACAATTCAAGACGGCCACGGGCAAGGCACGCGCAGCTGGAACACCGAGGTCCCGGGCGTTGCTGCGGGCCATCATCATCTACCGCGCCCAACCAGGCAGAGATGGCAAGAGCCCTACCAGGCAGAGATCCTCCATGCAAGGCAACCATGTTATTGTCCCTCCTAAGACCAGAAGAAACCTATAGGTCTGAAGGAACACCTCCAAAATTTAAGGTAGGCGATCGTCTTGTCTACCATTCGCCATTCGTTAAAAAAGACCCAGCTTGGCTACCAGAGATACTTCAAGAGATTAAAGGAAACAGAATATACATAAGAAGAAGAGAAAGTAGAACAGTTGCACTCCGCCAGGAGCAAATCAGAGCCTAGGTCTCTCGAAGCAGGATAGGCAGCCTGCAACGGTTTTCCCCCAAGAATTTAGACGGAAGGTGCTTAGAGACAGTCCACAGGAACCAGTCGCCGGGCGCTCAACAGCTATGAAGCAAGCAGTTCCTCCGGCGACCACAGAGGAAACAGCAGCGAGGCAGCGGGATCATCCAGAACTGAACTGCGACCCAAGAGAACCAACCGGTCGGTGCAATTTGCGCCGTATACGACGTATTTGGGCCCGGAGGGTGAAGTGGTCGCCCGCGTGCCTTTAAAAGGACCGCCATAAGGGCGCAGCGGCGATACATGCGGCCACCGCCCGAAAGAAGTCGCCAGAGTCGGAGCCCAGGCAACCATTACGTTTCAATCGGCGCGTCACCGCCCCTACGGCCATGTTAGTCGGTGAACCTTCAGCCCGGAGGGGGTATAAAGCGGCCCCCGCCGGGAGGAGCCGACAGTTCGAGTTATCCCGGCCAAGTGAGAGTTGTGAAGTGTGAAGTAGTGTATTGTGATCTGAGTGGCGACAACGCGTTGGTATTGTGGACTTTTCTACTGGTCGACCACAGCATTAATTTTTTGGAACTTCTGGACTTTTGGTGATCTGGCACGTCCCTGGTATATCTCCCGGCTAATTTGTAAATAGTGCTAGTCTGTGGTATTCTCTCTGAATAGTACTGCGAATAAAACAAGTTTATGAATTTTGCCTTTTTTGGTCATAACAATGTGCAGGTACACATTTTTCTGGTCTACAAGAGACGTTTTACCCACATTTTTCTGTACAGACAGAAGTTCAATCTAAGCAATTCATTTTTTTTTCACAATAGTGGTTTTTCTGTCTTTGCTGTTCCACTCACATTGAAAGCAGTAATGCTTTGTGTATCGGATCTGCTTGCCGAGCAGATTGCACTTACCTTGGGATTTACACATATATTCCATTTGAATTTGTCGTATTTGGTAAGTGTGAGGAGCATTTTAAAGTTCTCATACGTCTCCTTCAGGTTAACTGCGTGAACAATCGAAACAGAAGAACATTTTTCCCTCGTGGAAAAGTTCTTCTTTTGTGCTTATTTTGCTAGAATCTATTAACAAGCGCCATTCAGTTACATTGAAATTATGGCCAACAGTCTCCATAACGGATTCGATATCATTTGAAAAATCTATATAACATTTCTTGGAGAAATATTTTTCAAACAGCTACTTGGCGATCACAAAAAATACTTTCTTTCTTACAGGAGAAAAAGAAGATTCCATCCTTTTAGCCGCGAACCTAAAAGCTTAGACCAGGGGTCGGCAACCTTTCGGGAGTTAAGTCATTTTCTCCGATGTTTAATTATTTTTTTAAAAGAGCCGCAAATAAGTGCATATATCGGTAATATGTATTAGAAAAAATAATATAACCGTTATCTGCTGGAAACCATGTATTTATTGCGATATGAAAAATTCTATTTTGCGTTGTAACAGAACATAAGTTAGCGTATTAAAGAAAACGGAAACACTTTTTTATAACGTAAAATAACACTAATAGGAAAAAATCCTAATTTCAGTAGGTTATATAGATTTGCTTAAAATACAAATTAAATGTAACAAATAATATAAACGCAAATATATTTAATATCAGTGAGAGTTTAGAGAGATTAAGTACAGGCGAAAGTTTGCCAAATATTTAGAAATTTTTAATTTTATGCAACTTTCGAGTCTTTTGTCATTAAGCGAAAGTCTTAATTTGTTTTTAATAATCGCCACATTTTAAAATAATAGTTGATAGTAGTAAGTAGATCCGAATATTGTCAAGACGCGAAATGCATTTGTTTCCAGTTGATCCCAAAAATCAGGAAGGCAGTTCCATGTTTCAAATATAATTTTTTCCTCCTTCCTACATTTTGAAAGATCCATTCACTGGTGTCTGATAGCCAATTTTCTTTCTCTCTAGCTAAATTTTCTAGTTCTGACTGTAAATTTGTGAACTTTTCTGCCCACAGATCATTGGTTTTCAAATGTAACAACTGTAACTCAAATTCAGCTCTATCAATAGTTGGGAACGGTGTAAAAATTCAACTCGCCAACTTTCGCAACTCAAGGCTTTGTTAAAAATGATAGAGTAGGTTTTTCAGATCTAAAATTAAACAACTCAAGAGCCACACGAATGGTTCTACTGAGCCGCATGCGGCTCGCGAGCCGCAGGTTGCCGACCCCCGGCTTGCTTCGACTTGCTTGCTTGACTTGCTTCGACAAATTTAAATCACGGACGAGATCGTTAAGATTCCCTTGAGACAAAAGATGCGATTCAATTGAATCATAGGACCCTTGAAATGTTGAGTCAGCACGGATATTTCATGTGTGTGTGTGTGTGTGTGTGTGTGTGTGTGTGTGTGTGTGTGTGTGTGTGTGTGTGTGTGTGTGTGTGTGTGTGTGTTTTGAGTGTTCGTCACTGTGGCATTCATCTTCACTCACTCCTTGACTTACTCGAAGGTAGTAGTACTGGCAAATAATATGCTATGATAGTACGTTTCTATGATAGTACATAGAAAGATTTCCATATTGAACATCCCTTTTTACCAATCTCTCTTTTAGCGATATCCCAGCCATACACACTATACATACATACACAGTCGTACATGTCAATGTCTTACGGAGTTTCAAAACCAAACCAAAACTTTGCAGTATCCTCATGGCCATTCTGTTCATTTGATTTACGTAGTTTACACATGAGACGATGCATCTATCCTGCAGTTTCTATTTTCGCACAAAAAGCGAAAGCAAAAGAGGGACTTACGGGCTTGAAAAATAATCGATTCAATTGGTCTTCGCCTAGGCCGAAAAAGTTGGTAGAAATGGCATGATCTCCCTTCTGTTGCTTAGAGATTGAATACGTGGCGTTTGTTTAAATAAAATCAGAGACAAACATCAATATTTTGTATGTGTTTTTTGTGCTAGCTAATGGTTTATACTTTTCCCTGAGACCAAATCCAAGATAAATGCGTCCAGCTCAAATGAGAAATTAAAAATAGATGAATTTGTTTTGAAGAACCAAAATAAAAATATGTACGAAGGTAACATAATATAATAAACCTTGTAGTAAATTAAACTTTACAACCAAACCATATTGTGATAACACGGCACTCTTACTTCAAAAATGACAACTCAAAAACCTCTGTTTTCGAGGTATCACTATGACTGATTTGGAGAAACAAAATCGTCAGAAGCCAGTTGTGTCGCTTTTGATGATCGGAATAGGAATGTAGTAGCAGCAACAATAGTGTCGCATTTAAAGTTATGTGCATTTCATAATGAACGAATAACTGGTAAGAAGTTTAAAACAGCTTTTTTGAGTTCTGTTGATTTCTGATCAAAATTATAAAATTCAATGTGATATTTTTGCTTATTATGTTGGTCAAGGTAAGTATATAATGTTAAAATATTTTGAGATTTGCAAGATGATATTTGAGAATTATTTCAAACTACTTTACTTTTACTCAGTTTAAATGAATAAATATGAATGTTTTATTTTTAATATAAATACCGCCATATATATATATATATATATATATATATATATATATATATATATATATATATATATATATAGAGAGAGAGAGAGAGAGAGAGAGAGAGAGAGAGAGAGTGTAACATTTTGTAGATAACAAATTGAAAAATTCAGGTAAAATATTTTCTTTAATATCAGAACGTTTAGGGAACCTGTCTTATCCCATCATCAGGTACTATAAAAACACACAAAGACAAATACAGTTTCATTTATTTGAACGTCATAACAGACAGTGATGGTGGTCACCTTGATAGTATAATGTTTATCCTCTAATTAGTCTTCACGTGTTATTACTTTTGTATAATTTATTATAAATGAATATGGTTTAGTTAACACACGTAGCATACCAGGTACGACTGCGTGTGCTGTTCATTGTGTTATCAAGTGAGTTGAAGGGTAATTGCTAGCAGTTGGTGAAAAATAAGGATAAATTACATTGAAATAATAAGACAGTCATAAACATAAGACAATGTTTCATTCTTGTGCTTTGTCTGTAAAAATTCCATTAGTCCCAAATTTAATGGGACCTGTGAGATTAATTGGGCTTTGACGGTAGATACAATTTTATTGATTACAGCATTATGTTAGTTGTGAAGAAGCATTGTTGATATTTTGAATTGCATCACTTTTCAAGACTTTAGAGGTGTTTGATTTGTTTCACATTTTTAGAGCATATTTACTCTCTTCTCTTCTGTTTTGGTACAATGTACAAAAAATTCAGCGTGCAACTAATACTATGTTATGAACAGCAGTCAGAAAATACAAAGAGATTTAAAATATTAATAGATTTTAATGGTCCACGAAAATACAGAGAGTAGATATTCTGCTTATCCTATAACAAATCGTTGCCAAAAAGAATATACAGTTTTGCCCTTCCAACATATTGTGTGCATATGGAAGAATTCTCAAAATTACTTTGGGGGGGGGTGTTTTAAAGGAACCACATCCTAGTGCAAATCCAAGTGAAATAGAGACAAAGAAAGAGCATGATAAAGAACATCGTGAACCATACAAATGCACCTCTCAAAAATGGAATACTTTGATGAAACCTCTGTTACTGCCACCAGTCCTGAACTAGATGGGAGTGTTGTTCTTCCGCCAAGATGTGAGACTCCTATTCTCATGGGTCTGGCAAAATAGAAAAGAAAAAAATCTTTATTTCTCCAGTACACTTGTAAAAGGCTAGTGATAGTATAAACATCTGTTTGTTTTTAACTGTCACATTAATTTAAACTAGGGATTGTGTTGTTCAGTGGCCGAAATTCCACGGTAATTAATTAAATTTTTAATCATTAACGTTGTTGAGGTAAAATGTCCTTGTAAGTTTGTTAAGGTCAAATATTATACTTGTAAAATTATTGCAAATAGTTTTCTTACTTACTCGTATTCGTACGTGAATATACGGAATAATATATGTAATATAGTCAGTCTGCCTGGTGCATGTGAACAATACTAGGATCTAAACTATATGTTGGATTTTTTCCAAACTGAATAAACCTATGTCGATAAGGCCTACTCGAAGCTCTGCAATTTTGAAAAAAATTATTAATTTTTGAGGGTACTTTACACGACGCCCCTGTGACATTTTCAAACTTTTCTAAAAAATGGCTCTAAATTTTTTTCTTTAAAGTTCTTCTAAGAATAGAGTGAAATGCACTTATATATGTGACATAGGTCCGATTTTCACTGATAATCTGAATTTTTGAAAATTGCAAAAGTTTGAATTTTTCGGCGTCTTCCTACATCTACAACTAGTGGTGCTACAGAGTGGCCCAGACTTTCTCGTATTAGTTTTCTTTTTTCTTTGGTCTGCGCTAGCTATTCGAACTTGCCACATAATCTTGCCAGCTGCCATCTATCGCCGTCCAAATATAATTTTTTCACATTCGCTCAATTTTTCGAATTCCTAAACGTAGAACTGAAACATTACTGTAAGAATCTTATAGAAGAGAAAAATCTCGCCCTGTTTGGATATTCTCGTTGAAACACTTGGACCAGCTTTTAAGAAAAAAATAGTTTAATCTCAAGTGTAAATGCGAAATTTGAAGCTCAGGAGTGTTTCACAGGACTGTTTTAAGCTTTCGAAACACTTCATTTGATTTCATTTGAAGCACTTACAAATGAAGTTATATATACAATTTGCTGGAAATGAGCATATTAAAGGAAAGGCGCGAGAGGTATTTTAAAACTGGTGGCGCTAAAACAGCGCTTATAGTTGGGAGCTGACTTGATTGCGAGACTGAGGAATGCGCTCGGTGTTCTTGGAAGCTGCCCTCCACCCCCGCTCAGTCCGCAACTATTAGCTGTCACAAGTATATTGCTCCAAGTGTCCATTGGCAAAAATTAAAACGGCAAACGAGAATAAGTAAAACCATTAATTCAAAGACATCCCGCTCTCCGCACGCAAACAAGTCTGCTCCAGACCATACTTCTTGCCCGTATTTTCACGCAACTTAACGCGAAAAGAACTCAAATTTTCGAAAAATATAAATGACCTTATTTCAAAAACTATCTTTAAAGAACATATTTTATTCAGGGAAATCATTTCAATTCAGGAAACTCATTTCAAGGAAAAAATATTTAAAATTTTAGTTTAGGGGAGACTCCGACAAATTTTTGAAGTTTTGCAATTTTCGAAAAATCAGGGTTTTTAACGAACATGAGACCTGCACTATTGTCTTGAACGTCCTTCACACTATCCAACAATAAAATTTAATAGAAAAATGTTAGAGCAATTTTTTTGAAAATTTTGAAAGTGTCATGTAAAGCTTCGTATAAAGTACCCCCCGAAAAAAATTAAAATTTCGGTTTCAAATTCAAGAGGCCAGGACATCAGCCAGATCGATTGAGGAATATCAATATTGAAGAAAATTGGCTAAGCAGTTTAGTCGCTAGCGTTGTTCACAGGCGGACGCACAGACGTTATGCCGTCATTCGATTTTTCGGTATCAAGGACACAAAACATGAATTCTGGTTACACCACGTGATAGAGGATTTTCATTTCTAAATCTGACAGCTGGATTTATCCATTTATTCGTTGCCAGAGTCCTGTAAGTTTTTCTGCTGAAAATTCGCCGTTTTTCGCGCAGCATTGTATCAATTTCTCTCCACTTCCTAACGAGAAAGTATAGGTGTTTGGTTTCCACAATCAGAGGTCGTGATATAGAAACATTTTTAAGCTGAACCCAGAACTGAAATCAATTTTGGTCTCTGACGTAAGGTTTGTGAGAAATTTACGAAATACAGTGTTGACACTACTAGTTCGACTATTTCTAGAATAGATCTTTAAAAAATGTCACGTAAATGAACAAAGTGTGAGACAAATTCTATTGCATATGTGGAGAGTTCATTGCAAAGCATCAGAGATGCACTGCCTCTCTTATAAAAACAGCATACCGCCTGTATTTTGGGTGCAGTGTTTGCGATCAGGACTAAAAATGGACACCTCATATTTGCTTTGTGCCTTGTGTAAGTAGGTTATGTCAGTGACTTACAGGTCTCGTTTGTGTGTGCCTTTTGCAATACCAATGATATGGTGATGATATATATTTCCCTGTTTTGCTGTTAATTTTTAATCTCCTGCAATATTTTCATTGATAAATATTCATATGATATTATTAATAATAATAATATGAATATTATTATTTTCTTTATTTTGTTTCACAAACAAAATTAGGTATATCCAAATTACTGTTCTTACAAATATATGGTGAATGTTTAGCATCTCTCTATAATATGGAAACCTACCAAAACGGAACTTTTTTGAAGGAACCGTCATGTTCCGTCTTGGACCAACTTAACTGTAATTGAATTTTGAAGGGCAAATAGATATTGAAATTTTCAGTTTGTTGTGTTAACGTATTTTGGAGTATATCTATATTATTAAAATCAATTGTTATGGAGAAGTTGTATTTAATTTTGACATCATCGGATGTAGTGAACCAAAACGGACCGTGTGCGTTTGTTGACAAGCGGCCGCGTGCCCTAGTGGCGTGCGCTGCGGGTGCGCTGGCGCTGGGGCGTGCGCTGGGGCGCCCGGCGGTGGGCGCGGCCGCGCGCACGTGGGCGTGGGCGTGGGCGTGGCGCTGGGCCTGCGCCGCTGGGGCTGCGTGCGGCGCGAGGGCCGGGGCCCTGCGCGGCCTGCGCACGGCGGCGGGCGACGCTCGACGGCAGCTGCCCCCGGGCCCTCGCGTTCCAGGCAAGCTGGCCATGTCCACAATTGCATTCTTACTAGGCTGGAAATTGACTGGGAGTTCAACCTGGATCTCCGTATAAACTCAGTGGTTCGAAGCGCATTAATTATCGAAACAATCAACACTCAATTTTTATTTTGCAAATATGAATCGGGATGTAGAATATGTAAAAGTTCATAAGAATTAACATAACCATTATGTAACAAAATAATTGATTGATGGCCATTCATAAAATTACCTTGATTTTAAAAACTGATATTTGAATGAAGATACGAAAATAATGAGTTAAGAAATTGTGTTATATATCGGAGTTATATAATATCGGAGTTTTAATTGTTTAACAATGCCGATTATTTATTCACAATAGTTGTTTTCAAGTATAATGAAGTGAGAACTAGATCGCCGCTGCGAGATAGGATGGTTGGAAAGAGGTTTTCTCTCGTTTTGGTCAGAGGCCCAAAAAGTAACCTTTTTCAGTGCGCTCTGGTGCCTAAACCGTTTTTAAGAAATTTGAAGTTAATATATGCATTTTGTTGGAAGGGTTTTATCGACTTCAATTTTCTAAATAACAATTGTTTCGCTAAAACTCATAGGATACAAGATATAAGCGAGAAACTAAAAAAGGGCAATTTTTGTTGCTATTTTCTCTGTGAAACCGAACTTTTTGATGGGACAAATTCGAATTCAACACCCTCACAATCATATAGCTCCGTTGAGAAAAAACTTCCGGGACTTTTTCCTGAATTGTCCCTCCTTGAACACCAATTGACTGGGCTTATGGTCGTCGCAGATGAGGGATTTCGGTGGCGGCGGCGCGCGCAGGGAGGGGGCGAGCGTGACCGGTCGCCAGCGCTCATCAGAGGCGACGGCTGCAGAAAGCGCTCAAGCGGGCACTGCCACGCCACCGGTACAGAGCGATTTTCCTAAGGATGAGCCAAAGTGACAGCTAGTGCTGGCAACATAACTGAAGGTTCTGTGGTCGTTGTGCTCATTAGACTCCCTTCCTGCATTCGTTCGTTTGCAGTTGGCTAACTTGTAAATGGCTTCGCAACTCCTTTTGTGGTGTCATTGTCCGACAAAAATATAGTGCGCCGCGAGAAATAATTGATACTAGGAAGGGCAGTGTAATGTGCTCTTCTGTAAAAATTCTTTTTTTTTTCTTTATATATGACATTGAATTTACATTTTGTGTCATAAATATTATGTTTATTTTAAAACCGAGGCTTGAATGCGTGATGCGTACCGGTGCACGTGTTTCCGGCTTTAAATCATTTTTCTTTCTATTTACATTCGTGGCAGTTTTCTTTCACTGATTGTGAGAGCATATTAAGAGATTTTCCAAATACGAAATTAAATTTAAATATTTCCCCGACTCACGTACGTGCATATACCTCAGCGAAACTCTTAGACTTCTTCGTAGAGATGTTTTCACGGGAGCCATTAGCACTTTACGAAGGGGCGTGACTGAACAGCTGTCGCGGCGGAGGGATACTTCTTTGAAATACATGTGATGTTCACTTGTTTTCGCGAACTGTCACTTTGGCTCCTTACGAAAATCGTTCTATAGACGGTCGGTCACTTCACACAGAATTCCAAGCTCCATTGGTTGATTGATCAGTGATTCCGGACTCGCCAACTGATAAGGCCATTAAGCCCCTACGTGTAGTGTATGTTCTCCACTCGCGAGGTGACGGTGATCTTCCCCATTGGCTGGCGAGATCCGGCGCCGACCTACGTCGGTTTTTGAGGATTTTACTCTGCCAGGTGTCTCCCAGCAGCGGGGTACCGCCCCAGCCGGAACGCGCTCTAAGCTCCCGACTAGTGTGATAGAATAGTGCATGTGAGTATAAGGGTGTGTAAGTAAGGGGTGCCGATAGGAGAAGGAAGAGGAAGGAAAGACCTCGCGCAGTCCGTGACCCGTTTATTAGAGTACGGCTCCAGTGTGCCTCTGGTGTTAATCGGAGAAACCACGGAAAACTACCGATCAAAGCAGCCGGTCGCTAGAATTCTCTTCCAAAATGGCTGAATTGGACCTAACTGTGTAGTTAATGTCAAAAATCCTTTCACCGTTGTGACTGGAACTCCAGTCAGAGGCATTGCAGTGAGGTAAGTTGATGCCCTGAGCCAACATTGCCAGTCTAATCTCCATTAATAGCGTGTACTTTAAGATGCTTCACGCTGTGCAAGTTCTCCAAATTATTGTTTTTTTTAAGATGGCATCTGAGAATATTATCTTCAAGGTGGAATAAGGCACGAGGTTTCGCCTCTTTCGTGGTCTGACCGCAATATGTCACGTGATCGCGACCGTATCAAGTAGTGCTGCAGATCATGCGACTCTATCGGCAGGACGAAGAGAGACGCAAAACGTCGTGCCATATTCCATCTTGAAGATAATACTCTCAGATGCCATGTTAGAAAACCCCAAGTATAGATGGGCTTGCTTGCCTGCAGGCGGCGTTGGCGCGGGCGCGACTTTTTGCCTCTTTCTTGGTCCTGCCGCAAGATGTCGCGTGATCGCGACCGTATCAAGCAGTGCTGCAGATCATGCGACTCTTTCGGCAGGACGAAGAAAGACGCAAAAAGTCGTGCCATATTCCATCTTGAAGATAATACTCTCAGATGCCATGTTAGAAAACCCCAAGTATAGATGGGCTTGCTTGCCTGCAGGCGGCGTTGGCGCGGGCGCGACTTTTTGCCTCTTTCTTGGTCCTGCCGCAAGATGTCGCGTGATCGCGACCGTATCAAGCAGTGCTGCAGATCATGCGACTCTTTCGGCAGGACGAAGAAAGACGCAAAAAGTCGTGCCATATTCCATCTTGAAGATAATACTCTCAGATGCCATGTTAGAAAACCCCAAGTATAGATGGGCTTGCTTGCCTGCAGGCGGCGTTGGCGCGGGCGCGACTTTTTGCCTCTTTCTTGGTCCTGCCGCAAGATGTCGCGTGATCGCGACCGTATCAAGCAGTGCTGCAGATCATGCGACTCTATCGGCAGGACGAAGAAAGATGCAAAATGACGTGCCATATTCCATCTTGAACCAACTACCTCCAGATCAATGAAACCAAGACAATGCAGATGACCTTCGGAAAGGGAGGAAAAACGGTAGCAAGTGAGAAAATAAAATTCAAAAACAAACATCTCGAAATAGCTCAATATTACCGATATTTAGGAATAACACTTTAGACAACAGGCAGCTCATTCAAAATTCGTATTAGAGAAAAAGCAGCAACGGCGATTAGAACCATGTACTCAATAAAAAATATCCACAAACTGTCACTAGAATCAGCAATCAAAATATTTCATGCAGTCATTAGCCCAATCATGATGTACAGAATACACTTAATATGGGAAAAACTCGCAATGGCTGATCTAAGGTCCATAGAGAAAACGAAGGCAAGATACCTGAAGAGAGTCTTGTGTCTTCCAATGAACACACAATCAAGATTAGTATATGAACTGACCAGAGAACCATTCTACATTGAGGACTTAAAATACCAATTACTACTACCATCCACCATGCAAAGCACACTAGTGCTTGAAGAAAGAATAAAGAAGAGAAGAGAAATATGGCCAAATTCTACTCAACAGATGCCATGATGGAAAGAAAATGGACAGAAACAAATGAGGAATTGAGACACGTGATCACAAGACTGGCGACTCATGGGTTCCATCACAAAATCTGCGTAACGTCACATCATCACGAAGTAAAAGAAGACTGCGTATGCTCCCTGTGTGGTGAACAGTGTGAACGATATCATATTCAAAGATGCAAGAAAAGAACTAAAACAGTGACAGAATGTAGCAAAGAACTTAATTTTTTTTCCTTATGCACTTTCGTGCGCAATTCATTATTTATTTATATATTACATCTTGAAGACAATGCCCTCAGATGCCACGTTAGCGGCTGGTTGCCCGCAGGTGGCGCAGGCGCGGGCGCGACTTTTTGCCTCTTTCTTGGTCCTGCCGCAAAATGTCGCGTGATCGCGACCGTATCAAGCAGTGCTGCAGATCATGCGACTCTATCGGCAGGACGAAGAAAGACGCAAAAAGTCGTGCCGTCTTCCATGTGGAAGACAATGCCCTCAGATGCCCCGTCAGCGGCTGGTTGCCCGCAGGTGGCGCGGGCGCGGGCGCAAGCGCCGGGCGCGGGGGCAAGCTGCTGATCGCCTTCACGTGCCGGCGCTGCGGGGCGCGCAGCTCGCGCCTCATCTCGCGCGCGGCCTACGAGCGCGGGGTGGTGATCGTGGGGTGCGCGGGCTGCGGCCGCCGCCACCTCATCGCCGACCGCCTGGGCTGGTTCCCGCAGCACGCGCGCGGCCGCCCCGCGCGCGCCGACGTGGAGAGCTTCCTGGCGGAGCGCGGCGAGCGCGTGCGGCGCGGGGGCGACCGCGACCCGCCCGACGACGGCGCGCAAACCAAATGAAAATGACGCGCTCTCTTTGTCTACTGTACTCGTTTCGAATATACATATAAATTGGCGGAAAAGCACGCAACCTCTCGGCATGTGAGTGGAACCAGGGGTTTCGTTCAACACCCATAAATATGGAAAAATAGAAAACCCAACCAAAAGTTTCGTTTTTAACTAAAAAAATGCAAATATGTGATTACGCAATTCTACAATTTCCTATACTTGGTCTTTCTAGAATATTCACATTCTCAATGAATCTTCTAACAAATTTGACGAGTCAGAAATAAGCATTATGTGACGAGTCAGAAAGAAGCATTAATAGTCACGTTGCCGTTCCAGAACAGCCAGTTTTTGTTGCTTGTTCCGTCCACACCACAAAAGGCCCTCGCCAGCGGTGTGACGCGTCCTCCTCTCCTGAACTCTCCCTGAAACCAAACCTTCTCCATCTAGCCGCGCCGCATCTTCCTCCAGCCACCCGCCAGCGCGCCCGGCGGAAGACTAGCTCGGAGGTGCTTTTGCTTTCTACTTCCTCAAAACTCTTTCTTGATCGCAACACGCTGACTTATATAATCACTCACAATGCCCTGCTTCATTGATCCGCACCCCTCGCGCAGCAAAAAACGTTTTTTCGCCAGTTTTCTGCCCCGGTCGCCAGTCGGTACGAGTTCCTGCGCGCAGAGGTCACCGGACGATCATTCACAGGATTTCCGGAATTCGAGGTGTGTTAAAAAAACGATCGTCTACCCGTCCAGGATAGCTATTGAAAGTAGTTATAGATGCCCTGACTCATAACAACTCAGCCATCCGTGCACGTCAATTCATTTCGTGCAAATGTAAATCTTTTTTCAAACTGCTGAACGTAATGTCTGTTACAGACTGCTGAAATTTTCCCGAGGAATCGTTGTAGCAACCTTCCCACATGCACTGCTCTGGTGGAAGGCGGTTCAAATTGCAATCTAGGGTCACGGGCGCTAACCACATTGCGAGAATAGCGAGACAGATCGGAATCCAAACTGTTTGTACAGGTACAATGAGGTCCCAAAACATAGCACAAAACACAGGTGCGTTCACAAAGTTTCAAGGCTGTTTTTTCCTAAGTGGTGGAGGGTACACAGACCGTTTCCACCAAGAGGGTGAAGTAGTGGGGAGTTTCAACTAACCGACCGCACCAGCGGAAGTGGTCTCCGAGATAATGCTGGGAGCAGATCGCTAATGTCATGATCGCTTATCAGTGATCCCCGTCGAAAACTTGGAAAGTCGAAAATGCAGCATCATTTGGGGCAACGTCATTCGATAAAGTTTTGTGCGAAACTGAATAAAACAGCTACAGAGGCTTTTGGTAAGAATCAAAAGACCTACAAAGACGACATGTCACGTGTAATGGTTTTCAAGTGGCACAAGAGGTTCAGAGATGACCGCGAGGACGTTGAAAACGATGACCGCGCTGGGAGACCATCAAGTCTAACTAACGAAAATTTGGAGGAAGTGCGTGAACTTTTAAACAATGAACGTCGTCTTCATGTTAGATTACTTGTCCATAAACTGGGATTTTCGCTGAAGTGCTCGCCTTTTGAAGGATACAGTCCGCTGTGTCCGCCCGAAGATCAAAGACGATTGGTTTCTTCGGCTTGACAATGCGCTCTTTCACACGTCGCTCACCGTCGGCAAAGTTTTGGCCAAGTTCAACGTGACAACACTGTCGAAGCCACCCTGCAGCCTCGACCAAGCTACCAGCGCCTTTTTTTGTTCCCCAGAATCAAGAGAGACCTGAAAGGGAACCGATTCGACACGATTCCAGCGGTCCAGAAAACTCCGACGAGGTCCTTTGACAGTCTTTCTGATAATTTCCAGGGAGCCTATGAGCAATTCAAAAAACGCTCACAGCGGTGTGTAAATGTCCAAGGATCATATTTCGAAGACTTTTAGTTCGCTGTTTATATTTTATTTGTTTGTTTAATATTTTTTTTCTGAGACCAGTCTTGAAACTTTGTGGATGCACCTTGCATAACTTCTCGAATAAATAAATGGCATTGTCAAGAAGGTTTATTGTAATGCCTACTGTCATCATAGACCTCCCACCAATTTCTTTACCATGCAGAGAGAGTGAGAAAGAGAGAGAGAGAGAGAGAGAGAGAGAGAGAGATCTTACGCTTGCAGAACTGCATTCTTACATCAAGAAATAAATTGAAATTCTATTTGGCGCTGGCTTCGCCGAAGAAATTACGCTAACGGGAGAACTTTTTATTATCAAATGGAATGCTTATTCTCCGAAACACTGAAATAGGAAGGATTGGGTCACAAAACATTCCTCGGAATACGGCCAGCATTTTCAACCAATTTCAAATATTCTATTGAAAAGGCCTCCTCTCCATGACGGGCAGGACCAACAGAGCTTACGCAACCAAACAGTTTCGGTGAAAGACGGTGGAAACAGCCGCCCTAGGCTCACTCACGCACGTTGAAAGCTGCCATCAGCAGGTACTTTCTCCCGTTGTAGCTCGGGCAGCGCCATCCTCCCCGTCTTGTGGCCAACGTACCAAATGCCCAGTCTCCTAAGAACCCAGCACAAGTGACACTGTATTTCGCGCGAGATTCTCGCCATAGGAAATGGACGCTTGCCATTCTTCTCTTGTGGATACTTCAGACAGAATATTGGGTGGTGTGAATAAAAAACTAGACTTTACTTCAAGTCTGAAGTAAATAGTAAAAGCGTTGACTTAATTTGGTGTGAAAAACCTTTTACTAGGAAGTAAATACAGGGAAAACCAGTAAATACGAGTACTTATTGGAGAATCATGGATAAATCAGTAATTACCTATATTTGTATCGTGAGGAGCGATTTGCGAGTTTAGTTTTGTTTACTCAGCCGATTCCGTTTTAGTTTGTTACACTGCAGAAAAGAGCTCTTCAGATCATATATCTGAAAAAGAAAACTACGTTTCACAAATGCGATTAGTAAAGATAATTGAAAAACGCAGTGTTAAAAAAGTCGCAGCTTCCAACCATTAAGGCCGGAAAGGAAGCCGCATATTCCGCGATCGTTGTGAATATTGTAGTGGCACAGAAGTTCCACCTTTCCAGGATCCCTAGAAAATAATGAAAATATTACTAAAGCATTACGTGATTCCGTCAGCCCAGTAGGAGAAGGAATTTATTACGTTCTTTTTGTTCTTTCTACGCCTCGCTCGCAGCCCCTTCCTCCTCTCCTTCGGCAACCCCCAGGTCAAAAAAGACCTCTTTCTTTCTGAAGCATGCTAGACACCCCCCCAGACAGACGAACGCCGAAAAAATCTTTCCAAACGACGCACTTAAGCGCCGAGGTCCCCCAGATCCTTCCGCACCACATCAGTCCCTGAGAATACAGTCGACAAACAAAGCACATTGTGTAGTTCACTATAAAATAAATGATATGAAAAACAGTGGAAATTTCCAATCGCGCTCTCACTCTAAGTAACTCAGAATACGAGGCTTCTATTGGACCAAATTAAATTAAGAAGCAATAAGTTTCGGCCAATCACAATGCTTGATTCTAAAACAACGGAGCGAGGGATTACATAGAATTTGAAGTAGAGGAGGAAGGCACTTGGAATGGAGACTTCCGTTCGCGCGCTTGAGGCAGGCGCTTTTATAGGCAGTCCGCCGGATGCATCAGTCGAATCCGAGCGAGTTCGAAATACTTGTGACTTCGTGATGGAACCCGCTGTAGAAAGCGTCGTTGTCAACCTCCACCACCAGAGGAACTTTTTTCTTTGTGAGCACAGTAAACGCTCTTGAATCATTTGTCAAAATTATTGCCAAATACCGCGGCATTGTGAGCACAGCAAACGCTCTTACGTGGCAATTCCTGTCATGCCCGTTAATTGAACTAATCGCCAAACAGTACGAGGGCTGTCTCAACCTGTCGCACTCGATAAATTGACAAGTGTGAAATAAAAAGTGTAAATTATCTGGCGTTACGAGTTTGGGGCTCCGCAAACGAACGCTCCGCTGACAAGAACCTGAGTAATTGCCTTGGGTCTCCCGCCTGAGCACTCCACCCTTCATCTGGAGACTGTCTCAGTCGCCGCCGATCCCCAACCAGCTGGCTTCTTAGTGTATTACGACGAGCTGCTGCTCGTATTTTAGCTCCTAAAGCTCCGTAATTAAACGGAAAGAACTTTTGTTAAAAATTCCTACTGCTATTTGTGAAGCCACGCAATGGATTATCATGTTATCTTAGATTTTAAGTTTATGTACAATTTTTATTCAATGCGCTGAACTAATTTATTTTTATTAACAACTTTTCTTTTTTAAACATTTAATTTTGTGTATTATCATAGGAATCTCTTATTTTCTTTCAGTGAACTTGTTTTTATTCTTTTTCCTCTTTTTCTTTCATTTGCAATAATTTGCTTTTGTATCCCAGGATTAGCTTTTGTCTCTGTTTTGTTAAATTTTAGTAACTTTGTTCTTTTCATTTTGTTGCTTTCAGTTTGTAAATAAACCTTTTTTCTTAATTTATATTTTATCTCTACTCTTTTTTTCCTAGTGGTTTTATCTTGCTGTTTAGAACTAATAGCGTTTTCCATTCGTTGCACCGAAACCCACTCTAGTGCAGGGCAAAAACGTCATCGCTCCGCAACAGTGCTGCCCCACACGCGTGAAGGGCAGCTACGAATGAAACGGATTCCGGAACTGAGTCAGTGCGTGTGCGCTACGCAGTGAGATTATAGATAGCTGTTCTTGGTCTGTCACACTGATGGAACTCGAAAAATAATAATTTTGAATTCTGATCATTGTTATAATTTTTATGAAGTCTTTTGGTTATTCTTTCTTCTTAATTCATAAATTATTAACATGTGATTTCTTTATTTAAAAACTACGAAAACTTCAAATGCGTATGTGTCGAAATTTCATTTTTCGTGATTTGCCAGTGATCTGTATAGTACACAAGATTTTGAACCGAAAGGCTTCTGCAGAATTGTTTGGTTATAGAAAACCATTAAAACATTAACATGAGCATTTTCGATGGTATATGTATGGGCGTGCGAGAAACATTTCTTGGCACATATATTTGAATGATTTTGTAAGGGCCACTATTTTTATTTTCACTTTATTAGCGTTTCGAAATTGAGACACACCTACACTTTGGTTTCTGAATAGCATTGGATTTGTTGACATGAAGTTATTCAAGGTTAAATTTTATAAAAACAAACTGATTTTCCAAACTTCGCGAATCACAAAAATTATTTTAAGACATTTCTTGCAAACCATAATATACTCCATCATTCGAAGTGTCCCTGCGTGACAGAAGATCCTCAATTGCCTTCACAAATTCACCACGAATCCAAATCAGCATGGATCACTTCCGTACCTAACCTCACAAAAGCCCCTTGCACTGGACTGCACTGTCGCGATCGTCAGTGCAGTTTGGGGCGCCCTGAGTGCGCCATGGTTCAGTGTGATCGTGCGAATGGAACATGCGCTTCTTTGCACTGGTGCGCCCTAGCGGTCGAATGGAACGGAATTTCTTCACGGAGGAATTTCAACTCTTAAGTTAACCAGAATTAATATAATTAAACGATTAATTTTTAATGTATTACTTGTATTAAATATATGGTTATTTAAAAATATAAATAAATAATGCACTTTTTTATCTAATTTTTAAAAAAGGTGTAGTTTCCTGTTCTGAATTCAAATTTGTATGGGTGAATTTCAATATTCAACTCATGCGCCTAAAATATTACTGGTTATTTCCAATGATTTTAATGTTAATATTTTTTAATCAAACGTTCTACTTTCAGTATTTCTTGCTTGGCAAGTTTTAATGAATATTTGATGCCATTTCTTGCAATACAATTGGGACGACTTGATAGTCCTGGTGGCAGACACTTGATTTGGTGGCCTACATAATATTTGGGTTTTTACTTTTACACAAATAAAGTCTTGAAGAAGATGGTTTAGCTTTTACACAAATAACGTCATGATGATCCACTACATTTTCGTGGCTCATACATATTATGCTGTTGTTTTTGAACACGTGCAAGTAAATGACAACTTTTTTTATTGAGAGCTATGACCTTTAGTGGGTTGTTTATATTATTGAAAAATGTTGAAAATCTACAAAGGGTTTCACGTGAAACACCTGAGAACGACAGGAAAAGTTTACACGAGTCAATTGCGAATTACGAACATGGGCGGAACCTGTAACCTACTATTGACTTGAAATAACCATCTTACTTTTCTTGTTTCAAATCAGAAGCCTACTTTTGTCCTCTTTGTTCTGAGGGTAATATCATTTTAAATTCCTGATTTTTGGGAACAGTAGGACAATAAAAAAAGTCTCCGTCTTTCCTGACCCCATTTGCCCCAGTTCACTATCGGACATAACTTGATTATCGTGAAAATACTTTATTTTGGAGAAAAAAGAACATCTCTCTGAGAGAAGGAGTACCTAAACAAAACAAACATTTTAACCCATCATATGCAGAGGAAAACCTCCAATGAAGAATGATGACATTTTAGAAGAAAATCGACACATATCGTGTTTTATCCATTAGCTCACGGTTTGTTGCAGCCTGCCGCTTGCCACCCATAGGCGACGGTGCTGCCCTCCGAACTACTAAAAGTCACTTGTTCTGGACATCTCTATTGTAGATCAGTCTCCTGTAAAAATCTTTGCGCTTCCGCTCAGAAGGTTCATTTCACTCATGAAGAATTCTAATTTAAAATAGTATACTTATGAATGAAATATTAATTGTTATATTGTCATGAATGATTTTTTTCAACGTTCAAAATTAGCAGCTCTATATTCTCGGGTTTTCGTAACGTGGCGCTTGAGTACCTTGTCTTCACGATGGAATAGGGCTCGGCTTTTAACATATTTCTCGGTTATGCCGCCAGATGTCGCATAATCGTGGCCGTATTAAGCGACATCTAGCAGCTCGACCGAGGAAGCCGTGCCTTGATCCATCGTGAAGACACGGTTCTCACGTGCCATGTTACAGAAACCCAAGTGTAGATGAAAAGCGCACTAATCCAAAGAACAAAGACAAGAAATTAAGCAAGGCATGTTCAGGAGTATCTTTGCCTTTCAAATTTATTGGCTATCTATGACGCGCCGTGACTGGCGATGAAACTGACGACTTTTCTGATGTTTACCCCTCAACTTTTTGTGTTTAGTGTTATTTAAATCATCTTACGTCGTCACATATTGATTGTGTGGAAAAATAGTTGTTCATTAATGAAGCGCCAAAGTAGCGCGATACTATCACTGTATATTTACTTCAAATAGGACCTCATTGGTTATTGCGGAAATTGCGAGGTAGGTTTGACGTATCTTGTAAAATCTTGGAACAAATGTTTTATTAGATAGTGACACTTAAAAATGGCATGACTCTTTTGCCGATTGTTTGTCACTTGAAATAGTAGTAAAAACTTCTGATGAGTGAAAGCGGTGAGATAATTTTGATGGGTGGGGGAGTTGCAGCCATGTTTGGGATGTCATCAATTTTGAAACCATTTGCTACCTTACATATCATAAATAATTAATTCGCTCTTATGAATTGTGACGAGAAGAATCTTTCTGTGAATTTTCAAAACGTTTCGGTTGTGTTGCGACAATCATTGCAGTGTTACGTATCACGTAGCTCATTCGTCACTTCCCGAGCTACGCTATACATTTTTGACACGACTTCATTGCAAGATTCGTCGTGTAAACTGTTGTGAATTAGTATTTTAATTACAGTTTAATTGCAACGCATGAACCTTTTACAGCGAACACTTCGCCATGATTGAACTGACAGTGAAAACTTTAGATTCCCAGAACCATGCATTTTCCGTGCCTGATGATGTAAGTATTCCAAATGTTTAATCTGATACTTATATCTCATTATAGAATATTGGAGTATCATTGAATAACTTTCTCAGCTACTTGCGTAAATTTTTGGAAATTGTAGCAAGAAAATATTGATCTTAAGTGAAGAACACCAATAAAAGTAATGTAATAGGATATGATGTTTGTTTTGCTATGTGTGACTTCCTTTTGCATAAAACATTCACTGATAGTGTAGTATATTTCTTATGGGCTACAAGGTTAATTCCGTAATTTCAATTCTCATATGGTATTGATTCTACCACCTTTTTTAATTGACTGTAAATATCTCTCCAGCTATTAAGCTGTGACAGAATACCGAATATTGACTAGTAATAGACATGGAAGCTTATGTTGAGAATTTACTTGCTTTTCAACTTGTATTTAATGTTTCGACATAAATTAAATGATAATGAAGTTAATTGCTGAATACGAAGCAAAACTGGTGTATTATTACAACTTCCTCTCTTTTCCGGATAGTTTTTAGACATCACTTATTACACAAGTGAAATTCATGTGTTCATGTCAATGTGTTTAGATACACTATGCAATAAAGTCTCTGTATCAACAAGGTGAATGATTTAAAAGTTGTTTTTTATATGCCCTCAAGTGATATATGGGTTGGAAGCAGAGCATATAACAAAAATAAAGAAATTAGATATTTGTAATATCCAACAAAATTTGTGAACTTATGTGTGTTCGCTTGTACAGACAACTGTGAAACAGCTGAAGGAACGCATTGCTGAGTCCATTAGTTTCCCTGTGGAGTCTCAGCGCCTTATCTACTGTGGTCGCGTATTACAAGATGATAAAAATCTGAGTGAATATGGTATGAATTTTAGCATATTATTTTCACCGTGATGTAAAATGAATGATTAAACCTCCCTTAACATCACTCATTTATGACTTCTAGATGTAAATGGAAAAGTAATCCATTTAGTTCAACGTCCTCCTCCTCAAGCAACTCGCAATGGAGGACAGCAGCGTTCTAGTGGTGGACAGCAGGGAAGGCGAGGCAATCATCATTTCCGGCAGCCTCGCCTGGATGGCAACGCAATGTATTTGGGGGCCATGGCATTCCCAGCTGACCTCATGGATGCCCAAGGTGTGTTCTGGTTGAGGGTTAATAGCTTTATTATTTATTTGTTCAGAATGTGTTGAGACCTTGAGTGTAAGGTTACTACTTGGGTTGTGTTGTGAATGTAACCAGTATGGTTTCTCTTGCTCTCCATATTCATGCTGCCGGAATTCCAGCAGCTGCTCGTGGTGAGTAATATATCTTAGCACCTTATTTGTGTATGTGTAAATTTATATTTTGTACAATAGCAAATTTAATATCTGATGTTTGTAACATCACCTCAGGGAGGCCTGAAGTTCTTACATTTAATGGGGTTTTACTGTAAATAAGGATTTGGGGTATTCTTTGAAGAAACAAGTTAAAATTAAACAGGAATTATTGATTTTATTTTTAAAAAGTGTGTGATTTTGAAGGGTTGTCCATAAATTATGTAATACTAAAGAGCGGGAAGGAAGTTTGAGGCAGTGTTATGCTGCGTTTTATAGAGATAGGGGGTCATGGTTTAATGTAACGTAACGCTGATATTTATTTTTTTAAATTTTCAACGTTTACTGAAATAATCCCTTTGAATCGGTATTATACTAAAACAAAAGATATTACCAAATTAAATGAAAAAATATGAATAAATTATAAAGTTATGATTTAATAAATAATTGTTACAGTAAATCAAAATGTTTTTTTCATTGAATCTATTAATTATGAAGGCATTTTGTAAATATCCAATTAAATTGGTGCAGAAGACTCATGGCCCATATGTCATTCAGGACGAGTACATACAGATGTATTTTCAGAAATTTTCTCGTCTAAGCGTCCTTCCTTCAAAAATTGTCCTCAATCTTGCTATTAGGTGCAGTCTGCATTGCCAGCTAATTCTAATTTAAATTAACATAACTTTTAACATTCAGCACAAATAAAATTAATACAACTCATTGTTTCTACTTCATAATTTATTTTTACTTATCAAAAATGGGGGGGGGGGTCTTGTCGCAAGTGTTATGTAATTATTTAGGGGGGATTCAAGCACCATTACTGATTCGTTAGGGGGAGAGGGAGTATTCAAAATACTGTACATTTGCATTATGTAATGTAGGGGCATTTCCATATATAATTACATCACAATATCATACAAACTCTCTCTGTGAGTGCAAAATTCAAACTGATGAGTGACACTCCTGTTACATCACAATTTGATTCAGAGCAGCAAACTTAATATAATACCACCTTAATTCTGATGTCATTGCAGCGGTTGACGGTTTTTGTACATTTCAATTTACTGCACTGCACGACCAAGGACAAGTTTCTGAAGAAAAAAATTCTTTTAAAAGGAAATAAAAATCCTACATTTTTAATGTTAAATGTGGATTGTGCATCAAAGTTAATGATGATAAATTGAATTAAATTGCATTAATTATGAATAGGTATCAACAGGGCTTTCAGAAATTAACGTTAAATGCGGGAAAATGTTAAATCGAGGTCACATTAAATCTGTCAGTGTAGTATCATTTAATATAGCCCTGATGTAGGTGAAATTGACATTGAATATTAGCATGAAAAAATAATTTTCTTCTAAAATTCCAAATGACCAATTGTCTATATATTGCAACATAAACAATAATGTACTGTAGTGTAATGCAGACATTTTATTGGTTGCCATAAAACAGGAAAAGTTGCCCAGTGAGCCCAGATGTTGGTTGCCCTGCCAAGTGCAGATTCCATAAGTGTGCTAAGATGCGTGCAGCCACTATGCTTAACGTATTGTAGAGAATATGCTGAAAATGGTGCCAAATGGCTCAAATTCATTATTGGCACTTCTAGAACATTTTGATTTATTCTTTGAAGCAAACCGCACTGGATTGTGAGTTTTCTCCCTAATAGAGCACTGGAGCTCTTCCTCCCTACGGTTTTCTGCTTACACCCAACCTTGCAACTATCCCCAAAGTCAAAAGTTATGACCGTTTAGATCAGGATGTTGTCTGGTGGGAGGCCAAATCCCACTACTATTTTAATAACCATCACTGCATAAAAATTCATTGATGGCAGAATTTGATTGAATGAATGTGGCATGAAGAAAGACTTTCTCCAAAGAAAATTTTGCCACAAGTGCATCTTTTGAATGCTCCCACAACTTTGGATGATCAAAATCATGGCTTCTGGAATGGCACGCTGGCCATGAATTATGAATGCTATGCTTTGCAGTCCCCAGGCAGTGTGGGCCAGCCTCTCCTTTCTGAGGTGGCTGCTTCATCATGGCGTGAGATAAATTGTTTGCCCTGTGTAACATTTCTGAGAATTCAGAATCTCAAATAAATTATATTTTGACTATTCTACTTTGGTTGATGTATTATAATAGGCATTACTTCCGTAAGGGGTGTGTTTTTTTATGTGTATTAAATTGCAACCAGGCGTGTAGCCATGGGGGGAACAAGGTGAACTGAAGGTCCAGAAATTTTTCTTTAACCCTCGCTTACAGATTGAAATGCTATTGATTACTACTTTCACTGAAATTGGTACCACTATATAGTACAATTATTATAAAGGTAATATCTATAATAGTAAATGATTTTTATATAATGATGTATAAGTTAGTATGTGTAGTGTGTGCTTGCGTGTGTTAAGTTACATTATTATTATTATTATTATTATTATTATTATTATTATTATTATTATTATTATTATTATTGTTATTATTGCTTTATGATTGGTGTTCAAAGAATGGTTTGATGCTGAATATTGAAAAGCTATATTCAACAGAAAAAAACGGCTCTTTCACAATGTGACAGCTGTCCTCTAAAACCTGTGGATAACATTGTGGATTTTTGATGCTTGTTTGGATTTCAATTTGCACATTGAACTGATATGTAACAGCCAAGATGATGTTGGGTTTCCAGATACACAAAAGATTTTCGTCATATCCAGAGTTTCAAATTTGCTATTTTTTGCAGTATAATTCAATAAATTTGGCCACAAGGTTTCCATTGACAGCTTTATACGAAACATCCAATTTTTAATTTATCTACATAGTATATACAATCAAAGAGTTTCTTAGGAAATTTCGGAGTGACGTTTTGGGGAACTCCTTTTTTCCCATCCTCAGGCTAGAACACATTCACTTCTTGACCCATACAGCACACAGATGAAGAGAATGCAGCAAACCACTCTCCAGATGGTGTTCTTTGATTTTTGAAAATATGTATTCAAATAATTTACTTAAATGCGGAATAAAAAAGAGAGTATGTAATGTTATTATTGATATCCACATTGGCCTTTTAGTGGGTGGATTCTGGAACACTTTTTTTTATTACGTGTTAAAATTGATTATTTGAACACACCCTGGTTTTCTTTTAGAAAGAATTTTAGCATTATACTTTGCCAAATTTCATGATTTTTTACTCTGAGTGAAAGGTAGTGAGCCCTAGATGTGCTATGATTTGCTCTTATTAACCCATTAGTAGTAAAAAAACTAAACTTTAATAATATCTTCAAATTAATAAAATAAATTCTTATAGGCCATTGTTTGTACATTATGTCATTGTCAAGCACTACTATGTTGCATGTAGTTTGTTGTGTTGTGTTGTTTTGTGAATTGCAAGAAGAATGAAAGAAAAGAAGAATGTTCATTTAACTACAAATTTTATCAGGACGATGAGATCTGTTGTAGGGTGAAATGACAGCATTGTGGACACTAATGTTTACATACTCCCACAAAACCTGTATTGCAGTATATGAAACAAGAAATTGGTTTAAAAAAAATTAAGCTCTTATGCAACCAAAAATGACACTAGAACACAATTCTGGAATGGAAGGTGTTGATAAGTATGACTACTTGAAAAATTAAAAATTGACACCAGGGGGAATATATGATATATTCGTAAGAATTTTAGACATGATTTGTTGGTTGCAGAACAGACAAATTCAAATCAAACCTTGTTTTGTTTTTTAATATTGAAGACATGTCAAGATTTCACAACTAAAGGTTTTATCAAGTTTAGCTTCAAACACGTTCACAGTAGTTCCTGGCTGCAGATATGACACCATTCAATGTTATATCATAAATTATATAACAAAAAGGTGGGGGAATGCAGATGTTAAGAAGAGAACTGCAAGAAGATTCCCCATATGTTTGTATGAAATATGAAGCCACTTGTGCATAAAATGTATTTATTGCTACTGTATAGTATGTTTGCTTCAGTCTAAAATGAACTAATTTACATGATTATGCATATTTTTTTATGTCCCTGACCTCAGTATATCAAGAAAAGTAAAATGAATAATTATTTTTTTGAAATTCTAAAAAAATACTACAAAATTCATGAAATATTAACAAGTTGCTTAAGATACTCCTGCTAATTTTTTCTTATGGTGATTTTTCCGGGTCCATTAAAAAATCAGGGCAAAAGTGACAATCGATTATCATTCCTACTTTAATGTGAGACTAACTATAAAATTTCTTCCATTTTTTCCAGAAAATTCTGTTGGGCATTTCTGGGTTTTATTAGTGCATATTAGACTGCTTGATACAATTGTAAATTTAGATCATTCTTTAGTAAAATCAAAGATAGAGTATTGTTTTATGGAATGGTCACCAAGTGTCAAGTATGCAATACAAAAATTATAAACTTGTGCATCATGAATCACTGAGCAAGCGACTTTCATAGCAAGAACATCTCTGCCTACTTTTCTCATGATTAACCATGGATAAAGAGATTTCAAGGCCTTTGGATGCACAATTTTCAAGTTAGTTAATTTATAAGCCTGTTCGATGGATTAAGTAACAAATGATTCAGGGGATTGTGTGTTGAGAATTGCATTTGCACCTGCCTGATTGAAATGTATTTTGCTTCCCAACTAATGCTTAATACTTAAAAAGTTAAGTGCAATTTTTCTCTTCATTAAAATTTTTGTTTTGACAACTCCTTTGTTAAGATCAGTTGGGTGTAAGGCAAACGATGGCGAGACAAGGTGTGAAGGAAATGATGTCTGTCTATACTACAGAAATGATGATAATTCAAAAATTCTAGATTCTGATCAAAATTTTTTAATTAATTAATTTCTTGACCAAAAACAGTTGTAAAACTATGTATGATATAGTTTAATTTATGTGGAGTATTTAAATAATTCTAACTATAATGTGTAGAATTTGTTTTTTAGATAGAATTTTTTTCATTTGTTATAAACTGATTTCTAGGTATAAAAGCAAGCATTCTTTTTTCTTTTATTTTAAATTTATTAACAGACTCTCAACCCAAATATACATAAATTTAATAATAATAATAATAAATTATTATTAATTATTATTATTATTATTATTTTAATTAATATTAATATTAAATTAATTATTAATTATTAAATTAAGTAATAATAATTATTATTATAACAAGCATTACGTATAATACTTCTTACATAATTAAATGTAATATTATATAATTACATTTTTTGCAATCGTTTAACATTTAAAACTCGTGTTGAGGAACTTATATGCTCAGCCAGTAGAACATTAGATTTTGTGACGAGATTAAACAAAAATGTATGTTCAGTACCTGTACTCAAGACATTTTTTGTCTTGTACGATCTAAACTTGAATATGCATTGGTTGAATGGTCTCCTAATAAAAAATATTTATACAATATTGGAAAACTGTCGGAGGAAGTTTTTAAAATGTCTTTTTTTTTGTGATTGTGGTGTATATCCACCTACAGGAATTGATGAACATTACCTGCCCCAAAAATTAGATTTAAATAGCCTACAACACAGGAGACAATTGCTCTCTATTATATTTTTGTTAAAAGTTATTAGACAGAGTATTGATTGTCTATTTATATTTGAACAGATTTCATGAATAGTTCAATAGTCATTGCATTTTTACCATCAATTACATTATTATGATACTAATAATCATTTTGTTTATAACTCCAGATAATACAAAATTATGGAGGATGTAAATCCATGTGCCTCTTATCATTCACTGAAAGGTCTTCCTTAGTAGATAGTTTATAACTATTGTGTATATAATATTGTGTTATAACTATTGTGTATATAACTATTGTGTTATAACTGTGTGAATAAAATTTTATTAAATTGAATTGAATATTCAGATAAATAGAAAAGTTTGGTGATGTTATACAGCAACCGATTAACAGAAAAAGAAAAAAAGATTAAAAGAAATAATTTCATGGAGTGGAATTTACACACTTTTTGCCACAAATATTAATGTCTGTGAAATAAAAGTGCAAATTGTTACTCCTTCAGGATTTATGTATTTCATGTCATAAGAAACTACTTGCTCATTTCATATATTTAAATTCATTGTTTAAAATTAATTTTTTATTCACATTTACATTGAACATGGCATTAATGACAACAATAGAAAAAGAACAATAACATTACAAAATTAAATTTTTACTTTCATGTTGTGTCTCAGTTTAACGTATATCTATAAAAGAATTAAAACAATTCCCCAAAATCGGATATGCAAAGGCTAATTGACATTTGCATGAACAGGATCACATTTTCTTTCAAGAGTGTCCAACATTTGTACCATTGATAGAAGTTGTAAGTAAGCATTCGATTTTTCAGTAGCTCTAGGAAAAGGTTTGAGAAAAATATTTATTGGAAACCTAATTGCCTTTAAAAATTGAATGTAAACACATTCCGTAATTCAAATGTATTTCACTTTAATTCACTTTCATATATGTACCACTTAAATTATAGATCGAATCGCCACATCACTATTCATTACGTAAGAAACTTTCCGGAAAATAGCGAGCCAACTACGAGAGCTTATACGAGCTAATCGCCAAACATAAAAATTTCTACAATATCAATGTACTATTGTGCTGTTGTTGTCGTGGTTCTGCATAAACGTAGTCTTTTTACCTAAGTACCAGTGTCAGAACAAGATGTGAGTTACGACCACAGCAAAAATAATCTTATTTGCTGATGCGTCACCATTTTGCCTTTATGGCCAAGTCGTGAAGCATTTTGCATGGCACTTTAGAGCGGCAGTAAACATGTGTGGGATGTGCACTTCGTTTCGAAATCCTAAATGAGGAAATTTCCAAACAAAAAAAAACAGCTCGCGTTGTTCATAGCAGGCTACCGACGTGACGTGCTTTCCTCATCTGGAGATGCAATGAGAGTTTGCAAATGCGTTGGGTATAAACCTATTGTAGATATTAAAGAAATTAATTTATATGATGCAGAAGTGCGTAATTTATATGATACAGTAATTTAAATGACTTCATCAATTTTAACTAAAATTAATATGCACTTTTAGATTAATTATATAAAATTAGTCACTAGTAATATAACAGAATGGTATAGTCTTTCTCCCTTTACTTAGTATCCTTTCTCTTGAGTCTGAACTAGCTTTTCGTTTTTTCCCACATCTTCTCATCGGATATATCTATCGACGCCTTAAAATCTACCAGTTCCTCTTGCCTATGGGGAAATTCCTGTGGAAAGCAAACATATACTTTCCAAACATCACATGGATTATTATCTTGCTCTCATACCTTTACAAAATTGCCCAAGGTATCCTTTGGCACTAGATCAGTTTTGCTCTTGTTATTGTTCTCGGTAAATGGATCCAGGTCCGTTAACGCACATATTACTCATACAGTTATCAGGTCAAGAAGTTACGGAAGAATTGTGGTATAGATTTGATTCAGGCAGAGCCTCAGAATACCCCACATATTAACACAACTTAAAACATTCATGTCTGTCTCAAGAGGCAAAAACATAAGACCATACTATTTTTTTGTATTGATAAACTGTTATGCCCAGAAAAATATACCTACAGGAAATCAACAAAAAAGTTTATTGTTCACTTCTTGCAAGCCAAATTCCAAACAGTTACCAATAATAATGCTTGCAACCGTTATTCCATATGTCCAACAAAACAAGTACGGTCGTCGTCGAATGGAGATTACACCAGTACAATTAAAGTAACCAATAACGAAAACTACAAACAACTATATTACGAGGCACGGTTAGCGTAGGCGTAATCACAGTATTATAACACGGAGCTCTAGCTCAATACAGTACTATTGCTTCGTCGCCTCGCTGTCTCCCCTTATACACGCCAGGAGACTTCACTACAGACACTCGCTCCTGTTGTCTGGTTACGGTTGCCTTTGCCGCCACCCCCTCTCTCTCTCTCTCTCTTCTCTCTCTCATCTCTCTCCTCTCTCTCTCCTCTCTCTCTCCTCTCTCTCCTCTCTCCCTCTCTCTCTCTCTCTCTCTCTCTCACTCTCTCTCTCTCTCCTCTCTCTCTCTCTCTCTCCTCTCTCTCTTCTCTCTCTCTCCTCTCTCTCTCTCTCTCTCTCTCTCCTCTCTCTCTCCTCTCTCTCCTCTCTCGCTCCTCTCTCTCTCCTCTCTTTCTCCTCTCTCTCTCTCCTCTCTCTCTCTCCTCTCCTCTCTCTCCTCTCTCTCCTCTCTCCTCTCTCTCTCCTCTCTCCTCTCTCTCCTCTCTCCTCTCTCTCTCTCTCTCTCTCTCTCTCTCTCTCTCTCTCTCCTCTCTCTCTCTCTCTCTCTCACTCCCCTCCTCTCTCTCTCTCTCTCCTCTCTCTCTCTCTCTCCTCTCCTCTCCTCTCTCCTCTCCTCCTCTCTCTCTCTCTCTCTCTCCTCTCTCTCTCTCTCCTCTCTCTCTCTCTCTCTCTCCTCTCTCTCCTCTCTCTCTTCTCTCTCCACTGTCCTCTCTCTCCTCTCTCTCCTCTCTCTCGCTGTTACTATCGGCACCTAAAATTCATACTCTTCGTGTTTTCTCAATTTTTATCTCCAATAATTAAGTTTTGAATGGAAATACTACTTTAAGAATATCGTAGAACAGTGAAATCTCTTTTTATATGCAAATTTTCAATGAAAAATTTGGAATTGGTACGTAATGTAAATATTAACAAAGTTGCTAGCAAAACAGCTAGAACGAATTCTACAGTTTGTCAGCTAGGACGAATTCTACCGCTGTCTGGAGGAGAATTCTCCAGGCCGGCTGCTCGGATCGGTAATTTTCCGTTGTTTCTCCGAAAAACATCAGGCGAATTACAGCATTAACCTAACGGCCACGGACTGCGCGGGATCTTTCCTTCCTTATCCTTGACATATCCTCACCCCTTACTTACACTTACTCTAGCATTCTCTACACTACCACACACGCTGGGAGACCGGTCGGGAGCTTAGAGCTTGTCCCGGCTGGGACGGTGCCCCGCTGGAGGGAAATACCTGGGGAAAACCTGCTATACGACGGTAGGTCGGCGCTGGATCTCGCCATACAGCGGGGGAAGTTCACTCCCTACTCTTGAGAAAAGAATGCACAACTCTTACGGGACTAATGACTTTAGTTGTTAAAGCGTCAGGATTCACTAATCATTCAATCAAAAAAAAATTTAACCAGCCTGCCTCCAAATTTAAACAGAATGTGTTTCCTAGAGTTGTGTATTCTTACCTCCCTCAACCCGTCACCAACCTTCTACGCGAAGGAGTTTTCCCTGGCTGAGGTCTAGTTCGATCTCCCCCGGGCGCTCGCCCGGCGAACCGCCCCACAGTTGCGCTCGCGCAGACAGGACTTCGGGGCGCGGGGGCAGGGCCCACCGCAAGTGGCCTCATGGGAGGAGACGCTCTCCCTAAGTGCCGCCCTTTCGACCTGCCCTTTAATGTTATCGAATTACGTTTGCGACTGTGGTGGAGGGAAATCGCCCCGCAAGAAGCACAGTTCGTGACGGCGCCCCGGCCAAGTTTCAGTGTATCGTGATGTGAGAGTTTCACGATAGTTGCTTAGCAGTAACAGTTAAGACACAACGGCAGGGGAACTTGTGGTTGGGGTGAGGTATGTTTGGGCTTTCAGTATTTTGGGTGATCAATATTTTTATCAATGGGTTTGATTGGCTTGTGGAATAAGAACCGGGTGCAAAAGATAAGCGTTAATAGTTGCTTGTCGAGCATCGTTCACCTTCAGGTCCTAAGATTTGAGTCCCGGTAGTGGTGGATTTCCGACTCTAGCTCTATACCTGGGTCGACTTCAACCGTAGTCTCGAGGATAATTCTAGGCCGGTTGCTCTGATTGGTAGTTTTCCGTCGTTTCGTTGATCAATAACAGACGAATGCCTAACAGTACACTGACAAACGGGCCAGTGTCCTGTTTGGGTAATTCTCATTATAATGAAACTAGGTTTGAAGATTTTTTCCCCATTCATTAACAAAAATGAGCATTTTTTCTCTTCAGCCTCCATCAACGGTTACAAGAAAACATTTTTAAATATCCATAAAATGAATAAAATATTTGAAAAATTATTAAAAATCAAAGTTTCAATCTAAAAGTTGCAGTTTCCCGCTAATCGAAACCAGGTCAATCGAACAATCTGCTCAGTTTGTTATGGTTCGATTCTTCAGCTTGACCTGGTTTTGACCAACATTAAACTGTTAAATTTTAAATTGAAATTTTGATACATTTTCAATATTTTGTGCTTTTATAGACACTTATATAGCAGTTGGTGCAATTAGTTTATAATGTTAACCTTATTTCATGAGTATAAGTTTTGAAAACGAGCGACGTTAGGAGCGAGTTTTCAATTTTGTACGAATGCAATAAAGCAACATTATAAACGAGTTGCATACGCTATATTTTTGTATAACAGCATTATCAATTTTTAAGAGAATCAAACTTAATTTTGCGAAACAAGTTTCTGGTGACGTCTCGGGTATTTGACATCTGCCAGAAAATTGGGGTCGTCTATTCCGTTTACCGCTACCTCCCCAAAATTCTCTCGTTGCAATTGGCTGAATGTGTGATAACGCAATCATTCGTGCCGTAAATCTAATACATCATCATTTGTGCCGTAAAAGACCCTTTTATGAACGATTTATTGCAACAGAAATGGTCTTTATAATGCTGATATATAAAAACTGTTTTTTACTCATTGATAGTACATGAAGCTGTAAAACGCTTTTTTACGAAACGTTGTACTAATAAACGTAAAAATAAAAAAAACATCAAACCTGATTTCACTATGATGTGAATTACCCAAATAAGCCGTCCAACAATTCTTTGTATTATTTTATATGGAAATAATTCTAAATAGAAAAATCTGCTTGTATAATGCCACTTTTTATTTCCATGTTTACAAAAGCGAATGCAAAATTAAAAATTGTGAAATAGTTCATATAGTAGTTTTGAACTATAGTGGTTTTAATATTGTCAGTTATGTTCATTATTGTATTTTTCGTTCGTTCTTATCCAGAAATCACTTTCGTAATTGTACATTTCATATCCCTTTACGGGTCACATTTTACAAGAAAAAAGAATATTGTTTGAAATAAAAACGATACTCGTCATTTCCCAAATGACATTTCATCGTTCCATAAAACTTTCTGCAGAAACATTCTTTAATTTTATACAGTACTCTATAAAGTGCTTTATCATCTAGATCGTTGTAACTCTCTCAGTTCGATAAAATCTTCATGCTACATTCTAGTCACGTAACGTATCTACCATCATAGAGAAAGACAAATAGATGGAACGCTTTGTGTTCGAAAATTGGGCGATTTCTTTAGAGAACGATCCATGAGAATTGTCCTTCTTACAATTCCACCAGTATATTATGTGTGTTTTACCCCAGTACACAAACTACTATTTTTTCTCGTTATTTTCCCTTGGATTTTTTTATTCGTTTGCGTTGCAGAGAAAGGCCATGAACCATGATTGTATTTTGAAAGCAAACTTTCTGAAAAATATGGTGAGGTATAAAAAATTAACAATAAAATAACAATAATAATTACAATAAGTATAAAAAACTAGCTGAAACTCTGGGCTGCCCTGGTATTTATTTATGACAATCATCTATTAAGCAGTCTCGCCCACCTCACCCGCTCTATCCAACCCGCAACGATCATCTTGTTAACGCCTCTCAGCTCATCCATCCCTTCCGCTCCAACTGTTTCTCTCACTCATCACGCTCGTCCCACATTTTCCACTCCTTCCGCCGAGCCAATTTCTTCAGCTCGGCGCGCTCTCTTTCGCTCCTCTTAGTTTCCCTCCACTCGCCCCTCCGTCTTCTTTCGCTTCTCCCTCTCTCTCCCTCTCTCTCCCTCTCTCTCTTCTCTAAATTTTTGCGTATGCGTTATTATATTTCTGAACGAAATTCTATTATTATTTTCCTCTCATTCCTTCTATTCCATCGATAACTAAATGCAGGGCCTAGTAAAGAACCCTAAGCACGACTAAATTATTAGCCCCGATGAACATTGAAATATTAAACATATGTGACTAAAATGGAGATAAAACTCGAGCGTTTCAATTCAATTAATACTTGAATAATAAACACCATACATATATGCAATGTATATATATCATATTATTATATATTATATATAATACAATATATATATATATATATATATATATATATATATAGTCAATTGTAATGTATGGAATGTAAAAAATCACTACTTTTCAGGAATCTCAATTAATTGATTCAAACGTATCAATAAGATCAGAGTTTTTTCCGTCATATTTGATGGTTTTCAGCTGTAATTTAGCGCCTTATAAAACATATTTGTTAATTCATTGTGCGTATCACCTTTGAAGTAGCCGTCAAATGACAGCCAGAAATCGGCTCTCTAACATTCTTTACTTTACAATTGACGTAACGATTTATAGTAACTTTTGTCTAATTTTTGTACACCACTTCTTTTTCAGAATTTCATTATGTATTCTTTAATCTGAATGGCATTCATTATTTTTGTTTATGGTTAATAAAATATTTAATTTTTTTCGATTTTATGAACTTGAATACATGTTTATTGAAACAACAAAATTGGAGCTCCCGTATCCAGAGGGGTTGCATGGTCGCATGGTTAATCTGCTTGAATATTAATGCACGTGTGGCTTGATGAAGTGCTGCGTCCGCTGATAAGGCGCGCGCCGCCCGTGTGTTGCAGAGCAAGGGTCGCTGACGATCGTGCGCCGCAGTAGCGGGCGCGCGCGCGGCCGCCCGCCGCCGGGTGACGAGGCGCTGGACGAGGTGGACATGGCCACCGACAGCCTGCCGCCCGTCGACACGCCCGACGCCTGTGACAAGGCGGCGCTCAGGTGCGGCCACACCCACCACCGCATACGAGGAGCAATCGTTCAAAACATGACACGTCCACTTCGCTCTTTACCAATACAAATCAAACATATACCATAAATTTTACATTTGAACACCGTCTTTAACTCAATGAATAAAGTACTACTGTATGTATTGTAAGATATCTTATGTTTTTTATGAAAATAAAATTCTACGTGAAAACAACAGAAGAACTCAATTTTTGCTAAATGGACATGTCACTTTTGGAATGTTTGCTCTTCATATATGCCCTCGCCCAAGTCCACGCCCTCGCTCACATCCACGATCTCATCTATATTTCCACCCTCGTCCACATACACGCTGTCATTCACATCCACGCCCTCGTCCACATACACCCCTTCGTCCACATCCTCACCCTCGTCGACTTACACGCCCTCATCTACATACACCTCATCGTCCACATACACGCCCTCACCCACATACACGCCCTTGTTCACATACACCCCCTCCTCCACAGCCAGGCCCTCGCCCACATACACGCCCTCGACCATATCCACACCCTTGTCCACGTCCACGCTCTTCCACGTCCACGCCTTCGTCCACATCACACTTCGTTCACTTACATGCCCTCGTCCACATACACGCCCTCGTCCACATGTACGCCCTCGTCCACGTACACGCCTTCGTCCATATTCAAGCGCTCGTCTACACACTCGCTCATGCAATTTATATGCTCACCTCCACGCCCACGTCCAGGTCTACGAACACGCCCACGCCACGCATACGCTCACGTCTACACACACGTCAACGCAATACTCATGCTCACACCAACACCCACGTCCACGTTCAAGTCCCCACTATGACCGTGTCCATGTCACATCCATACCTCGCCTACATGACAATATAATTATTTATGAAAGAAGAATCTTCATACATTACAATACGAGATTATAGAATCAATTATTGTTATCAATTAGTGTTACTCCAGGAATGTTGTACGACGTTTTATCCATTTTGAAAATATTGCAATATACTATACACTTTGTTTAAATGTGACTAATCATCTTGCGAAAGATGACAGACTAATGTTGAGAGTAGTTAATACGATTCCATGGGTTATGAAAAAATTGTGTTCCGAGAACTTTTATAACAAAACTTATAATAGTCGTTAATAGTGGGCAATAGATTATTAAATACCAATGATTCTTAATACGAAACAGTTTTCTTAATGTTTGACTTTAGAAAATGAAAATCGGAAAATATTATTGAACAAATTAGAAACACAAAATAGTTGAACTCAAACAATGATGACAAGATTGTCTTCCATGCCAAGTGCATGCCGCGAGATTATTAGCGCAATTAGTGTCGTGAAAGGTAACGATCAGAACGCACTTTCAGGTTTCTGATTGGAAAGGCGCTTTTCAAATCTGCACCAGCATATTTTTCAAAAGATATTAAATACTTGTATTCAGATTCTTCAGAAATGGTGACGTACATGGGAAAATCCATGTTAGTAAATAGAACAACAAACTTACTTTAATTGATTTTCTCGCCTCAGTTAAATTGATTCTGACGAGTGAGATTCAGAGCCACTTCACTACTGCTCTGTTATAATCTGCATAGGTCTTTTCGTTACAAAACATGTAGGTTCATTAATTCTTTACATCATTATTTTTGTTAGGCAAGCGTTTACTATTGTTTAAACAGTGCAGCTTCATATTATCCTATCCAAAACGTACAATAATGTTCTACAGTTGTCGTTTCTACCACAAAAGAAATGTCACTAACACAATAATTAGACAATAATATTGTTTTATTGTGTAGTACATATAACTTCCCCTGGATTATAGAAGTTTTAGTGTTTTTGGAAATTTATTCAGTAATTACACGCACAAAGAGAAATGACTAGACCGACTCCTAAACCGATAAGTATGTTCCATAGTCAGGAACCTCTGACGTAAAAACTCTTGTCAAATTAGACATCGGACCAGAAGACGCCGGTCACATTCATAAATAATGACAGCGTTTTATCCACGTAGTGCACATTGAGAACGTTCTATTTACGTCCTCAAGAAGACATGTTGATAGTTATGTTAACTTGACGCATGACACTCGTGACAAGGCTGCATACAGGTGCCTTCGCCAAGCGTCTGATTATACTTTTTTTAAGAAAACTTTTCATTAAAGTGAAATGGGGGGGGGGGGATGTCAGTCCTGACGTCAAATTAGGAATGATAATCGTGAATATGCGGCGATTTATGGTACTTCAATAGTTTGCGTCAAACAACATGATACTCGTCGATCTGAGAGGCATGTTCCTTGATAAATAGTATGTTAACTAGCAGCCTCTAAAGATGGAAAATAAAATTTTCGAATCGTCGGCAAGCATGTCTTGTATTATTCACGAAGTCCGCAGAATAGAATTCGACAAAACTTGCTGTTACAACAGCAGAAGTGAACCCGTCAAATTTTGAGAGTTTGGTAGGTTTACACATGTATTTACAGTAAAGAACGTAAGGCTCTGCTTTACACAATATCAAGAATGTTATTCATTAATCTCAGAGATGAGAGGAAGCCTTGTGTCTTGTACAACAAGGCGGCGTTCAGGAATGCTGCCCACAAGTGACGTCGAAAAAACACGGGAAAATAAAAAGTAAACAAGATTTTAAAACGCTCACTGAAAGAGTCAGTTTTCTACCTGAGAGTGAGTAATTTTTGTTTACAAGCATCCAGAATATATCTTCTCAAGCTAAATATGGGTTGGTTGTAAGGTTCTATGTTCAGATGAAGGTGATTCAGAAAGGAGTAAAAACGTTAAGGGCGTATGTGTTATTTAGTACTACAACAATACGTGTGAGATAGACTCAAGGTACAGTCTCAGGTTGAACATACTGAAGACAGGAACCGCGAAGGGTGAAGACAGAAAATTCTGGCACCAGCCTGGCTAAATTTTTTAAAATGCTCAAGTTGTTCAAATTTATTAAAATGCTCAAAATGCCAAAACCGTTGCAATGTATGAGAGATATCGCATCGATAGAAATGAAAATGTGAAAGACATGTAGTCTTCATCAGGCCGAATTGCAAACGCTGAACTGTGAAATAATCACGGCTCCGCGAAGGCCGCAACTAAGTCTGAAACATGATATCTAGTACAACTTAGATCTCGAACACTGACTAAAGAGGTTTGGTCTATCGCCCGATGTAGGAATTCGGTTCATGTTCGAATTGTAAAGGAATGATGACGTACCAACGATTAAGTAATATGTTTTATGAGGAGCAATGATGAGGTTACCAGTTAGCTATGGTGCAAATTGCCCTCCACGCACATGAACTGAACGCTTTCACCTTCTTAGTACACATATTACTCTATATTGAGAAGAATCTCTTGCGCCCGAAAGTGCAAGGAATGCTTTCGAAGTACTGATCAATACGTTCAATTCTACTATCATCCTTTCGCAATATAATACTCTCGCTTTTTGATGTAATCTTTTCATTAACACAAATTCCACCATTTAATGCAATTGTTGTTAATGTTTGATTCACTTTTTAAATGAAACTTCTATTATAATCAAGTCATAAATCGCTTAAAATGGAAGAGATTTTTCCGTTACATAAAAAGTATTAACCGCCTGCGGTCATGTGAAGAATGGATTAATGTGAAAAGAATTCACGGAGAAAACCGTTTTTAACGTCTTAAAATTTGTTATTATTAACGACCAGTCATCTTTACATAGGCCATTCCTGGCTGTTTCCTTATATAAAAGTTTGGGACTCTGTTAAAGCTAGTGAAATGTTTTAAGATTCATTAACGTCATTAGTTCAATAAACTGCAAATATGCATTCGAGTCTGTTATTTGTGTTCTCGTTCTAATGTCGTTCAATACTTTTCGTAATACCATCTTCTTGTAAAAAAAATCAAATAAACCAGAAATACCATTTCGTGGAATACGCCACCTTTAACTACTGCTCATTTGTTTCGAATGTAGTACTTCAATCTGCAGACCAATCTTTAAGGGGTGATGACCGTTATGATTGGTTTTTCTTTCCTTCGTTGGTAGCATCAAGTCGATATAGATTTACATAGTGTTATGATGACCAGGGAACGAATTTCTATGTAAATACATATTTTCTAAATAAGCTAATATCGATACTAATTTGCATTATCTTTATGTATCACAATGTGCAGTTGAAAAATGCTACTTTTATTTTCCATTATTTGGGATTTGGTACAAATTTAAATAAAAGTCCTTATATTTTCCATGTTTCTTATAAAACCAGTCCATATACTAGCATACGAAGCTTAACACTGAAATTTCATTAAATATAAAAATTGCATCTCAACAATACAAGCTTAATTTTTTTAGTAATTCTTTACACATTAGAGGGTTTTTTAAATGATGGAGAATTGACAATGGGAAAGCAATAAATTCCGTGGTGGTAGCCGATATCTTGTGATTACCGTTATAGGTATGGGGATCATCAAACCACAATAGTAAAAATAAATAATATATATTTATTCTAGGCCCAAAAGTACCTTTCGGGAACAATATTTTCCCATCCTCAGTGGATCTCTAACAGAAAGGAAAAATTGAGTGAATAATATAAAGAGGAACAGTGGTATAAAGAATAAAATGGACAAAAGAAGTGAAATGAATAATACAATGATAAAATTTTGAAAAAATAATAAAGAACATCGGAATAACGTACTGTCCAAGTAACGTGGATAACACCTAAACATTTAAAATAAAACCGGATAAGATCCAGTAATGAACCACTAGGTTGGCCGTCATCTTGTAGAATGGTGGGAAGTGGAAGCCCACCCAATAGTGTTGGAGGGGGGGGACTGGAATAGAAAGTGTAAGTCATAAAAGGTTCACCATCTCGTGGAAGGAACACATCTCGTCCACACTACCCCTTCTCCTTCTCTCTGAGGCTCCCACCCTGAAATCGCATGACGTTACATGGACTTGGACATTAGAATATAACTTATTCAGCTGCTGATTGTCAGTTACAATCCAGTCAGAATACTACAAGTTGGTTCAGTTCTATTAATCCCTCTATTATGCCAGCGTAAAATACCAAAAGTAGCTCAGTCAGCCAGTGTACAATTAGAAGTTACATTTCTGAATTTAAATATGAAGGTTTATCAACTGACAAAATATTATTTTACCATAATCATTTTTATCATATTAAGTCCACATTTAACTCCATATTTTAATAAAAATAACTACATATATATTTACTTATTTAATATATTTTAGACCACATAAATATATGATGACTATGTCGATTGGCTCGTATATTATTTTTAGTAGACAAACTACATTGTTTTAAGCAGCATTATATTTCTTAGAATAATTTGTCTCCTAAGGTATAAATCTCTGTTGAGCATGACTTGTAGAACTCTGAAAACACTTTTCTTGAGTTTGATAACTCTCGGAGAAGCGTTAAAATTATTGCGCTTTTGCATACGTTCACATTTGGCTGATATCCTAAAAGTTGACCAGGAGGTTAATAGCTTACAATCATTAAACTCAAAAGGCTGTAGGAGATACTACAAGCATGTTCAGTTCACTATACTATTTATCTTTCCAACTTTCCCTCCATTTATTCGGTCGACTAATCACTAAGTGGAAGGATATTCAAAGAAGCTATCTATTTTCTAATAATTTGTGAGTGCCTGCACTTTGCGAAAAACAATTCTGCTACCCGAGCATTGTTTTCTTTCCTTAAAGTAAGAGATAAGCAAATAAAAACAAGGTATTTTAAAGATTCAAAATAAAAATGCTTGTTATAAAAAAACAATTCCTTGATCGTACATTGCGTACTATTGATTCCGGCCATCTTGTTAGACTCACTTAAGTATTACAAATCAACGTAGATTTGATAAGTTATACCCCATTTACTTCCAATATTGGTATTTCTCTTTCGTTTTAAACCAAAGAAATGGGGGCCGAAAATTGTGACCGAAAAACTCTGTACCAGAGTAGAGATAGTTAATAAAGTGAAAGTGTTTTAGTTTTTTGATATTAATACAGCTGTAGGGCAAAATCTTCTTGCAGTTAATATTCAACAACAAATACAACACACAATATACAATACAATACACATACAATGCACATACAATATACAACAAATAATGACATTAAATGTAATGATACTTTACATAATCGGTTCTCGTTAACAATACAAGCTTCACAGTATAACATATAAAACATAAAAATTAATACACTAAAACCAATAGCGAATATATCTTTTCAATAACTACGAATAATATAAAACATATACATATCTACTTCTTGACCTCTCCAATCGTTAGTTTCACATAACTTAATTTCATTAATAGTTTACTTTGTCAATACACAATCCAACAGCAATCAGAAAACGAGCTACACTAAAGGAGCAGTAAGCAAGAGCATTTCCAATGCAGCGAGACGTAAATCACATCTCGTGTTCTGTCCCCAGGCTCCGTTGCCTGCTGCGCCAACTGGAAAAAGGCCAAGTGCCCGCGGAAGTGCTGCAGCAGAACCTCATGTACGCCACGCGCGTCCTGGAAGCCGTCTTCATCGACGAGACGAAGTGAGTACCTCTCCGATGGAGCTCCCAGCTCCCCCCCGCGCCGCCCCTTCGACTCCGCGCCTCCGCTGTCCTCATCCCTTGGCGACTCAGCAATTTGTCGCGTGGCGCTTGCACTCGTACTCCTATTTCCCCTGCTCCACGAGCAATTGCAGACGTCTGCTGTAGCAGTGGCGCAATCTTCTCCCTCCTCTTGAACTCTGGCCGACCCCGCCGTTTTATTCAGCGCCCTCTTGAGCCATTACACTGTTTTTGCCTTAGAATCCACAGACGCTCCTCTATCTCCCAGCTCCATATATCTACGCTGGGAACAGCTAGCTAGCACCCACTACACTGCATATCTTCAAATTCTCTATCGCTGTTGATACGGAGAAGGTATTGACGTTTGGGTTTGGAAAGAGGTATCGTATCTCCAATAACGCCGTTTCTGGTCGGTTTTCAACAACGATCTCGTTTAGATGTGATTCTCTCGGTGGAACATAGTCGCTGGTTCATGCATTTAAATGGGCGGATTGTAGCGCGGAGAGTTGCTGTAAAGGATTTCTTTTTCGGGAATCGTGCCGTATGGTCGTTGCCAATTGCGATTATCCAGCGGAAGAAAAAATATTCGGCAGAGGTAGAAAATAAAAATAAAAATGTTATTGACATTGTTGATCAATTATGAACAAGAGACTCAAAATTGTTTGATTAAAACATGTTGGTGATTGACATTTCTTGAATTTAATCAATCCTAGTTCTGAACGTCAACTTAACGTTCATTTAAGTTCTGAGTTTCGTTCGTTTCACGGAAATGCCATGGAGATTGCAAGTCTCTGTCTTCTTTGAATGATATCATATGTAATATTTGTTATTACATATGATATATAATTCATGTTATATGTAATATATAATATATACATATGTCAATTCATTTCATTATGTAATTTTTCCGGGTGGATGGTATCATGAAAACATGTTGCAACCATCTGCACAATTTTTGCACCACTTTATTCCTTAAAGGAATCTCAAATGGTCCCTCTAATTTCCACAATTTTTCTTCCACAACGAAAAATATAACGAAAGATACATTTCTCTCAAGTAGTGAATAAACTCGCTCCAGGACTTCAGATTTGCCATAAGTCGGAATACTTTTAATGCCTTTAAAGTGCATTGTTACCTAAAATACCTCTCCGAAAATTGAGATACGTCACTGGAAACGGTCACCTCAAAGTCAAACGTCAATATTCCTTGCGTATTGGTGTAAAAAGTCCTTATTTTAGAAGCTGGTGTTATGTACACAAAGTAGAGTAGTTCGTACTGCATATTCCGCAATAAGCTTTCGAAAACAGGCATACGCAATTGCCCTTTCTTTCGCTTCGTAAATAGATGTTCATTAATTCATATCAAGAAATGCACAAATCTCCGCATTCGGTCATTAGGTGCAGTTCGCCCCCAAGATGGGATCGGCTGGAAGATGGCGAGATCTTTCTTCCGCCAATTCGCTTCAGACGAGGTTAGAATAATCAGAACTGACAAGGTGCCGCAAAGATACGGTCTCCAATTTCCTTCTGGGGCTTAGTGTATTCCCAATGACTCCAGACAACCCTCTTCGAGATACGTCGTAAATCGTGCTTACTTTAACTCATGTGCTACTTAAGCTTAATTGGCAATTGATTTATTCTCCTACCACCATGACATCAGTTTTGAAAGAAGTCTTCATACCAGAAACGCACATTCCCTGATTGTTTTCTTTCATGTTTTGTCTCTATATACACGATTTCCCACCATGACTTACACAGTCCACCCTTCCCAGACTTCACTACTTTACCATCACTTCATTAATTCTCAACATCTCAAGGAAATACCAGTACAACTTTTCTTACATCTTCGACCCTCCATTCGTGAGAGTCGATGCATTGCCTCCTTTTTCCACCGTGTTCGTCAGTAGAATATAAGGTACATGCGTTGGAGCAAAAATCGCCGCAAATCATTTACAAAAAATGATAATAGTTATCCATGTAGTTAAACAATGAAATATTAATGAAAATACACCATCTACCTACCTCATAACTTCCTAGTTCAGGAGGCAGATTTACTCAGAATTTTATTTCATCCTTTACCATTCGCGCCTTTCTATATACAGTGTATTACGTGCTTATCTAAAAACAAAAAACGCAATATGGATGTACACACCAAACCCTCTATTATATAAAGCACCCGGAGTTATGTGTTAATAGTGGAGACACCATTCCCAAATCGCAGACGTTCCGTGTCTTTCACGCACTCACATTAGCAAATTTACACCCTTTTTCAACAATTCCAATAATTTGTGAACGTGTCACGTATTATAAGGCAGAAATGTTCTGTTACTGTACTCACATTACCGTAGTCTCTAACGCGACTGGTTTCCATGCATCCAAGCAGTTCTAAAACTGAATTGGAAAAGGGCCCATATTCGTTGAGACCTCGTTCATTTTTTTTCCCTATCGATTAGTGGACCCGGCAATGCTTAGCTATTGCAGTGTACTTACACATCACGCACTACTCGTCACGTGGTTGTTAATCATAATTTTATGCTACACTGTGCAAACGTTCTAATAGTTGACTTTCTCGCAAGTATGAGGTTGTTCTGTCCTCGTTTGGACGTGGTTGTCACGTATTCTATTGCTTAATCGTTCTCCCTCAAATCTGGGCATGCGTTCGCAATGAAACTGTCTTGGAGAAATTTTATTTATTTGATCGAGATTAAAGTAAAAATTCCGGACGATATTTCACAACAGCAGGGGTAGAATACTTGTATGCAGTGAAGATGCGCTTAATCCTTGATTGTGGCATACGTAGAGTTCAGGGGCGCTTGAGTCATCAAAAACGAATAAATCATCTTCAACAATGCCCCCACACATCCGCTTAATTCAAACCACTCTTTAAACACCTCCATTACTAATTATAACAAAGGGTGAAAATTTCAGCGAAACTGGTTGAGTAGTTCTTGCGTTTATGTGCGGCAGACATAAGCACATTCCCTTTCATTTATAGATAGATTTAATCGTAGACTTTTATCCGTCCATGTTAACACAAAGTCTGTGCCAAGTTCTCGCAAGTGAAGCGGTCACCAACGCAACACCCAAGCGGATTTTCTTCAGAATACGAACTCGTGAAGGGTCGTATTCTAAAGGTCTACGCGCGTAACGTGCAACGATTACTGTTTACTGAACTAAAGTTTTTAGTTTAACGCGTGACACGATCGACCCCGTAAACTAGGCAACTACGAAAGCGTTTTGGACATAGTTTGAATGAGACACGCTTATTCCTTTACAAGTATTAATTTCTGAGAGAAAATATTATCTGCCGCCGTATCACATTACATCGCCTTGGCAAAATATTACTTTTTCTACTACTTTTACTACTAATACTACTATTACTACTAATACTACTAAAACTATAAAACTACTATTACCACTAATACTACTTTTTCATCTCTGTCAACAAATACAGTCATTAAAATTGCTACCCGTCTAGCCCGCAGGCGCACAATTGTCAAAGGAGCAGAAGCACCAGATACCATGGTACTACTTCCGTATCTCCCCGCTCCACTTCGGCAAAAGTTCATCATTCTCCGGTTACTTTACAAATATAACTGCAGCACGTGAAAAAGTTACCCATTCTCTATCTTTACCTTCCCACCCTCTCTCAATTCACTCACCTACGAGGAATTCTTGAAAACGGATTTCACCACACGAGTTTAGTCTCTTATCCCACCACTTTGACAAAGCACCATTCTTATCCACGTGCTTAAATCTAAATGGACGGTGTGTCTAGAAAGAAAATGACTCGTTACTTGCACTCAAAAGTTTCACTTCCCTTCACTCACGTTTTTATAGTCCAATAATAACAAAGGCGACAATTTTCGTGACTTCTACGCGACTCTTTGGCAACTTCATACCATTCAATCACTTTGAAAAGGATTATATCTTGGATAAATAAGATCAATTCCTTACTCATTGACCGCTTCATCTCGTCTGGTAGTGTGTGTTTCCTAAATGGATCGAAACATCTTAATCACATAGTTTTGGTAAATAAGTGTTGTTCAGCCGGTTGAACATATACTGAAGTACACCATCTCAGTTTCTTAGGAATTATCACCCGTCCTTCTCCCATATTTCCTTTGGGCTTCACTTTTGTTCAGGTTGTTTCGAAAGGGGCCAAAATGCCAGAGTAAACAATACCCTTGACTTTAACGGACCACTTTGTTAAAGGCTATCCTTCTTCCTTCCTTGAGAAACTCAAGAAGACGCCGCACTTCAGAGAGTGCTCCTCCCTCTGTGGGTCTGTTCCTTGCGTCCACCCAAGCAATTCCTAAATAAATAATCTTATTTTTATTTTATAAAAGATATTCCTTTCTCAGCAGCTGCAAGAAATTCCCAAGGGATGGCAGTCAGACAACCGCCCACCGACCCGCCCCGCCTCACCTGAGCCCCAATGATTTCGCAAAGTATCGGAACCCAGTACTAATAACGATGAACCTTGCTCATCGGCTCCGACAAATGCCGAAGAGATTGCAGTGAGACGACCCGCTCCTTTCACCCCGCCCCCTCCGCTCCGCCACGCCCGCGCCCGGGCGTGGTGGGGCCCAACCGCCCTGCAGCAGCGGGCCCTCGCCCTGTCTGTCTCTCCATCCGCCCGCCCGCCCGCCCGCCGCCCGCCCGCCCAGCGGCGGTGCCGTGGGCGGGGCGGGGCGGGGCGGGGCGGGGCGCTCCCTGGCGGCGGCCCCTGTCGGCCGCCCACGCCCACGCCCCCGCGGGCGACGCGCGCGCGCTCCGGGGCGGCCCCGTCCGCAGCTCGGGCGTGTGGTGTGGTGTTGGTGGCGCAGAGACGCGGGGGGCTGCAGCGCGGAGGCCGACTCGCCGAGCGCGTCGCCGCACAGCCGGCGCGCGGCTACCGCCGGCGCCTCCGCCGCCGCCTCCTCCTCCTCCGCCGCCGCTCCCGTGCAGCGCCGCCGCCTGCGCACGCCGGTCTGGGCCAGGTCTCTCTCGCTCTCCAACGCTTCTCCAGCGCCCCACGCGCGCAGCTCCGCAGCCGCCGCCGCCGCCGCCGCGTTGTCGCCAACTGCCCGCCGCCAACGCCGCCCGCCCGCCTCCGCGCGCGTGTGCGCCCCCGCATGCCCCGCCCGCCCGCCCCACGCCCCCTTGCTCGAACCTGCTCGACCCAGCTCGAACCTGCTCGACCCTGTTCGACCCAGCTCGACCCTGATCGGTCTAGTTCGAACCTGCTCGACCTAGTTCGACCTAGCTCGAAACTGCTCGACCCCCGACCCTCGAACCCCCAATGCTGTCTCTTCGACCCGCATCTCTGTCTCTCTGTCTCTTTCTCTCTGTGTCTGTTTTCTCTGTGTGAACTGTTTTATTTTTTGCATTCCACCCCGCTATTGTGATCGTCCGTGCCTGCTGATATCGTTGGAAGTCAAGTCTCCAGAAACAGCCATGATGGTTTCAGATCGTCCGCCGTCGCTGACAGGTTGGTTGTGTGTCCTCTCGTTCGTCGATCTCTCAGCATGCCCCTTCAAAGATTCCGGCTGTGAAAAGTGAGCTTCAAAGTTTCCCCCGCGTAGATTAGTCACAGCACGTCGCACGACCACGAGTGTTTTTCTCCTCCCCTACCCCTGCCCTCACCTACCAAGCCTGCACGCTCCTCGAATTACGCGAGGCCGCCGTCGCGAGGTACGTAAAAATCCCCCGTTCACCTCCACCAGCTTGACACACACGATTCGTGCCGTGGGGAAGGAACAAGGTACGTGCTCCTCATTCGGAGCCTTCCGCCCCGAGTGACCGCCGAGTTTACCCGAGCTCTGCCGAGATCTCCCGAACTCGCAGCGGAGCTCGGAACGAACTCGGCCGAACTCGGCGCGAACTCTCCCGAAGTAGCGCGAGCCCTCCCGAAACGTCCGTCGAAGGCGGCGAGGCGAGCCGAGCCGAGCCGAGCCCGCCCGAGCTCTCCCGAGTGAGTTGGGGCCGCCGCTGTGGGCGCGCACGCGCGCGCTTCGCCGCCGCGCCCGTCCGCTCTCACGTGCGCGCGCACGTGCGTGCAGAGCGGGGGACGGGGCGTGCGGGGCGCGCGTGCGGCGCGCCTTGCGCGTGCGGAGCGGCGCGCGTTAACACGCGTGCGTGCGCGCGCGGCCCGCAGGCGGCTGGCGGACGACGACGACGAGCTGAGCGAGGTGCAGCCCGACGCGGTGCCGCACGAGGTGCGCGAGTGGTTGGCGTCCACGTTCACGCGCCAGCTGGCCACCACGCGACGCTCCACCGACGAGAAGCCCAAGTTCCGCACGGTGGCGCACGCCATCCGCGCGGGCATCTTCGTCGACCGCATCTACCGGCGCGTCAACTCCTCCGCGCTCATGAGCTTTCCCCCGGAGGTCGTCAAGGTGCTGAAGGTACGTCAACGCCCGCCTCCTTTCCCACCTCCTTCCACCGGGAGCGGTGGCTCAGTGCATTAACTGATGTCACTGCAGCGCCTCTGACCGGGAGGTCCTAAGCGCGAGTCCCGACGGCGACAGGATTTTCGACACTAGCTTTTCAGCTAGGTCGAATTCAGTCGCTGTCTGGAGGAGAATTCTAATGGCCAGCTGCTCTGTTCGGTAGCTTTTCGTGGTTTCTCCGATCAACACCAGGTGAATGTCGGAGCAGTACCCTAACAAACGGGCCAATGACCGCGCGCGATCTTCCCTTTCTCTTCCTTGTCCTATGTTCACCCCTTACACACACACACACACACCTATACTAACATGCACTACACTACCACACTTGCCGGGAGACCGGTCGGCGACTTAGAACTTGTCCCGGCTGGGGCGGTGCCTTGCTGGAGGGACATATCTAGTTGGAGAAAACCCCATTAGCGGACGGTAGGTCGGCTTCGGATCTGGCCATCCAGCGGGAAAAGACCACCGTCACCACACGAGCAAAATCACGCACTACAATTACGGGAATAATGACCACCAGTAGTTGACGCGCCGGGAATCACTAACGGTCAAATCAAATCCACCTCCTTCCATCGAAATCTCAAGCAAAAAATGTTTTATTGCTCGCGCAAGTTTTCTTGATACACGAGCTCCCTAGTCGTTGCCCAGCGCGGAATAACATAGCCCGTTGAGATACCTACGTCCGACTTCGAACGTCACTTACTAATTTACAGTGCTCCCAACAACCACCTTATACTTTCAAATAATCGAAGCATTTCTTGGGACTCGCTTTGGGGCGTTAAGTTCATGCCAAGAGTTGGTACGCCCTTTTAAACCGTGACGTAGTCGGAACCTTCCTTTCCCTGCATACCCCGCTGTGGAAAATCAAGAAATCTTGCGCGTACAGTACCAGCAGACCCGATTTATATACTAGTAATATCACAAGAGCACGTAGTTTCTCGCATTACGAACAGTTACATAATATTAAAAACTACATGAATCTGCGAAAATGTTTCAAAGATGTTTTCTCCGCGCTGGGATTCAAACTCAGGTCTTTGGCGTTACCCCTACATCATAAGCCTCAGAGCTTAACTTAATATTCCCGGCACTTAAATATGTTGCACATTTGCATGTGCAACTTTAAAAAATTCAAACATTTTCATTTGCATTATTTCAAGATCTAGATTTAAAAAACATTTAAGGAAAAATCTTCATCTTCAATAATGTAGAAACAGAAACGTACCCAATAAATGTTGAACTTTTGGAATTTTCAGGAATTTAGAGATTTCTACAAAAATGGGATCTCGACCGAGTTTTAAGTGTTCTTTACGCTATCCGAGAAAAAGGTATTAAAAAAATTGTAAGATATTTTTGTGAAAAAATTGAAAATGTTTCTTATGCTTTATGTAAAGTGTCCCCAAAATTAAAATATCCCTTTCAAACTCGTCGGGCTCTGAGTTCCTTCAGATCGATCAGGGAATATCAGTTTTGGAGAAAATCGCTTGAACAGTTTAGACGCTACTGTTGTACACAGAGTGAGTAACATTTTGTCGTCAAGCGGTTATTAGGTATCAAGGACGCACAAAACGAGGATTCTGACTTTACAACATGACAAATGTAGTAATTTACTAAATACGGGTACAAGATTTACCCACTTTTTCAATATCAGGTTTCGACAATTCGAGTTTTTCTTTCGATAAATCGCCGATTCCTGTCGCAGCATTACAATACTTCCTCTTTACTATGTAAGTAAGTACGTAGTAAATAGAAAGAAAAATGTGAATGAGTTAATCATTGATGTAAATGCAATGGTTGACAGACGCTTGACGACTGGTCGTTCGACATCTTCGGGTTGTCGGAGGCGGCTCAACAGCAGCCGGTCAAGTTCCTGGGCTACGACCTCATCAACCGGTACGGCATCATCCACAAGTTCAAGGTGCCGCCGGCCACGCTGGAGGCGTTCCTGTCGCGCGTCGAGGAGGGCTACTGCCGCTACCGCAACCCCTACCACAACAACCTGCACGCGGCCGACGTGTCGCACGCCGTGCACTACATGCTCTGCCAGACGGGGCTCATGGTAAGTCCCTTCCGCACACAGCTTATTTCATCTTCTTCTCCCCTTCTTCCTTTTCTTCCTCCTCTTCCTTCTCATCTTCCTCTTCCATCTCCTCCTCTACCTTCTCATCTTCCTCCTCCCTCTCCTCCTCTATCTTCTCCTCCTCATCCTCTTCCGCATCCTCTTTCTCCACTTTGCCCTCCTCTTTCTCCTCTTCCTTCTCGCATTTCTCTACCTCTCCTCCTCTCTTCCTCCTCCTCCTCCTCCTCCTCCTCCTCTCTTCCTCCTCCTCCTCTCTTCCTCCTCCTACTCTCTTCCTCCTCCTCCTCTCTTCCTCCTCCTACACTCTTACTCCTCCTCCTCTTCCTTCTCTCTTCCTCCTCCTCTTCTCTTCCTCTTACTCTCTTGCTCCTCCTTCGCCTTTTTATTTTTCTTTCATTATTTTACTTTTCGTCCGTTTTCTTTTTTTCTTCTCCAACATCTATTTTTCGTTTTTTGCCACACCTTTCTTCTTCGTGATCCTTATTTCATACTTCTTCTTGTCTTTGTTCTCATTCTTCTTCTTCATCTTCTCGTTCTCATTTTCATTCTTCTCATCTACTCTTTTTTTGAGTATCCACTTCCTTTTTTGTCCTCTTATCATTCATTTCCTTTTTTGTTGAATGTTTTGTCTTTCTTCTTTTCCCTCTCGTTTGAAGTTATTTTTTATTATTTTTATCTTCTCATTACCATCTTGTATTTGTAGCTGAATTTTTATTTAATGAGGCGTCTGATTCTTAATTTAATTATCTACGTGTTTTCTTTTTTGCCTAGTTTCTTCACAATACGCTCGTACTTTCAATTTTCATTTGCGATATAAATTTGACGTACGTACTCGTAATTTCTAATGTGAATCAGTTGGCGTTCGAAAAATATTGCACCTGATGAAATAGATATTCGAATGAATGGCCTGTTTATTACAGACTTACTGACGTTTTGTAACAAATTATTGAACCAAAAACATTATATTTACAAATGTTTTAGTAACAGGAACATACTATTTTATTAGTTTATAATATTACAAGATTCACAATAACCAGTTCCCGCAGATGTTTTGAAAATAGTCTCTTAAAGATTGATTTTAATATTGTTAATTTTTTTCCTGAAAACATGTATCCTGTATACTCAAATACAAACTCAATAAGCATAATCCATTGAGTCATTCTTCTGTCATTCTTGATCTTGATAAGATTTTAACCAAAAAATATGTTAAGAATACTTTATGGTAAACATCAAACTAAGAAGTTGGAAGACACCCCCCGCTTCATTTCTCTTTAGCTTCGAGTGTAAGATACCTCAATACCTATCTTCACTCAATGTTTATAATTGATTACAAGAAAAAATTATAGTGAGATCACTTTTCCACACACGCAACACTCTTTTCAATGTACTTGGTCCTTACAGCACCAGCTTCCCGATGCCTTCAGTAAAATGAAATTTTCAATTGGGCAGCTAGCCATGTATGTACTGCTTCCTCACCTTTAGGTCGGAGATAAATCTTCGGCCTCTTAAAGCATCTTTTAGTGTAACAAACAGTAACTAAACGTCTTAAGGTAGGAATTATTTCTTGGGTGCTCTGACACATCAAAATACAGATTTTGAAGAGCTTTGGCGTCGGTATATGGATGCTCAGTTTGCAACAAAAGAATGTTTATCTACAATCAAGTCACTCATCGGTTTTTCAGAATGAGGGCGCAGACTTACTTGGTATTGGGATCAATAGTGGATGAGGCTGGACTGCTTGCTCTTTTCTCATCCTGGATGGTTGTTTGACTGCTTTTGAATGGTTCAATCTTCTGGTGAAGTCTTCGCCAAAAAAAGCATTGCACCCACATTGTGCTAAAAGCTTCCTGAAGAGTTCAGCTTTTAGTGCACATTCAAATCACAAAACAAATATTCCAAACCCTTTGTGTGAATGTGTGTGCGTGTAAACGGAGAGTGTGTTAGCCAGTCACAACTCAAGGAAACATTAGGTGATAAAACTTATCATAAGCAAAGTGAACGATGTCTTCTGACTAGGGCTAAGCTGTATAATCAACTTACACACGATTAGAACGAAAGAGCAGACACATTGTCGTACCCTCATTAAAATTAATTGCTATTGTGTTGTAATGAATACTGTACAACTTCTAACAATTTGCGTGAATCGCTTGACAGAACTGGCTGACAGACTTGGAGATCTTCGCGACGTTGGTGGCGGCGCTGATCCACGACTTCGAGCACACGGGCACCACTAACAACTTCCACGTGATGTCGGGCACCGACACCGCCCTGCTCTACAACGACCGCGCCGTGCTCGAGAACCACCACGTCAGCGCTGCCTTCAGGTACGCCCCCGCCGCCCCCCACCCGTTGAGAAGTACAGTGCGCATGATGACGAAAGAGAACCTCCCTGAAAGACCACCTCTATTAAACGGCCATCCCTCTCAATGAACGATTCCCAATGACCGATTCCGACAGACAGGGATGAAGACCGCGGAGACGGGCATGGTTCCTGGGGTGGAGACTTTAAACGACCACCCGGACCCTGAGTTTCTCGAAGGCACTGATATTGTTAGTTTCAGGGTGGAGGTAGTGAGTAGGCGATGCTAAGCTCCGCGTTGCCGGGTTCGCCCGGTAACCCACCAGTTAGACCCCGGCGCGTCGACTTTTGGACGGGATTGGGGGAAGAACTTCTTTGGAACGACCCGGTTCCCACATATAAAAGCCCAGACGGGGATCATGAATCCCCCTGTCAGGTTGCCTAAGTCCAGGCGGTAGGCTCTCGGTAAACTGCATTCTAGCGTGATCCAGATACTACCCTATCGGCGTACTTGTGCGCCAACGGATAAAGCAAAAGCTGTGTTCATCCCTGAGTGAATTCCCCTTTGTAAAACAAGTTATTGTGTTGTGTGGTAGACCACGCTCGGTTCAAAGATCGATTTTTTTAAAAATATACACTGAGTCTTATATTTTGAATTCACATTATACCCTGTTAACAGACAACCCCTTTCCCCGACCACTGACCAGACCCTTAATAGCAATTTTCTTAATTTATCGCTTCCAAGAGACCACTTTCAAGAAAATTGAAAGTATAAAGAACACCAAATATTCAGTAGTTAAAATTAAAATTGGCGACGTTGTAAAAAGCATTCGCCCCACATGTTCTGTGCTTCATTCTCGAGGAAATAAGAGGACTGGGGGATTTCGGGAGTCAAGTAACAATAACCCATGGCCAATGAAATGGTATCACAGCTGCTCGCTCCATTTCATTTTAATTTCTTCTAATAAGACTGCGGGTATGAAGTGACTTAATTGTTCGAATTAAGAGAGCCTTCCTAAAAGAACATCTGATGCAGAAGAATATCATCGTCGGAAGTCAGTGTTATGGACTTGCCCCGTAACATGTGAGTGTTTGGGTTGCGTCGGGAATCTGAGTCCCCCGCTCTCCAAAGATCCTTCGCTTGAAGTTTTTGTTGATTTTTTTATTGTGCAAATAAGTGCGAGAAAATCGAGGGATTGAGCTGCGAAGACAATGAAAAGTCATTTATACCCAAATTACATGTTAAGTCTCACAAGGAAATGGATGGTTCATTATTGATAGACAACTATTGGGAGTACTAAATCTGAAAATAATAAAAATCTTATTTTAACCAAAAGAAGGACACATATTTATGTGTCCTTATAAAATATTTATTTTAAATGCTTTTAAAAAGATACTAAATAATTCTAAAAAGACAATTAGGTAAAAGAGGAAAATATATAAAATATAACTTACTTAAAATGTTTGGTTTTTCATAATTCATGCTCATATATTAAAAACCATTCATAAATATTTGATATAACAGGGGCTTTGCTAAACATCCGTCTAGTCCTAATAAACTATTTTTTCCGAAAATTAAAATTCTTTTTATTGAGCGAATGACCCTCTAAAAGATCAGATTTTAAAGGAACCAACAGTGGTCACTTAAAACAAGTTTCATTGTATAACGTCAAGACCATTGAGTGAGTGAGTATTAATACTGGACTCGCCAACTACTTCGGTCAATAGTCCCGTAAGTGTAGAGCATGTTATAACCTAATGGTACGTGATATCCGGCGCCGACCAAAATTTCGATTTGCAAAGTTTTTCCTCTCCAGGTTATCTCCACACATATTCCCCATCCCGGACAAACCGTAAATTTCCGACTGGTCCTTAAAGGGTACCCCCGGATAAGATGGTAAAAGGTTTCCCTCAACCAAATGACATATAAGTAGAGTCACTATAACTCTAGCATAAAAATAAAATTATTGTGAAAGTTTCTTAGCCCCCATCCTACCACCCACACCCATCTACAGAAAAAATAGTATTTTTTATTTTATTTTTTATCAACTTAACACCATTTTATCGGATTGAAAAATTTAAGAAAAAAGTAATAATTTATACTACCAGAAAAAATGTTATTTTTTTAGTGACACATGCAAACACAATTTTGTTTTTGAAAAGAAACCTTTTAAAAAAATTTTGACTGTGTTTTAGAACCCTGGAATATGGTTAAAAAAATTTCTAAAGCCAAATTGTTGTGAATGTTTTTCAGATTTTTTGACTGCCGGACAGTAAATAAAAAAAATTAAAACCATTTTCACCATTTTCCCGCCTTCAAATCTCTTTGACCTTAAATATTCTTTGATAATGACTGCAGCAGTTTTGTGCACTTATTTTAGTATTTATTATACATTTGTATGCATTGTTGTAGCACCCAGTAATATTTTGACTCTGGAATGTAGGGTACCCTTTGTGTGGTAGTGTAGTGCATGTAAGGGGAGAGGAGGGGCAAGGACGAGGAAAACAAGATGTCGGGCTTTGGTGCGCAGGCTGATGCGGGACGACGACTGCAACATCCTGCAGAGCCTGACGCGCGACGAGTTCCGGGAGTTCCGGGCGCTGGTCATCGACACGGTGCTCGCCACCGACATGAGCTTCCACTTCCAGCAGCTCAAGACGATGCGCGGCCTCCTCAGCCTCGCCGAGCCCACGTGAGTTCCCCCGGCGCACGGCGCGCCCCCGGCGCGGCGCCTGCTCACGAAGGGGCGAAGAGGAAATGGAAGGAGGGAGGGAGAAAGCGAAGGACGAATGAGAAATTAAAACATGAGAAAACGAATGATGAATGAATGCATGTGATAACGAATGATGAATGAATAGGAAACAAATGAGTAATTAATTAATACTACATGAGAATGAATAGGAAACGAATGACGAATTAATTAATACATGAGAAAACGAATGATGAATGAATGCGTGAGAAAACGAATGATGATGAATGCGTGAGAAAACGAATGATGATGAACGCGTGAGAAAACGAATGATGATGAATGCATGAGAAAACGGATGATGAATTAATTAATACTACCTGAGAATGAGAATGTATGAGAAACCTAATGATGAATGCATGCATGAGAAAATGAATGATGAATGAATAGAAAAAGAATGATGATTGAATGACTGAATGAAGGAATGATTGAGAAAAACAAATAATGAACGGATGGATGAGAAAAATGCATGAATGAATGTACGAACGGATGAATGCATGTTCGGAGAGATGAATGCATGAATGATGAACGAATGGATGAATGTTGGATGATACATTTGAGAGTGATTGAGAAAATATAATTTTTGTCATGATATGAGCTTGTGAAGCAATAAATTTGTTATATGTGGCGAGGTTCAGTTTCAACCCCTATCTTTTGGATGACTTATTTCAAAAATATATTTATCGATGTTTCTACAATAGAAATGCAGGGGTTTAACATAATAGTTATTTATGATAATAATGGTAAAAATTCCATGTTATTTTGCGAGTAGAGAAGGTTGCCACACAAAGCCAATAGGCCTTGCAACAGGACCGTACAATAATACGAGCAAAATAAAATCACCTTTGCCCTATATTTCAACATTTGCAACAATACTTTAAGACAGCCTTATTGACATTCACAAAATTTTAATTCAGTCGTACAAATCACTATGTTACATTAAGGCCGTCATCAGTATCTGATATGCTCAGACGGAAGTACTTTGTTTGTGGGAATTCTGATTTGGTGTTGTTGACGTTCTTATCAGAAGAAATAAAAGAGGTCATCTTCGTCAACGTACTAGCTTTATTAAGATAGCCGGCTTTCGACGGCTTTGCCGTCATCGTCAGTCTACAAGATACAGAAAGATATAACAAAATTATAAATAAATACACAATAAG